>JAKGUB010000506.1:0-28320 GCA_026261675.1 Hippocampus mohnikei
TTTATTAATGCCTTGTCAAAGAGAATGTTGTAATGTTTATTGTTGTTTGAAATGTGTTGCAGTTTTCACGGTGTTCCATGATTAAACGTTTTTTGGACATCAGTACGAAGCGTCATCCTTGACCGGGTAGTTACAATTATTAACATTCATGTACACTCAGCAGACGAATGTCGAACGAGACTCCGACGACGTTACACGGTCGTCGAAATCCCGGCGATACGGGAAGCTAACAGCTACGTTAGCCAGGAGCAGTGCTCGAGGTCTAAGGAAGGCGACTACATTTTAGAAACGAGTGATTTTAAACGAAACGCGCATAACGTTCAAGCCTCTGAGCACACTCACTGCGTAGAACGACTCTTTCTCCCGAAATACCTCTTTACTAGTGATGTGCTCCGCGGGTAAAATCCCTGAAGCGTGTGTCGAGTAATCATGACGAGTGATTCATGAATGGGGAGACGAAGCGCGTGTTGATGACATAAGTGGTGACGTTTGAAGCCCAGGCGAAGGGTGTACCACGTGACCGATTCGGGAAATGATGCGATCGGTTCGACTGTGGTTCAAATAAAAGCGGCAAAGAAACACTATGGATTCCCCTTTACCAACTTGCTATCACATAACTATGAACCCCTGCTTCATCAGTACCATATGAAAGAGTTTGTTCAAAATCAGGTGAAATTCTCTGCAAAAAAGAAACCACCGGAGTCCAAAACTTTAGATAAAATATTGTTTTTAAATAAAAACGAAAAAGCACTTTATTTTACCTCATTTCACATTTTCACTTGTTGCACAGGCACAAACATAGACAAAGTAAAACCGAACAATTCATGTAAAAACACTCCTCAAATACATATTATGTGTACAGAGCATGGTTTACACCCCACCATTTTATTGCATGCACCAAGCATGTTATACATTTTCCTGTCCACACGATGGCGTAGTCGAGGAAATGATTCATCTTGAAGCCCCGAATCGTGTGTGTGAAGTATTTCCTGCAGGGCTTCACTGCTTTATGGGGCTTCATTTTGCCATCACTACTCTTTATTCTACAGAAAACTAAGGCCATAATAATAAAACTATGATTTTTAAAAATTGCTACTGTCAAAAGTATTAGGGATCCCATACGACGTTGTGTGTTTTCCCAGTGATTTTTAAAGCCACAAAGAAACGAGGACATTAATATAGAGGTACAGGGAAAATAATGTGACGTAAAATTCTGCATTAGTACAGATGCATTTAAATCAAATATTTTAAACTGATCAACAAGACACAATGCGCAGTCAATTTTTAACCGAATGCACATATTTTGCGCATTTCGCACTTCTTTGACATAGCCCAAAGCCCTTTAAAAATGACCAGTATTTACCCATTCACAAACATACATATATTCATCAGAAATTAAATTATTAATGTCAACGTCGTTTTGACATTATCATCTAATTAATAAACAACTATGCGTGCTAAAACATTTACCACAATATTACCGTCGTAGTTGTTGTCGTGCATTAAAATAACACAACTCCATTTGACTTTTAATTGGTTTTGCTTTTAAATTATCTTACAATTACAGGGCCTTTTAAACTTTTTAAGGTCCACATGCGACTTACTTCGAATCGGGCATCATCCTTCTGACGTAATATCCGGCGCAAAGTTACTTGCCTAAACCTACCTTTCCCTGAATCGGCCTCCTCCGGGTCTGCAGCTGGACCCTTCTCGACAAGAGAGCTCCATTTGGACGTGCAAGGCAAGAGTCGATGACTGCCTTCTGCTGGTCATAGTTTGTCATTGCAACCTGATGAAAGAATACCATCTTGATGTATTTCTTACCTGAAAAACTCGATCACTGCCGTCTGTTGGTCACAGTTTGTCATTGCAACCCTATTCAAGATAATCATATTAGTTCTTATTTCCCTCAAAAATCAGCAGTTAAACATGAAGGCAGGCCTTTGAAGATAATTTTGTGACATTTTAGGGATTTTTTTAATTTCAGAAAAAACCATCATGAAAATTAATTAACAAGCGTGGTTCTTCCCGCTGTTTCAACCTTGTGTATGGCTCTTCTTCGCTCTCAATTGTTGTTGTTTGTAGTTTTGTAGTGGATAGCTCTACTTTGAAAATGGGCAAAAGGAGAGATGGAATCCTTTTAAGGCAGCTTTTTATTTTTCCCCACGTCTGCACCTCCGAACGAACCAACGAACGAGAACACACCTCCTCTGTAACACAAAAACACTTCCTGATTTCCTTAACCAATCAGATAATATCAACATAAACTTGTTTAAGCAATTATGAAACGGAATATAACCTATAGGTAACTAACACAAAAGAATATAATGCTCAAATATAAAATGAAAATAATTAATAATTTAACATAAGCTTACATAAACATCATTCAGTAATATTTTGGACTAAATGATTTTATGCGGGCGGCAGAATGGACAGTGGTACATGCTGCAACATGGGTTGCATTTTTGCAGCTCAGGGACAGATGTCCCTCGTTGTATTGAGACATGCATCTGGAAAATAAAGAGAATGAATTGTGAAATCTACTATGTAAATATAATTCTACAGAAAACTAAGGCCATAATAATAAAACTATGATTTTTTAAAAATTGCTACTGTCAAAAGTATTAGGGATCCCATACGACGTTGTGTTTTTCCCAGTGATTTTTAAAGCCACAAAGAAACGAGGACATTAATATAGAGGTACAGGAAAATAATGTGACGTAAAATTCTGCATTAGCACAGATGCATTTAAATCTAATATTTTAAACTGATCAACAAGACACAATGCGCAGTCAATTTTTAACCGAATGCACATATTTTGCGCATTTCGCACTTCTTTGACGTAGCCCAAAGCCCTTTAAAAATGACCAGTATTTACCCATTCACAAACATACATATATTCATCAGAAATTAAATTATTAATGTCAACGTCGTTTTGACATTATCATCTAATTAATAAACAACTATGCGTGCTAAAACATTTACCACAATATTACCGTCGTAGTTGTTGTCGTGCATTAAAATAACACAACTCCGTTGGACTTTTAATTGGTTTTGCTTTTAAATTATCTTACAATTACAGGGCCTTTTAAACTTTTTAAGGTCCACATGCGACTTACTTCGAATCGGGCATCATCCTTCTGACGTAATATCCGGCGCAAAGTTACTTGCCTAAACCTACCTTTCCCTGAATCGGCCTCCTCCGGGTCTGCAGCTGGACCCTTCTCGACAAGAGAGCTCCATTTGGACGTGCAAGGCAAGAGTCGATGACTGCCTTCTGCTGGTCATAGTTTGTCATTGCAACCTGATGAAAGAATACCATCTTGATGTATTTCTTACCTGAAAAACTCGATCACTGCCGTCTGTTGGTCACAGTTTGTCATTGCAACCCTATTCAAGATAATCATATTAGTTCTTATTTCCCTCAAAAATCAGCAGTTAAACATGAAGGCAGGCCTTTGAAGATAATTTTGTGACATTTTAGGGATTTTTTTAATTTCAGAAAAAACCATCATGAAAATTAATTAACAAGCGTGGTTCTTCCCGCTGTTTCAACCTTGTGTATGGCTCTTCTTCGCTCTCAATTGTTGTTGTTTGTAGTTTTGTAGTGGATAGCTCTACTTTGAAAATGGGCAAAAGGAGAGACATTTCTTCTCGAATTACAGTTAAACGCACGCTAGCCTCGACGCAGGACACCCAACGTTGCTTTATTGGACTATATCATAATTGTCTCAAGCTTCGGGGCCTGGTTTAGCTTACTTAGCTTTAAATCCCAGCGCTGTCCTCAATTAGAACTCCAGAAAAGACCCGGCCTAATAGGGCCGAAAGCACACGAGCGCCGACAATATAACTACAACAATTAATACCAAGTACTAAATCCCACGAACTGTGAGACATTATTGTAACTGGCGCCAATATTGAGTCATTGGTTGCCATGACAACGAATATATTATAAATACATATTTTTTGATGCTGTTGATTTGTAAAGGTGCTTTGTTTCTATGTGAACCCTTCATATTGTTTTATTTTCATGTTATTTAGGATGTTTTGTCGGTAATCCCTTCCGGTCACGTGCAGCGGATAGGGAGGAATTAAAAGATCGAGAAGTCAACTTACGAGAGAGAAAGAGAAAGAAAGAGAGAAACGATATCGTCTGGTCAACGTTCTTTAAGTTTAGCTATTTTCGGTTTACAAGGTGAACACGGTATGTGTCTGTTTTTGATGATTTATTAATGCCTTGTCAAAGAGAATGTTGTAATGTTTATTGTTGTTTGAAATGTGTTGCAGTTTTCACGGTGTTCCATGATTAAACGTTTTTTGGACATCAGTACGAAGCGTCATCCTTGACCGGGTAGTTACAATTATTAACATTCATGTACACTCAGCAGACGAATGTCGAACGAGACTCGACGACGTTACACGGTCGTCGAAATCCCGGCGATACGGGAAGCTAACAGCTACGTTAGCCAGGAGCAGTGCTCGAGGTCTAAGGAAGGCGACTACATTTTAGAAACGAGTGATTTTAAACGAAACGCGCATAACGTTCAAGCCTCTGAGCACACTCACTGCGTAGAACGACTCTTTCTCCCGAAATACCTCTTTACTAGTGATGTGCTCCGCGGGTAAAATCCCTGAAGCGTGTGTCGAGTAATCATGACGAGTGATTCATGAATGGGGAGACGAAGCGCGTGTTGATGACATAAGTGGTGACGTTTGAAGCCCAGGCGAAGGGGTGTACCACGTGACCGATTCGGGAAATGATGCGATCGGTTCGACTGTGGTTCGAAATAAAAGCGGCAAAGAAACACTATGGATTCCCTTTACCAACTTGCTATCACATAACTATGAACCCCTGCTTCATCAGTACCATATGAAAGAGTTTGTTCAAAATCAGGTGAAATTCTCTGCAAAAAAGAAACCACCGGAGTCCAAAACTTTAGATAAAATATTGTTTTTAAATAAAAACGAAAAAGCACTTTATTTTACCTCATTTCACATTTTCACTTGTTGCACAGGCACAAACATAGACAAAGTAAAACCGAACAATTCATGTAAAAACACTCCTCAAATACATATTATGTGTACAGAGCATGGTTTACACCCCACCATTTTATTGCATGCACCAAGCATGTTATACATTTTCCTGTCCACACGATGGCGTAGTCGAGGAAATGATTCATCTTGAAGCCCCGAATCGTGTGTGTGAAGTATTTCCTGCAGGGCTTCACTGCTTTATGGGGCTTCATTTTGCCATCACTACTCTTTATTCTACAGAAAACTAAGGCCATAATAATAAAACTATGATTTTTAAAAATTGCTACTGTCAAAAGTATTAGGGATCCCATACGACGTTGCGTGTTTTTCCCAGTGATTTTTAAAGCCACAAAGAAACGAGGACATTAATATAGAGGTACAGGGAAAATAATGTGACGTAAAATTCTGCATTAGTACAGATGCATTTAAATCAAATATTTTAAACTGATCAACAAGACACAATGCGCAGTCAATTTTTAACCGAATGCACATATTTTGCGCATTTCGCACTTCTTTGACATAGCCCAAAGCCCTTTAAAAATGACCAGTATTTACCCATTCACAAACATACATATATTCATCAGAAATTAAATTATTAATGTCAACGTCGTTTTGACATTATCATCTAATTAATAAACAACTATGCGTGCTAAAACATTTACCACAATATTACCGTCGTAGTTGTTGTCGTGCATTAAAATAACACAACTCCATTTGACTTTTAATTGGTTTTGCTTTTAAATTATCTTACAATTACAGGGCCTTTTAAACTTTTTAAGGTCCACATGCGACTTACTTCGAATCGGGCATCATCCTTCTGACGTAATATCCGGCGCAAAGTTACTTGCCTAAACCTACCTTTCCCTGAATCGGCCTCCTCCGGGTCTGCAGCTGGACCCTTCTCGACAAGAGAGCTCCATTTGGACGTGCAAGGCAAGAGTCGATGACTGCCTTCTGCTGGTCATAGTTTGTCATTGCAACCTGATGAAAGAATACCATCTTGATGTATTTCTTACCTGAAAAACTCGATCACTGCCGTCTGTTGGTCACAGTTTGTCATTGCAACCCTATTCAAGATAATCATATTAGTTCTTATTTCCCTCAAAAAATCAGCAGTTAAACATGAAGGCAGGCCTTTGAAGATAATTTTGTGACATTTTAGGGATTTTTTTAATTTCAGAAAAAACCATCATGAAAATTAATTAACAAGCGTGGTTCTTCCCGCTGTTTCAACCTTGTGTATGGCTCTTCTTCGCTCTCAATTGTTGTTGTTTGTAGTTTTGTAGTGGATAGCTCTACTTTGAAAATGGGCAAAAGGAGAGATGGAATCCTTTTAAGGCAGCTTTTATTTTTCCCCACGTCTGCACCTCCGAACGAACCAACGAACGAGAACACACCTCCTCTGTAACACAAAAACACTTCCTGATTTCCTTAACCAATCAGATAATATCAACATAAACTTGTTTAAGCAATTATGAAACGGAATATAACCTATAGGTAACTAACACAAAAGAATATAATGCTCAAATATAAAATGAAAATAATTAATAATTTAACATAAGCTTACATAAACATCATTCAGTAATATTTTGGACTAAATGATTTTATGCGGGCGGCAGAATGGACAGTGGTACATGCTGCAACATGGGTTGCATTTTTGCAGCTCAGGGACAGATGTCCCTCGTTGTATTGAGACATGCATCTGGAAAATAAAGAGAATGAATTGTGAAATCTACTATGTAAATATAATTCTACAGAAAACTAAGGCCATAATAATAAAACTATGATTTTTTAAAAATTGCTACTGTCAAAAGTATTAGGGATCCCATACGACGTTGCGTGTTTTTCCCAGTGATTTTTAAAGCCACAAAGAAACGAGGACATTAATATAGAGGTACAGGGAAAATAATGTGACGTAAAATTCTGCATTAGCACAGATGCATTTAAATCTAATATTTTAAACTGATCAACAAGACACAATGCGCAGTCAATTTTTAACCGAATGCACATATTTTGCGCATTTCGCACTTCTTTGACGTAGCCCAAAGCCCTTTAAAAATGACCAGTATTTACCCATTCACAAACATACATATATTCATCAGAAATTAAATTATTAATGTCAACGTCGTTTTGACATTATCATCTAATTAATAAACAACTATGCGTGCTAAAACATTTACCACAATATTACCGTCGTAGTTGTTGTCGTGCATTAAAATAACACAACTCCGTTTGACTTTTAATTGGTTTTGCTTTTAAATTATCTTACAATTACAGGGCCTTTTAAACTTTTTAAGGTCCACATGCGACTTACTTCGGAATCGGGCATCATCCTTCTGACGTAATATCCGGCGCAAAGTTACTTGCCTAAACCTACCTTTCCTGAATCGGCCTCCTCCGGGTCTGCAGCTGGACCCTTCTCGACAAGAGAGCTCCATTTGGACGTGCAAGGCAAGAGTCGATGACTGCCTTCTGCTGGTCATAGTTTGTCATTGCAACCTGATGAAAGAATACCATCTTGATGTATTTCTTACCTGAAAAACTCGATCACTGCCGTCTGTTGGTCACAGTTTGTCATTGCAACCCTATTCAAGATAATCATATTAGTTCTTATTTCCCTCAAAAAATCAGCAGTTAAACATGAAGGCAGGCCTTTGAAGATAATTTTGTGACATTTTAGGGATTTTTTTAATTTCAGAAAAAACCATCATGAAAATTAATTAACAAGCGTGGTTCTTCCCGCTGTTTCAACCTTGTGTATGGCTCTTCTTCGCTCTCAATTGTTGTTGTTTGTAGTTTTGTAGTGGATAGCTCTACTTTGAAAATGGGCAAAAGGAGAGACATTTCTTCTCGAATTACAGTTAAACGCACGCTAGCCTCGACGCAGGACACCCAACGTTGCTTTATTGGACTATATCATAATTGTCTCAAGCTTCGGGGCCTGGTTTAGCTTACTTAGCTTTAAATCCCAGCGCTGTCCTCAATTAGAACTCCATAAAAGACCCGGCCTAATAGGGCCGAAAGCACACGAGCGCCGACAATATAACTACAACAATTAATACCAAGTACTAAATCCCACGAACTGTGAGACATTATTGTAACTGGCGCCAATATTGAGTCATTGGTTGCCATGACAACGAATATATTATAAATACATATTTTTGATGCTGTTGATTTGTAAAGGTGCTTTGTTTCTATGTGAACCCTTCATATTGTTTTATTTTCATGTTATTTAGGATGTTTTGTCGGTAATCACTTCCGGTCACGTGCAGCGGATAGGGAGGAATTAAAAGATCGAGAAGTCAACTTACGAGAGAGAAAGAGAAAGAAAGAGAGAAACGATATCGTCTGGTCAACGTTCTTTAAGTTTAGCTACTTTCGGTTTACAAGGTGAACACGGTATGTGTCTGTTTTTGATGATTTATTAATGCCTTGTCAAAGAGAATGTTGTCATGTTTATTGTTGTTTGAAATGTGTTGCAGTTTTCACGGTGTTCCATGATTAAACGTTTTTTGGACATCAGTACGGCGTCATCCTTGACCGGGTAGTTACAATTATTAACATTCATGTACACTCACCAGACGAATGTCGAACGAGACTCGACGACGTTACACGGTCGTCGAAATCCCGGCGGTACGGGAAGCTAACAGCTACGTTAGCCAGGAGCAGTGCTCGAGGTCTAAGGAAGGCGACTACATTTTAGAAACGAGTGATTTTAAACGAAACGCGCATAACGTTCAAGCCTCTGAGCACACTCACTGCGTAGAACGACTCTTTCTCCCGAAATACCTCTTTACTAGTGATGTGCTCCGCGGGTCGAATCCCTGAAGCGTGTGTCGAGTAATCATGACGAGTGATTCATGAATGGGGAGACGAAGCGCGTGTTGATGACATAAGTGGTGACGTTTGAAGCCCAGGCGAAGGGGGTGTACCACGTGACCGATTCGGGAAATGATGCGATCGGTTCGACTGTGGTTCGAAATAAAAGCGGCAAAGAAACACTATGGATTCCCCTTTACCAACTTGCTATCACATAACTATGCACCCCTGCTTCATCAGTACCATATGCGCCAAAAAAACTCGTTTTGGATTTTTTCGGGCCCAGAGAGGCACGCATTAATGTAAGAGCCGAAAAAAATCACCGCGCACACTGGCGATGTCAGGAAAAGAACGGTTGCCACCCCATTTGGTCCCACTGGCCCTGCGCTAAACAAAAAAAGCGTTTTGGATTTTTTTTCGGGCCCAGAGAGGCAAGCATTAATGTAAGAGCCGAAAAATCACCGCGCACACTGGCGATGTCAGGAAAAGAACGGTTGCCACCCCATTTGGTCCCACTGGCCCTGCGCTAAACAAAAAAGCGTTTTGGATTTTTTTGGGCCCAGAGAGGCACGCATTAATGTAAGAGCCGAAAAATCACCGCGCACACTGGCGATGTCAGGAAAAGAACGGTTGCCACCCCATTTGGTCCCACTGGCCCTGCGCTAAACAAAAAAGCGTTTTGGATTTTTTCGGGCCCAGAGAGGCAAGCATTAATGTAAGAGCCGAAAAAAATCACCGCGCACACTGGCGATGTCAGGAAAAGAACGGTTGCCACCCCATTTGGTCCCACTGGCCCTGCGCTAAACAAAAAAGCGTTTTGGATTTTTTTTCGGGCCCAGAGAGGCACGCATTAATGTAAGAGCCGAAAAAAATCACCGCGCACACTGGCGATGTCAGGAAAAGAACGGTTGCCACCCCATTTGGTCCCACTGGCCCTGCTCTAAACAAAAAAAGCGTTTTGGATTTTTTTTCGGGCCCACAGAGGCACGCATTAATGTAAGAGCCGAAAAAAATCACCGCGCACACTGGCGATGTCAGGAAAAGAACGGTTGCCACCCCATTTGGTCCCACTGGCCCTGCGCTAAACAAAAAAGCGTTTTGGATTTTTCGGGCCCAGAGAGGCAAGCATTAATGTAAGAGCCGAAAAATCACCGCTCACACTGGCGATGTCAGGAAAAGAACGGTTGCCACCCCATTTGGTCCCACTGGCCCTGCGCTAAACAAAAAAGCGTTTTGGATTTTTTCGGGCCCAGAGAGGCACGCATTAATGTAAGAGCCGAAAAAATCACCGCGCACACTGGCGATGTCAGGAAAAGAACGGTTGCCACCCCATTTGGTCCCACTGGCCCTGCGCTAAACAAAAAAGCGTTTTGGATTTTTTCGGGCCCAGAGAGGCACGCATTAATGTAAGAGCCGAAAAAATCACCGCGCACACTGGCGATGTCAGGAAAAGAACGGTTGCCACCCCATTTGGTCCCACTGGCCCTGCGCTAAACAAAAAAGCGTTTTGGATCGGATGAGGGCCCAGAAAAGCGCCCTTAATGTAAGTTTGAAAAAAGCACCGCAGAACACGGGCGATGTCAGGAAAAGAACGGGGCGCAAAAGGCGTTTGGTCGGATGAGTGGCGGGGAAAAGCGCCCGGAGGTAAGTTTGAGCACCCAGAAGAGGCCGGGCGGCGTGAGGGAGCATGGCCGCAAGAGGGCGTCGTGGTCGGATGAGTGGCGCGGAAAAGCGCCCGGAGGTAAGTTTGAGCACCACAGAAGAGGCCGGGCGGCGTGAGGGAGCATGGCCGCAAGAGGGCGTCGTGGTCGGATGAGTGGCGTGGGAAAAGCGCCTCGGAGGTAAGTTTGAGCACCACAGAAGAGGCCGGGCGGCGTGAGGGAGCATGGCCGCAAGAGGCGTCGTGGTCGGATGAGTGGCGTGGGGAAAAGCGCCCTCGGAGGTAAGTTTGAGCACCGCAGAAGAGGCCGGGCGGCGTGAGGGAGCATGGCCGCAAGAGGGCGTCGTGGTCGGATGAGTGGCGTGGGAAAAAGCGCCCCGGAGGTAAGTTTGAGCACCGCAGAAGAGGCCGGGCGGCGTGAGTGAGCATGGCCGCAAGAGGGCGTCGTGGACGGATGAGTGGCGTGGGAAAAGCGCCCTCGGAGGTAAGTTTGAGCACCGCAGAAGAGGCCGGGCGGCGTGAGTGAGCGTGGCCGCAAGAGGGCGTCGTGGTCGGATGAGTGGCGTGGGGAAAAGCGCCCTCGGAGGTAAGTTTGAGCACCGCAGAAGAGGCCGGGCGGCGTGAGTGAGCGTGGCCGCAAGAGGGCGTCGTGGTCGGATGAGTGGCGTGGGAAAAAGCGCCCTCGGAGGTAAGTTTGAGCACCGCAGAAGAGGCCGGGCGGCGTGAGTGAGCATGGCCGCAAGAGGGCGTCGTGGTCGGATGAGTGGCGTGGGGAAAAGCGCCCTCGGAGGTAAGTTTGAGCACCGCAGAAGAGGCCGGGCGGCGTGAGTGAGCGTGGCCGCAAGAGGCGTCGTGGTCGGATGAGTGGCGTGGGGAAAAGCGCCCCCGGAGGTAAGTTTGAGCACCGCAGAAGAGGCCGGGCGGCGTGAGTGAGCGTGGCCGCAAGAGGGCGTCGTGGTCGGATGAGTGGCGTGGGGAAAAGCGCCCTCGGAGGTAAGTTTGAGCACCGCAGAAGAGGCCGGGCGGCGTGAGTGAGCGTGGCCGCAAGAGGGCGTCGTGGTCGGATGAGTGGCGTGGGAAAAGCGCCCTCGGAGGTAAGTTTGAGCACCGCAGAAGAGGCCGGGCGGCGTGAGTGAGCGTGGCCGCAAGAGGGCGTCGTGGTCGGATGAGTGGCGTGGGAAAAGCGCCCTCGGAGGTAAGTTTGAGCACCGCAGAAGAGGCCGGGCGGCGTGAGTGAGCGTGGCCGCAAGAGGGCGTCGTGGTCGGATGAGTGGCGTGGGGAAAAGCGCCCCGGAGGTAAGTTTGAGCACCGCGGAGGAGGCCGGGCGGCGTGAGTGAGCGTGGCCGCAAGAGGCGTCGTGGTCGGATGAGTGGCGTGGGGAAAAGCGCCTCGGAGGTAAGTTTGAGCACCGCAGAAGAGGCCGGGCGGCGTGAGTGAGCGTGGCCGCAAGAGGGCGTCGTGGTCGGATGAGTGGCGTGGGGAAAAGCGCCTCGGAGGTAAGTTTGAGCACCGCAGAAGAGGCCGGGCGGCGTGAGTGAGCGTGGCCGCAAGAGGCGTCGTGGTCGGATGAGTGGCGTGGGGAAAAGCGCCCTCGGAGGTAAGTTTGAGCACCGCAGAAGAGGCCGGGCGGCGTGAGTGAGCGTGGCCGCAAGAGGGCGTCGTGGTCGGATGAGTGGCGTGGGGAAAAGCGCCCTCGGAGGTAAGTTTGAGCACCGCAGAGGAGGCCGGGCGGCGTGAGTGAGCGTGGGCGCAAGAGGCGTCGTGGTCGGATGAGTGGCGTGGGAAAAGCGCCCTCGGAGGTAAGTTTGAGCACCGCAGAAGAGGCCGGGCGGCGTGAGTGAGCGTGGCCGCAAGAGGCGTCGTGGTCGGATGAGTGGCGTGGGAAAAGCGCCCGGAGGTAAGTTTGAGCACCGCAGAAGAGGCCGGGCGGCGTGAGTGAGCGTGGCCGCAAGAGGGCGTCGTGGTCGGATGAGTGGCGTGGGAAAAGCGCCCTCGGAGGTAAGTTTGAGCACCGCGAAGGAGGCCGGGCGGCGTGAGTGAGCGTGGCCGCAAGAGGCGTCTTGGTCGGATGAGTGGCGTGGGGAAAAGCGCCCTCGGAGGTAAGTTTGAGCACCGCGAGGAGGCCGGGCGGCGTGAGTGAGCGTGGCCGCAAGAGGCGTCGTGGTCGGATGAGTGGCGTGGGAAAAGCGCCCTCGGAGGTAAGTTTGAGCACCGCAGAAGAGGCCGGGCGGCGTGAGTGAGCGTGGCCGCAAGAGGCGTCGTGGTCGGATGAGTGGCGTGGGGAAAAGCGCCCTCGGAGGTAAGTTTGAGCACCGCGGAGGAGGCCGGGCGGCGTGAGTGAGCGTGGCCGCAAGAGGCGTCGTGGTCGGATGAGTGGCGTGGGGAAAAGCGCCCGGAGGTAAGTTTGAGCACCGCGGAGGAGGCCGGGCGGCGTGAGTGAGCGTGGCCGCAAGAGGCGTCGTGGTCGGATGAGTGGCGTGGGGAAAAGCGCCCTCGGAGGTAAGTTTGAGCACCGCAGAAGAGGCCGGGCGGCGTGAGTGAGCGTGGCCGCAAGAGGGCGTCGTGGTCGGATGAGTGGCGTGGGAAAAGCGCCTCGGAGGTAAGTTTGAGCACCGCAGAAGAGGCCGGGCGGCGTGAGTGAGCGTGGCCGCAAGAGGGCGTCGTGGTCGGATGAGTGGCGTGGGGAAAAGCGCCCCGGAGGTAAGTTTGAGCACCGCAGAAGAGGCCGGGCGGCGTGAGTGAGCGTGGCCGCAAGAGGGCGTCGTGGTCGGATGAGTGGCGTGGGGAAAAGCGCCCCGGAGGTAAGTTTGAGCACCGCAGAAGAGGCCGGGCGGCGTGAGTGAGCGTGGCCGCAAGAGGGCGTCGTGGTCGGATGAGTGGCGTGGGGAAAAGCGCCCTCGGAGGTAAGTTTGAGCACCGCAGAAGAGGCCGGGCGGCGTGAGTGAGCGTGGCCGCAAGAGGGCGTCGTGGTCGGATGAGTGGCGTGGGGAAAAGCGCCCCGGAGGTAAGTTTGAGCACCGCAGAAGAGGCCGGGCGGCGTGAGTGAGCGTGGCCGCAAGAGGGCGTCGTGGTCGGATGAGTGGCGTGGCGTGGGAAAAGCGCCCTCGGAGGTAAGTTTGAGCACCGCAGAAGAGGCCGGGCGGCGTGAGTGAGCGTGGCCGCAAGAGGGCGTCGTGGTCGGATGAGTGGCGTGGGGAAAAGCGCCCCGGAGGTAAGTTTGAGCACCGCAGAGGAGGCCGGGCGGCGTGAGTGAGCGTGGCCGCAAGAGGCGTCGTGGTCGGATGAGTGGCGTGGGAAAAGCGCCCTCGGAGGTAAGTTTGAGCACCGCAGAAGAGGCCGGGCGGCGTGAGGGAGCTTGGCCGCAAGAGGGCGTCGTGGTCGGATGAGTGGCGTGGGGAAAAGCGCCCTCGGAGGTAAGTTTGAGCACCGCAGAAGAGGCCGGGCGGCGTGAGTGAGCGTGGCCGCAAGAGGGCGTCGTGGTCGGATGAGTGGCGTGGGAAAAGCGCCCTCGGAGGTAAGTTTGAGCACCGCAGAAGAGGCCGGGCGGCGTGAGTGAGCGTGGCCGCAAGAGGGCGTCGTGGTCGGATGAGTGGCGTGGGGAAAAGCGCCCTCGGAGGTAAGTTTGAGCACCGCAGAAGAGGCCGGGCGGCGTGAGGGAGCGTGGCCGCAAGAGGGCGTCGTGGTCGGATGAGTGGCGTGGGAAAAAGCGCCCTCGGAGGTAAGTTTGAGCACCGCAGAAGAGGCCGGGCGGCGTGAGTGAGCGTGGCCGCAAGAGGGCGTCGTGGTCGGATGAGTGGCGTGGGGAAAAGCGCCCTCGGAGGTAAGTTTGAGCACCGCAGAAGAGGCCGGGCGGCGTGAGTGAGCGTGGCCGCAAGAGGGCGTCGTGGTCGGATGAGTGGCGTGGGGAAAAGCGCCCTCGGAGGTAAGTTTGAGCACCGCAGAAGAGGCCGGGCGGCGTGAGTGAGCGTGGCCGCAAGAGGGCGTCGTGGACGGATGAGTGGCGTGGGGAAAAGCGCCTCGGAGGTAAGTTTGAGCACCGCAGAGGAGGCCGGGCGGCGTGAGTGAGCGTGGCGCAAGAGGGCGTCGTGGTCGGATGAGTGGCGTGGGGAAAAGCGCCCCGGAGGTAAGTTTGAGCACCGCAGAAGAGGCCGGGCGGCGTGAGTGAGCGTGGCCGCAAGAGGGCGTCGTGGACGGATGAGTGGCGTGGGGAAAAGCGCCCTCCGGAGGTAAGTTTGAGCACCGCAGAAGAGGCCGGGCGGCGTGAGTGAGCGTGGCCGCAAGAGGGCGTCGTGGACGGATGAGTGGCGTGGGAAAAGCGCCCCCGGAGGTAAGTTTGAGCACCGCAGAGGAGGCCGGGCGGCGTGAGTGAGCGTGGCCGCAAGAGGGCGTCGTGGTCGGATGAGTGGCGTGGGGAAAAGCGCCCGGAGGTAAGTTTGAGCACCGCAGAAGAGGCCGGGCGGCGTGAGTGAGCGTGGCCGCAAGAGGGCGTCGTGGACGGATGAGTGGCGTGGGGAAAAGCGCCCTCGGAGGTAAGTTTGAGCACCGCAGAGGAGGCCGGGCGGCGTGAGTGAGCGTGGCGCAAGAGGGCGTCGTGGTCGGATGAGTGGCGTGGGGAAAAGCGCCCCGGAGGTAAGTTTGAGCACCGCAGAGGAGGCCGGGCGGCGTGAGTGAGCGTGGCGCAAGAGGGCGTCGTGGTCGGATGAGTGGCGTGGGGAAAAGCGCCCTCGGAGGTAAGTTTGAGCACCGCAGAAGAGGCCGGGCGGCGTGAGTGAGCGTGGCCGCAAGAGGGCGTCGTGGTCGGATGAGTGGCGTGGGGAAAAGCGCCCTCGGAGGTAAGTTTGAGCACCGCAGAGGAGGCCGGGCGGCGTGAGTGAGCGTGGCCGCAAGAGGGCGTCGTGGTCGGATGAGTGGCGTGGGGAAAAGCGCCCCGGAGGTAAGTTTGAGCACCGCAGAAGAGGCCGGGCGGCGTGAGTGAGCGTGGCCGCAAGAGGGCGTCGTGGTCGGATGAGTGGCGTGGGGAAAAGCGCCCTCGGAGGTAAGTTTGAGCACCGCAGAAGAGGCCGGGCGGCGTGAGTGAGCGTGGCCGCAAGAGGGCGTCGTGGACGGATGAGTGGCGTGGGGAAAAGCGCCCTCGGAGGTAAGTTTGAGCACCGCGGAGGAGGCCGGGCGGCGTGAGTGAGCGTGGCCGCAAGAGGGCGTCGTGGTCGGATGAGTGGCGTGGGGAAAAGCGCCCTCGGAGGTAAGTTTGAGCACCGCAGAGGAGGCCGGGCGGCGTGAGTGAGCGTGGCCGCAAGAGGGCGTCGTGGTCGGATGAGTGGCGTGGGGAAAAGCGCCCTCGGAGGTAAGTTTGAGCACCGCAGAAGAGGCCGGGCGGCGTGAGGGAGCGTGGCGCAAGAGGGCGTCGTGGTCGGATGAGTGGCGTGGGGAAAAGCGCCCGGAGGTAAGTTTGAGCACCGCGGAGGAGGCCGGGCGGCGGGAGTGAGCGTGGCCGCAAGAGGGCGTCGTGGTCGGATGAGTGGCGTGGGGAAAAAGCGCCCTCCGGAGGTAAGTTTGAGCACCGCAGAGGAGGCCGGGCGGCGTGAGTGAGCGTGGCCGCAAGAGGGCGTCGTGGTCGGATGAGTGGCGTGGGAAAAAGCGCCCTCGGAGGTAAGTTTGAGCACCGCAGAAGAGGCCGGGCGGCGTGAGTGAGCGTGGCCGCAAGAGGGCGTCGTGGTCGGATGAGTGGCGTGGGGAAAAGCGCCCTCGGAGGTAAGTTTGAGCACCGCGGAGGAGGCCGGGCGGGAGTGAGCGTGGCCGCAAGAGGCGTCGTGGTCGGATGAGTGGCGTGGAAAAAGCGCCCTCGGAGGTAAGTTTGAGCACCGCGGAGGAGGCCGGGCGGCGTGAGTGAGCGTGGCCGCAAGAGGGCGTCGTGGTCGGATGAGTGGCGTGGGAAAAGCGCCCTCGGAGGTAAGTTTGAGCACCGCAGAAGAGGCCGGGCGGCGTGAGGAAAAGCATGGCCGCCAAGATTTGGTCCCACTGGAGTGCGTAAACAAAAAGCGCTTTTGGATTTTTTCGGCCCAGAGAGGCACGCATTAATGTAAGAGCCGAAAAAATCACCGCGCACACTGGCGATGTCAGGAAAAGAACGGTTGCCACCCCATTTGGTCCCACTGGCCCTGCGCTAAACAAAAAAGCCTTTTGGATTTTTTCGGCCCAGAGAGGCACGCATTAATGTAAGAGCCGAAAAAAATCACCGCGCACACTGGCGATGTCAGGAAAAGAACGGTTGCCACCCCATTTGGTCCCACTGGCCCTGCGCTAAACAAAAAAGCCTTTTGGATTTTTTCGGCCCAGAGAGGCACGCATTAATGTAAGAGCCGAAAAAAATCACCGCGCACACTGGCGATGTCAGGAAAAGAACGGTTGCCACCCCATTTGGTCCCACTGGCCCTGCGCTAAACAAAAAAGCCTTTTGGATTTTTTTCGGCCCAGAGAGGCACGCATTAATGTAAGAGCCGAAAAAAATCACCGCGCACACTGGCGATGTCAGGAAAAGAACGGTTGCCACCCCATTTGGTCCCACTGGCCCTGCGCTAAACAAAAAGCCTTTTGGATTTTTTTCGGGCCCAGAGAGGCACGCATTAATGTAAGAGCCGAAAAAAATCACCGCGCACACTGGCGATGTCAGGAAAAGAACGGTTGCCACCCCATTTGGTCCCACTGGCCCTGCGCTAAACAAAAAAGCGTTTTGGATTTTTTTCGGCCCAGAGAGGCACGCATTAATGTAAGAGCCGAAAAAAATCACCGCGCACACTGGCGATGTCAGGAAAAGAACGGTTGCCACCCCATTTGGTCCCACTGGCCCTGCGCTAAACAAAAAAGCCGTTTTGGATTTTTTTCGGCCCAGAGAGGCACGCATTAATGTAAGAGCCGAAAAAAATCACCGCGCACACTGGCGATGTCAGGAAAAGAACGGTTGCCACCCCATTTGGTCCCACTGGCCCTGCGCTAAACAAAAAAGCGTTTTGGATTTTTTTCGGCCCAGAGAGGCACGCATTAATGTAAGAGCCGAAAAAATCACCGCGCACACTGGCGATGTCAGGAAAAGAACGGTTGCCACCCCATTTGGTCCCACTGGCCCTGCGCTAAACAAAAAGCGTTTTGGATTTTTTTCGGGCCCAGAGAGGCACGCATTAATGTAAGAGCCGAAAAAAATCACCGCGCACACTGGCGATGTCAGGAAAAGAACGGTTGCCACCCCATTTGGTCCCACTGGCCCTGCGCTAAACAAAAAGCGTTTTGGATTTTTTCGGCCCAGAGAGGCACGCATTAATGTAAGAGCCGAAAAAAATCACCGCGCACACTGGCGATGTCAGGAAAAGAACGGTTGCCACCCCATTTGGTCCCACTGGCCCTGCGCTAAACAAAAAGCGTTTTGGATTTTTTTCGGGCCCAGAGAGGCACGCATTAATGTAAGAGCCGAAAAAAATCACCGCGCACACTGGCGATGTCAGGAAAAGAACGGTTGCCACCCCATTTGGTCCCACTGGCCCTGCGCTAAACAAAAAAGCGTTTTGGATTTTTTTCGGCCCAGAGAGGCACGCATTAATGTAAGAGCCGAAAAAATCACCGCGCACACTGGCGATGTCAGGAAAAGAACGGTTGCCACCCCATTTGGTCCCACTGGCCCTGCGCTAAACAAAAAGCGTTTTGGATTTTTTCGGCCCAGAGAGGCACGCATTAATGTAAGAGCCGAAAAAAATCACCGCGCACACTGGCGATGTCAGGAAAAGAACGGTTGCCACCCCATTTGGTCCCACTGGCCCTGCGCTAAACAAAAAGCGTTTTGGATTTTTTTCGGCCCAGAGAGGCACGCATTAATGTAAGAGCCGAAAAAATCACCGCGCACACTGGCGATGTCAGGAAAAGAACGGTTGCCACCCCATTTGGTCCCACTGGCCCTGCGCTAAACAAAAAAGCGTTTTGGATTTTTTTCGGCCCAGAGAGGCACGCATTAATGTAAGAGCCGAAAAAAATCACCGCGCACACTGGCGATGTCAGGAAAAGAACGGTTGCCACCCCATTTGGTCCCACTGGCCCTGCGCTAAACAAAAAAGCGTTTTGGATTTTTTTCGGCCCAGAGAGGCACGCATTAATGTAAGAGCCGAAAAAATCACCGCGCACACTGGCGATGTCAGGAAAAGAACGGTTGCCACCCCATTTGGTCCCACTGGCCCTGCGCTAAACAAAAAGCGTTTTGGATTTTTTTCGGCCCAGAGAGGCACGCATTAATGTAAGAGCCGAAAAATCACCGCGCACACTGGCGATGTCAGGAAAAGAACGGTTGCCACCCCATTTGGTCCCACTGGCCCTGCGCTAAACAAAAAGCGTTTTGGATTTTTTCGGGCCCAGAGAGGCACGCATTAATGTAAGAGCCGAAAAAATCACCGCGCACACTGGCGATGTCAGGAAAAGAACGGTTGCCACCCCATTTGGTCCCACTGGCCCTGCGCTAAACAAAAAAGCGTTTTGGATTTTTTTCGGGCCCAGAGAGGCACGCATTAATGTAAGAGCCGAAAAAAATCACCGCGCACACTGGCGATGTCAGGAAAAGAACGGTTGCCACCCCATTTGGTCCCACTGGCCCTGCGCTAAACAAAAAGCGTTTTGGATTTTTTTCGGGCCCAGAGAGGCACGCATTAATGTAAGAGCCGAAAAAATCACCGCGCACACTGGCGATGTCAGGAAAAGAACGGTTGCCACCCCATTTGGTCCCACTGGCCCTGCGCTAAACAAAAAAGCGTTTTGGATTTTTTTCGGCCCAGAGAGGCACGCATTAATGTAAGAGCCGAAAAAAATCACCGCGCACACTGGCGATGTCAGGAAAAGAACGGTTGCCACCCCATTTGGTCCCACTGGCCCTGCGCTAAACAAAAAAGCGTTTTGGATTTTTTTCGGGCCCAGAGAGGCACGCATTAATGTAAGAGCCGAAAAAATCACCGCGCACACTGGCGATGTCAGGAAAAGAACGGTTGCCACCCCATTTGGTCCCACTGGCCCTGCGCTAAACAAAAAAGCGTTTTGGATTTTTTCGGCCCAGAGAGGCACGCATTAATGTAAGAGCCGAAAAAATCACCGCGCACACTGGCGATGTCAGGAAAAGAACGGTTGCCACCCCATTTGGTCCCACTGGCCCTGCGCTAAACAAAAAAGCGTTTTGGATTTTTTTCGGCCCAGAGAGGCACGCATTAATGTAAGAGCCGAAAAAAATCACCGCGCACACTGGCGATGTCAGGAAAAGAACGGTTGCCACCCCATTTGGTCCCACTGGCCCTGCGCAAAAAAAAAAGCGTTTTGGATTTTTTTACGGCCCAGAGAGGCACGCATTAATGTAAGAGCCGAAAAATCACCGCGCACACTGGCGATGTCAGGAAAAGAACGGTTGCCACCCCATTTGGTCCCACTGGCCCTGCGCTAAACAAAAAGCGTTTTGGATTTTTTTCGGCCCAGAGAGGCACGCATTAATGTAAGAGCCGAAAAAAATCACCGCGCACACTGGCGATGTCAGGAAAAGAACGGTTGCCACCCCATTTGGTCCCACTGGCCCTGCGCTAAACAAAAAAGCGTTTTGGATTTTTTTTCGGGCCCAGAGAGGCACGCATTAATGTAAGAGCCGAAAAAATCACCGCGCACACTGGCGATGTCAGGAAAAGAACGGTTGCCACCCCATTTGGTCCCACTGGCCCTGCGCTAAACAAAAAGCGTTTTGGATTTTTTTCGGCCCAGAGAGGCACGCATTAATGTAAGAGCCGAAAAAAATCACCGCGCACACTGGCGATGTCAGGAAAAGAACGGTTGCCACCCCATTTGGTCCCACTGGCCCTGCGCTAAACAAAAAGCGTTTTGGATTTTTTTCGGCCCAGAGAGGCACGCATTAATGTAAGAGCCGAAAAAAATCACCGCGCACACTGGCGATGTCAGGAAAAGAACGGTTGCCACCCCATTTGGTCCCACTGGCCCTGCGCTAAACAAAAAAGCGTTTTGGATTTTTTTCGGCCCAGAGAGGCACGCATTAATGTAAGAGCCGAAAAAATCACCGCGCACACTGGCGATGTCAGGAAAAGAACGGTTGCCACCCCATTTGGTCCCACTGGCCCTGCGCTAAACAAAAAGCGTTTTGGATTTTTTTCGGCCCAGAGAGGCACGCATTAATGTAAGAGCCGAAAAAATCACCGCGCACACTGGCGATGTCAGGAAAAGAACGGTTGCCACCCCATTTGGTCCCACTGGCCCTGCGCTAAACAAAAAGCGTTTTGGATTTTTTTCGGCCCAGAGAGGCACGCATTAATGTAAGAGCCGAAAAATCACCGCGCACACTGGCGATGTCAGGAAAAGAACGGTTGCCACCCCATTTGGTCCCACTGGCCCTGCGCTAAACAAAAAGCCTTTTGGATTTTTTTCGGCCCAGAGAGGCACGCATTAATGTAAGAGCCGAAAAAATCACCGCGCACACTGGCGATGTCAGGAAAAGAACGGTTGCCACCCCATTTGGTCCCACTGGCCCTGCGCTAAACAAAAAAGCCTTTTGGATTTTTTTCGGCCCAGAGAGGCACGCATTAATGTAAGAGCCGAAAAAATCACCGCGCACACTGGCGATGTCAGGAAAAGAACGGTTGCCACCCCATTTGGTCCCACTGGCCCTGCGCTAAACAAAAAAGCCTTTTGGATTTTTTCGGCCCAGAGAGGCACGCATTAATGTAAGAGCCGAAAAAAATCACCGCGCACACTGGCGATGTCAGGAAAAGAACGGTTGCCACCCCATTTGGTCCCACTGGCCCTGCGCTAAACAAAAAAGCCTTTTGGATTTTTTTCGGGCCCAGAGAGGCACGCATTAATGTAAGAGCCGAAAAAAATCACCGCGCACACTGGCGATGTCAGGAAAAGAACGGTTGCCACCCCATTTGGTCCCACTGGCCCTGCGCTAAACAAAAAAGCCTTTTGGATTTTTTTCGGCCCAGAGAGGCACGCATTAATGTAAGAGCCGAAAAAAATCACCGCGCACACTGGCGATGTCAGGAAAAGAACGGTTGCCACCCCATTTGGTCCCACTGGCCCTGCGCTAAACAAAAAAGCCTTTTGGATTTTTTTTTCGGCCCAGAGAGGCACGCATTAATTTAAGAGCCGAAAAAAATCACCGCGCACACTGGCGATGTCAGGAAAAGAACGGTTGCCACCCCATTTGGTCCCACTGGCCCTGCGCTAAACAAAAAAGCCTTTTGGATTTTTTTCGGCCCAGAGAGGCACGCATTAATGTAAGAGCCGAAAAAAATCACCGCGCACACTGGCGATGTCAGGAAAAGAACGGTTGCCACCCCATTTGGTCCCACTGGCCATGCGCTAAACAAAAAGCCTTTTGGATTTTTTTCGGCCCAGAGAGGCACGCATTAATGTAAGAGCCGAAAAAAATCACCGCGCACACTGGCGATGTCAGGAAAAGAACGGTTGCCACCCCATTTGGTCCCACTGGCCCTGCGCTAAAAACAAAAAGCCTTTTGGATTTTTTTCGGCCCAGAGAGGCACGCATTAATGTAAGAGCCGAAAAATCACCGCGCACACTGGCGATGTCAGGAAAAGAACGGTTGCCACCCCATTTGGTCCCACTGGCCCTGCGCTAAACAAAAAGCCTTTTGGATTTTTTTCGGCCCAGAGAGGCACGCATTAATGTAAGAGCCGAAAAAAATCACCGCGCACACTGGCGATGTCAGGAAAAGAACGGTTGCCACCCCATTTGGTCCCACTGGCCCTGCGCTAAACAAAAAGCCTTTTGGATTTTTTTCGGCCCAGAGAGGCACGCATTAATGTAAGAGCCGAAAAATCACCGCGCACACTGGCGATGTCAGGAAAAGAACGGTTGCCACCCCATTTGGTCCCACTGGCCCTGCGCTAAACAAAAAGCCTTTTGGATTTTTTTCGGGCCCAGAGAGGCACGCATTAATGTAAGAGCCGAAAAAAATCACCGCGCACACTGGCGATGTCAGGAAAAGAACGGTTGCCACCCCATTTGGTCCCACTGGCCCTGCGCTAAACAAAAAGCCTTTTGGATTTTTTCGGCCCAGAGAGGCACGCATTAATGTAAGAGCCGAAAAAAATCACCGCGCACACTGGCGATGTCAGGAAAAGAACGGTTGCCACCCCATTTGGTCCCACTGGCCCTGCGCTAAACAAAAAGCCTTTTGGATTTTTTCGGCCCAGAGAGGCACGCATTAATGTAAGAGCCGAAAAAATCACCGCGCACACTGGCGATGTCAGGAAAAGAACGGTTGCCACCCCATTTGGTCCCACTGGCCCTGCGCTAAACAAAAAGCCTTTTGGATTTTTTTCGGCCCAGAGAGGCACGCATTAATGTAAGAGCCGAAAAATCACCGCGCACACTGGCGATGTCAGGAAAAGAACGGTTGCCACCCCATTTGGTCCCACTGGCCCTGCGCTAAACAAAAAAGCCTTTTGGATTTTTTTCGGCCCAGAGAGGCACGCATTAATGTAAGAGCCGAAAAATCACCGCGCACACTGGCGATGTCAGGAAAAGAACGGTTGCCACCCCATTTGGTCCCACTGGCCCTGCGCTAAACAAAAAAGCCTTTTGGATTTTTTTCGGCCCAGAGAGGCACGCATTAATGTAAGAGCCGAAAAATCACCGCGCACACTGGCGATGTCAGGAAAAGAACGGTTGCCACCCCATTTGGTCCCACTGGCCCTGCGCTAAACAAAAAGCCTTTTGGATTTTTTTCGGCCCAGAGAGGCACGCATTAATGTAAGAGCCGAAAAATCACCGCGCACACTGGCGATGTCAGGAAAAGAACGGTTGCCACCCCATTTGGTCCCACTGGCCCTGCGCTAAACAAAAAGCCTTTTGGATTTTTTTCGGCCCAGAGAGGCACGCATTAATGTAAGAGCCGAAAAATCACCGCGCACACTGGCGATGTCAGGAAAAGAACGGTTGCCACCCCATTTGGTCCCACTGGCCCTGCGCTAAACAAAAAAGCCTTTTGGATTTTTTTCGGCCCAGAGAGGCACGCATTAATGTAAGAGCCGAAAAAAATCACCGCGCACACTGGCGATGTCAGGAAAAGAACGGTTGCCACCCCATTTGGTCCCACTGGCCCTGCGCTAAACAAAAAGCCTTTGGATTTTTTCGGCCCAGAGAGGCACGCATTAATGTAAGAGCCGAAAAATCACCGCGCACACTGGCGATGTCAGGAAAAGAACGGTTGCCACCCCATTTGGTCCCACTGGCCCTGCGCTAAACAAAAAGCCTTTTGGATTTTTTTCGGGCCCAGAGAGGCACGCATTAATGTAAGAGCCGAAAAAAATCACCGCGCACACTGGCGATGTCAGGAAAAGAACGGTTGCCACCCCATTTGGTCCCACTGGCCCTGCGCTAAACAAAAAAGCCTTTTGGATTTTTTTCGGCCCAGAGAGGCACGCATTAATGTAAGAGCCGAAAAATCACCGCGCACACTGGCGATGTCAGGAAAAGAACGGTTGCCACCCCATTTGGTCCCACTGGCCCTGCGCTAAACAAAAAGCCTTTTGGATTTTTTTTTCGGCCCAGAGAGGCACGCATTAATGTAAGAGCCGAAAAAAATCACCGCGCACACTGGCGATGTCAGGAAAAGAACGGTTGCCACCCCATTTGGTCCCACTGGCCCTGCGCTAAACAAAAAGCCTTTTGGATTTTTTTCGGCCCAGAGAGGCACGCATTAATGTAAGAGCCGAAAAAAATCACCGCGCACACTGGCGATGTCAGGAAAAGAACGGTTGCCACCCCATTTGGTCCCACTGGCCCTGCGCTAAACAAAAAGCCTTTTGGATTTTTTTCGGCCCAGAGAGGCACGCATTAATGTAAGAGCCGAAAAATCACCGCGCACACTGGCGATGTCAGGAAAAGAACGGTTGCCACCCCATTTGGTCCCACTGGCCCTGCGCTAAACAAAAAGCCTTTTGGATTTTTTCGGCCCAGAGAGGCACGCATTAATGTAAGAGCCGAAAAATCACCGCGCACACTGGCGATGTCAGGAAAAGAACGGTTGCCACCCCATTTGGTCCCACTGGCCCTGCGCTAAACAAAAAAGCCTTTTGGATTTTTTTCGGCCCAGAGAGGCACGCATTAATGTAAGAGCCGAAAAAAATCACCGCGCACACTGGCGATGTCAGGAAAAGAACGGTTGCCACCCCATTTGGTCCCACTGGCCCTGCGCTAAACAAAAAAGCCTTTTGGATTTTTTTCGGCCCAGAGAGGCACGCATTAATGTAAGAGCCGAAAAAAATCACCGCGCACACTGGCGATGTCAGGAAAAGAACGGTTGCCACCCCATTTGGTCCCACTGGCCCTGCGCTAAACAAAAAGCCTTTTGGATTTTTTTCGGCCCAGAGAGGCACGCATTAATGTAAGAGCCGAAAAATCACCGCGCACACTGGCGATGTCAGGAAAAGAACGGTTGCCACCCCATTTGGTCCCACTGGCCCTGCGCTAAACAAAAAAGCGTTTTGGATTTTTTTCGGCCCAGAGAGGCACGCATTAATGTAAGAGCCGAAAAATCACCGCGCACACTGGCGATGTCAGGAAAAGAACGGTTGCCACCCCATTTGGTCCCACTGGCCCTGCGCTAAACAAAAAGCCTTTTGGATTTT
The DNA here is from genome assembly GCA_026261675.1 of Hippocampus mohnikei. Lineage (NCBI taxonomy): Eukaryota > Metazoa > Chordata > Actinopteri > Syngnathiformes > Syngnathidae > Hippocampus > Hippocampus mohnikei. Next base: position 25,185 of record JAKGUB010000506.1, read on the forward strand.
TTTCGGCCCAGAGAGGCACGCATTAATGTAAGAGCCGAAAAAAATCACCGCGCACACTGGCGATGTCAGGAAAAGAACGGTTGCCACCCCATTTGGTCCCACTGGCCCTGCGCTAAACAAAAAAGCCTTTTGGATTTTTTTCGGCCCAGAGAGGCACGCATTAATGTAAGAGCCGAAAAAAATCACCGCGCACACTGGCGATGTCAGGAAAAGAACGGTTGCCACCCCATTTGGTCCCACTGGCCCTGCGCTAAACAAAAAGCCTTTTGGATTTTTTCGGCCCAGAGAGGCACGCATTAATGTAAGAGCCGAAAAATCACCGCGCACACTGGCGATGTCAGGAAAAGAACGGTTGCCACCCCATTTGGTCCCACTGGCCCTGCGCTAAACAAAAAGCGTTTTGGATTTTTTTTTCGGCCCAGAGAGGCACGCATTAATGTAAGAGCCGAAAAAAATCACCGCGCACACTGGCGATGTCAGGAAAAGAACGGTTGCCACCCCATTTGGTCCCACTGGCCCTGCGCTAAACAAAAAGCCTTTTGGATTTTTTTCGGCCCAGAGAGGCACGCATTAATGTAAGAGCCGAAAAAAATCACCGCGCACACTGGCGATGTCAGGAAAAGAACGGTTGCCACCCCATTTGGTCCCACTGGCCCTGCGCTAAACAAAAAGCTTTTGGATTTTTTTCGGCCCAGAGAGGCACGCATTAATGTAAGAGCCGAAAAATCACCGCGCACACTGGCGATGTCAGGAAAAGAACGGTTGCCACCCCATTTGGTCCCACTGGCCCTGCGCTAAACAAAAAAGCCTTTTGGATTTTTTTCGGCCCAGAGAGGCACGCATTAATGTAAGAGCCGAAAAATCACCGCGCACACTGGCGATGTCAGGAAAAGAACGGTTGCCACCCCATTTGGTCCCACTGGCCCTGCGCTAAACAAAAAGCCTTTTGGATTTTTTTCGGGCCCAGAGAGGCACGCATTAATGTAAGAGCCGAAAAATCACCGCGCACACTGGCGATGTCAGGAAAAGAACGGTTGCCACCCCATTTGGTCCCACTGGCCCTGCGCTAAACAAAAAAGCCTTTTGGATTTTTTTCGGCCCAGAGAGGCACGCATTAATGTAAGAGCCGAAAAAAATCACCGCGCACACTGGCGATGTCAGGAAAAGAACGGTTGCCACCCCATTTGGTCCCACTGGCCCTGCGCTAAACAAAAAAGCGTTTTGGATTTTTTTCGGCCCAGAGAGGCACGCATTAATGTAAGAGCCGAAAAAAATCACCGCGCACACTGGCGATGTCAGGAAAAGAACGGTTGCCACCCCATTTGGTCCCACTGGCCCTGCGCTAAACAAAAAGCCTTTTGGATTTTTTTCGGCCCAGAGAGGCACGCATTAATGTAAGAGCCGAAAAAAATCACCGCGCACACTGGCGATGTCAGGAAAAGAACGGTTGCCACCCCATTTGGTCCCACTGGCCCTGCGCTAAACAAAAAGCGTTTTGGATTTTTTTCGGCCCAGAGAGGCACGCATTAATGTAAGAGCCGAAAAAATCACCGCGCACACTGGCGATGTCAGGAAAAGAACGGTTGCCACCCCATTTGGTCCCACTGGCCCTGCGCTAAACAAAAAAGCCTTTTGGATTTTTTTCGGCCCAGAGAGGCACGCATTAATGTAAGAGCCGAAAAAAATCACCGCGCACACTGGCGATGTCAGGAAAAGAACGGTTGCCACCCCATTTGGTCCCACTGGCCCTGCGCTAAACAAAAAGCCTTTTGGATTTTTTTCGGCCCAGAGAGGCACGCATTAATGTAAGAGCCGAAAAATCACCGCGCACACTGGCGATGTCAGGAAAAGAACGGTTGCCACCCCATTTGGTCCCACTGGCCCTGCGCTAAACAAAAAGCCTTTTGGATTTTTTTCGGCCCAGAGAGGCACGCATTAATGTAAGAGCCGAAAAATCACCGCGCACACTGGCGATGTCAGGAAAAGAACGGTTGCCACCCCATTTGGTCCCACTGGCCCTGCGCTAAACAAAAAGCCTTTTGGATTTTTTCGGCCCAGAGAGGCACGCATTAATGTAAGAGCCGAAAAATCACCGCGCACACTGGCGATGTCAGGAAAAGAACGGTTGCCACCCCATTTGGTCCCACTGGCCCTGCGCTAAACAAAAAGCCTTTTGGATTTTTTTCGGGCCCAGAGAGGCACGCATTAATGTAAGAGCCGAAAAAATCACCGCGCACACTGGCGATGTCAGGAAAAGAACGGTTGCCACCCCATTTGGTCCCACTGGCCCTGCGCTAAACAAAAAGCCTTTTGGATTTTTTTCGGCCCAGAGAGGCACGCATTAATGTAAGAGCCGAAAAAATCACCGCGCACACTGGCGATGTCAGGAAAAGAACGGTTGCCACCCCATTTGGTCCCACTGGCCCTGCGCTAAACAAAAAGCGTTTTGGATTTTTTCGGCCCAGAGAGGCACGCATTAATGTAAGAGCCGAAAAAAATCACCGCGCACACTGGCGATGTCAGGAAAAGAACGGTTGCCACCCCATTTGGTCCCACTGGCCCTGCGCTAAACAAAAAGCGTTTTGGATTTTTTTCGGGCCCAGAGAGGCACGCATTAATGTAAGAGCCGAAAAATCACCGCGCACACTGGCGATGTCAGGAAAAGAACGGTTGCCACCCCATTTGGTCCCACTGGCCCTGCGCTAAACAAAAAGCGTTTTGGATTTTTTCGGGCCCAGAGAGGCACGCATTAATGTAAGAGCCGAAAAATCACCGCGCACACTGGCGATGTCAGGAAAAGAACGGTTGCCACCCCATTTGGTCCCACTGGCCCTGCGCTAAACAAAAAGCGTTTTGGATTTTTTTCGGGCCCAGAGAGGCACGCATTAATGTAAGAGCCGAAAAAAATCACCGCGCACACTGGCGATGTCAGGAAAAGAACGGTTGCCACCCCATTTGGTCCCACTGGCCCTGCGCTAAACACAAAAAGCCTTTTGGATTTTTTTCGGCCCAGAGAGGCACGCATTAATGTAAGAGCCGAAAAATCACCGCGCACACTGGCGATGTCAGGAAAAGAACGGTTGCCACCCCATTTGGTCCCACTGGCCCTGCGCTAAACAAAAAAGCCTTTTGGATT
>JAKGUB010000507.1:0-28328 GCA_026261675.1 Hippocampus mohnikei
TGTAACCCAGCCTTGATGAGACTGTTATTGTTGATTCTGTTAAGGTGATATTGTTTGTGATAATGCTGTTTCAGAGGGACATTGAACGCACCGCAGCGCTAGGAGGGAAGACTCGTTCGCGAAAAAAACAGAACATTCTCGCACTCTCAGGCGGGTCGAACCGAAGGAATGATAATTGAAAACTGATCCTTGAAACCTCTACCTGTGCAAGGTAGTAAAGTTGAATCCTGTGGCGATCTTTTTTTCTTTTCAAGGCAAAAGAAGGGTTTAGAAGAGATAACGTTCCTGGTGAGTGTTTTAGTTGAATATGTCCGATTAGCATTCCTAGCATTCAAATTGTAACATTAAAAAAACAGTCAGGAATGAAGTTGGTGAAAATGGAGATTGTTATTCTGTTGATATAAGATATAACCGTGCTGTTATAAAAGAAAAAATGGATTAAACCATTGTATCGACGCGTGCTCTCCATAGCTAGTGAATTAGCATCGAGCTAAGCTAACGTGCTCACGGCAAATAGCGCTGTGGCCTTCATTCGAGCCAGGTTTACCAAACCGTTTATTTTCCCGAGCCGATTGTTGCCACATTGAGTGAATGCCTTGCGCATTTTGTGCAGGCTGTTTTTTTGGGACTCATTGACCATCGAAAGATTTGGACTACGTCGCCTGTAGATTGATGCCACGGGGACGTCAGTGAAGGACATCTGGACTTCAAAGCCACCCGTCCCCTGGAGGGTGGTAGGACAGTTGAAAGGATTTCCTTTTTTTTTTTTGACGAAACCAATATTTTTGTTTAATCTGAGATCTCAGTCGTTTTTTTCCATGGGTCAGATCTGATACCAAAACAACTGATAAGAACTGATAACAATTTAATTTGTGGTTTTCCTTGATCATTTTTTTGTATTCTATTTCAGAGGAGTGTATTCAGTTCAGTTCCCCATTTACCCCATTTGTAAATATTTACTCAATATATATATATATTTTTTGAAAAAAACTAAGTCAGTGTGTCTTCTCTGTTGGGAGGTTGACTCTAAGGTAACTGTTGCCAATCTCACTCTTAATTAATATAATAATAAACTTTTTATTTATAAGGCCTTTCAACTGTTGCCAATCTCAAAACAATACGGGTGACCGATTAAGTGCACCCTAACTCAAATAGATTTGATAAAATGACACACTTGCCTGTGACAAACTTAGAAAAAGGGTGACATGAGTAGCTGCACCTAGGGTGGCTACATTAAGCATATCAAAATTATATCCTGTCGTTTAATAATTGCTCAGACATGTTTTTATGTTGATAGGTTCTGATTGGCTGTTGAAGTAAGAGAAGCAGGAAGTGATCTTAGTTACGATTGTTGTGTTCTCGAACGTGCTGCGGTGCAGACGTCTTTTCCCCTTTTAATAAAACTGCATTTAAATGATTCCATCTCTCGTTTTGTCGTTCGTAATGTAGAGCCATCCACCAAAAACAACGAACCCCTCAACTTACACTAGCCTGACAGGCCGAGAGCTCAAAGCGCCATGAGTTTCTTAGTACAGTACATGGAAAAAGGGAGGAAGAAAGAAATGCAACAAATTCGCCCCCCATTCTCCGTGACCTGGAGGTGCCTGTAAACTATAAATGGGGAAATTTTGACTCTGTCTTTCGCTTACGGCCATACTACCCTGAGAACGCCCGATCTCGTCCGATCTCGGAAGCTAAGCAGGGTCGGGCCTGGTTAGTACTTGGATGGGAGACTGCCTGGGAATACCAGGTGCTGTAAGCTTTGCACCCACCTGCAATTCATGACACAAATCAAGGCTTTTTCCTATTAATTATCGCTTTCATTTCTCATTCAATTTTTATTTCTGCTACGGTTTCAAATCGTTTCCGTCACATTGATTTGACTGATCAATGTATTTTTGTAATATTATAATTTTCCAGCAGAGGGAGCCCTCTGGAAGGGGATCGGTAATGATCGCACTTGGATGGGAAGCAGCCTGGGATTTCTGCCTGCTGGATGCTTTTGCACCTCCACTGGAAAAGCCAACTTTCACAACAGACATCAAGAACAGTACTGCAGCTGCGTGCTCGCAGCGAACCGTATGCTAGTGTATGCTTATATTATATTATTAATTATCATTTTATGTTTGAGCATCATATTATTTCATGTTAAGCATATCAAAAATATATCCTGTTGTTTAATAATTGCTCAGACATGTTTTTATGTTGATAGGTTCTGATTGGCTGTTGAAGTAAGAGAAGCAGGAAGTGACCTTAGTTACGATTGTTGTGTTCTCAAACGTGCTGCGGTGCAGACGTCTTTTCCCCCTTTTAATAAAACTGCATTTAAATGATTCCATCTCTCGTTTTGTCGTTCGTAATGTAGAGCCATCCGCCAAAAAAATGAACCCCTCAACTTACACTAGCCTGACAGGCCGAGAGCTCAAAACGCCAAGAGTTTCTTAGTACAGTACATGGAAAAAGGGAGGAAGTACGAAATGCAACAAATTTGCCCCCCCCCCCCCATTCTCCGTGACCTGGAGGTGCCTGTAAACTATAAAGGGGGACATTTTGACTCTGTCCTTCGCTTACGGCCATACTACCCTGAGAACGCCCGATCTCCTCCGGTCTCGGAAGCTAAGCAGGGTCGGGCCTGGTTAGTACTTGGATGGGAGACCGCCTGGGAATACCAGGTGCTGTAAGCTTTTGTACCCACCTGCAATTCATGACACAAATCAAGGCTCTTTCCTATTAATTATCGCTTTCATTTCTCATTCAATTTTTATTTCTGCTACGGTTTCAAATCGTTTCCGTCACATTGATTTGACTGATCAACGTATTTTTGTAATATTATAGTTTTCCAGCAGAGGGAGCCATCTGGACGGGGATCGGTAATGATCGCACTTGGATGGGAAGCAGCCTGGGATTTCCGCCTGCTGGATGCTTTTGCACCTCCACTGGAAAAGCCAACTTTCACAACAGACATCAAGAACAGTACTGCAGCTGCGTGCTCGCAGCGAACCGTATGTTAGTGTAAGCTTATATTATATTATTAATTATCATTTTATGTTTGAGCATCATATTATTTCATGTTAATGTAACCCAGCCTTGATGAGACTGTTATTGTTGATTCTGTTAAGGTGATATTGTTTGTGATAATGCTGTTTCAGAGGGACATTGAACGCACCGCAGCGCTAGGAGGGAAGACTCGTTCGCGAAAAAACAGAACATTCTCGCACTCTCAGGCGGGTCGAACCGAAGGAATGATAATTGAAAACTGATCCATTGAAACCTCTACCTGTGCAAGGTAGTAAAGTTGAATCCTGTGGCGATCTTTTTTCTTTTCAAGGCAAAAGAAGGGTTTAGAAGAGATAACGTTCCTGGTGAGTGTTTTAGTTGAATATGTCCGATTAGCATTCCTAGCATTCAAATTGTAACATTAAAAAAACAGTCAGGAATGAAGTTGGTGAAAATGGAGATTGTTATTCTGTTGATATAAGATATAACCGTGCTGTTATAAAAGAAAAAATGGATTAAACCATTGTATCGACGCGTGCTCTCCATAGCTAGTGAATTAGCATCGAGCTAAGCTAACGTGCTCACGGCAAATAGCGCTGTGGCCTTCATTCGAGCCAGGTTTACCAAACCGTTTATTTTCCCGAGCCGATTGTTGCCACATTGAGTGAATGCCTTGCGCATTTTGTGCAGGCTGTTTTTTGGGACTCATTGACCATCGAAAGATTTGGACTACGTCGCCTGTAGATTGGATGCCACGGGGACGTCAGTGAAGGACATCTGGACTTCAAAGCCACCCGTCCCCTGGAGGGTGGTAGGACAGTTGAAAGGATTTCTTTTTTTTTTTTTTTGACGAAACCAATATTTTTGTTTAATCTGAGATCTCAGTCGTTTTTTTCCATGGGTCAGATCTGATACCAAAACAACTGATAAGAACTGATAACAATTTAATTTGTGGTTTTCCTTGATCATTTTTTTGTATTCTATTTCAGAGGAGTGTATTCAGTTCAGTTCCCCATTTACCCCATTTGTAAATATTTACTCATATATATATATATATTTTTTTTTGAAAAAACTAAGTCAGTGTGTCTTCTCTGTTGGAGGTTTCCCTTGACTCTAACTAAGGTCAACTGACACTTTGCCAATCTCACTACGGGTGACCTTAAGTGCACCCTAACTCAAATAGATTTGATAAAATGACACACTTGCCTGTGACAAACTTAGAAAAAGGGTGACATGAGTAGCTGCACCTAGGGTGGCTACATTAAGCATATCAAAATTATATCCTGTCGTTTAATAATTGCTCAGACATGTTTTTATGTTGATAGGTTCTGATTGGCTGTTGAAGTAAGAGAAGCAGGAAGTGATCTTAGTTACGATTGTTGTGTTCTCGAACGTGCTGCGGTGCAGACGTCTTTTCCCCTTTTAATAAAACTGCATTTAAATGATTCCATCTCTCGCTTTGTCGTTCGTAATGTAGAGCCATCCACCAAAAACAACGAACCCCTCAACTTACACTAGCCTGACAGGCCGAGAGCTCAAAGCGCCATGAGTTTCTTAGTACAGTACATGGAAAAAGGGAGGAAGAAAGAAATGCAACAAATTCGCCCCCCCATTCTCCGTGACCTGGAGGTGCCTGTAAACTATAAATGGGGAAATTTTGACTCTGTCTTTCGCTTACGGCCATACTACCCTGAGAACGCCCGATCTCGTCCGATCTCGGAAGCTAAGCAGGGTCGGGCCTGGTTAGTACTTGGATGGGAGACTGCCTGGGAATACCAGGTGCTGTAAGCTTTGCACCCACCTGCAATTCATGACACAAATCAAGGCTTTTTCCTATTAATTATCGCTTTCATTTCTCATTCAATTTTTATTTCTGCTACGGTTTCAAATCGTTTCCGTCACATTGATTTGACTGATCAATGTATTTTTGTAATATTATAATTTTCCAGCAGAGGGAGCCCTCTGGAAGGGATCGGTAATGATCGCACTTGGATGGGAAGCAGCCTGGGATTTCTGCCTGCTGGATGCTTTTGCACCTCCACTGGAAAAGCCAACTTTCACAACAGACATCAAGAACAGTACTGCAGCTGCGTGCTCGCAGCGAACCGTATGCTAGTGTATGCTTATATTATATTATTAATTATCATTTTATGTTTGAGCATCATATTATTTCATGTTAAGCATATCAAAAATATATCCTGTTGTTTAATAATTGCTCAGACATGTTTTTATGTTGATAGGTTCTGATTGGCTGTTGAAGTAAGAGAAGCAGGAAGTGACCTTAGTTACGATTGTTGTGTTCTCAAACGTGCTGCGGTGCAGACGTCTTTTCCCCTTTTAATAAAACTGCATTTAAATGATTCCATCTCTCGTTTTGTCGTTCGTAATGTAGAGCCATCCGCCAAAAAAATGAACCCCTCAACTTACACTAGCCTGACAGGCCGAGAGCTCAAAACGCCAAGAGTTTCTTAGTACAGTACATGGAAAAAGGGAGGAAGTACGAAATGCAACAAATTTGCCCCCCCCCATTCTCCGTGACCTGGAGGTGCCTGTAAACTATAAAGGGGACATTTTGACTCTGTCCTTCGCTACGGCCATACTACCCTGAGAACGCCCGATCTCCTCCGGTCTCGGAAGCTAAGCAGGGTCGGGCCTGGTTAGTACTTGGATGGGAGACCGCCTGGGAATACCAGGTGCTGTAAGCTTTGTACCCACCTGCAATTCATGACACAAATCAAGGCTCTTTCCTATTAATTATCGCTTTCATTTCTCATTCAATTTTTATTTCTGCTACGGTTTCAAATCGTTTCCGTCACATTGATTTGACTGATCAACGTATTTTTGTAATATTATAGTTTTCCAGCAGAGGGAGCCATCTGGACGGGATCGGTAATGATCGCACTTGGATGGGAAGCAGCCTGGGATTTCCGCCTGCTGGATGCTTTTGCACCTCCACTGGAAAAGCCAACTTTCACAACAGACATCAAGAACAGTACTGCAGCTGCGTGCTCGCAGCGAACCGTATGTTAGTGTAAGCTTATATTATATTATTAATTATCATTTTATGTTTGAGCATCATATTATTTCATGTTAATGTAACCCAGCCTTGATGAGACTGTTATTGTTGATTCTGTTAAGGTGATATTGTTTGTGATAATGCTGTTTCAGAGGGACATTGAACGCACCGCAGCGCTAGGAGGGAAGACTCGTTCGCGAAAAAAACAGAACATTCTCGCACTCTCAGGCGGGTCGAACCGAAGGAATGATAATTGAAAACTGATCATTGAAACCTCTACCTGTGCAAGGTAGTAAAGTTGAATCCTGTGGCGATCTTTTTTCTTTTCAAGGCAAAAGAAGGGTTTAGAAGAGATAACGTTCCTGGTGAGTGTTTTAGTTGAATATGTCCGATTAGCATTCCTAGCATTCAAATTGTAACATTAAAAAAACAGTCAGGAATGAAGTTGGTGAAAATGGAGATTGTTATTCTGTTGATATAAGATATAACCGTGCTGTTATAAAAGAAAAAATGGATTAAACCATTGTATCGACGCGTGCTCTCCATAGCTAGTGAATTAGCATCGAGCTAAGCTAACGTGCTCACGGCAAATAGCGCTGTGGCCTTCATTCGAGCCAGGTTTACCAAACCGTTTATTTTCCCGAGCCGATTGTTGCCACATTGAGTGAATGCCTTGCGCATTTTGTGCAGGCTGTTTTTTTGGGACTCATTGACCATCGAAAGATTTGGACTACGTCGCCTGTAGATTGGATGCCACGGGGACGTCAGTGAAGGACATCTGGACTTCAAAGCCACCCGTCCCCTGGAGGGTGGTAGGACAGTTGAAAGGATTTCCTTTTTTTTTTTTGACGAAACCAATATTTTTGTTTAATCTGAGATCTCAGTCGTTTTTTCCATGGGTCAGATCTGATACCAAAACAACTGATAAGAACTGATAACAATTTAATTTGTGGTTTTCCTTGATCATTTTTTTGTATTCTATTTCAGAGGAGTGTATTCAGTTCAGTTCCCCATTTACCCCATTTGTAAATATTTACTCAATATATATATATTTTTTTGAAAAAACTAAGTCAGTGTGTCTTCTCTGTTGGAGGTTTCCCATTGACTCTAACTAAGGTCAACTGACACTTTGCCAATCTCACTGTGACCTTAAGTGAACCCTAAATAAAATAGATTTGATAAAATGACACACTAGCCTGTGAAAAACTTAGAAAAAGGGTGACATGAGTAGCTGCACCTAGGGTGGCTACATTAAGCATATCAAAATTATATCCTGTCGTTTAATAATTGCTCAGACATGTTTTTATGTTGATAGGTTCTGATTGGCTGTTGAAGTAAGAGAAGCAGGAAGTGATCTTAGTTACGATTGTTGTGTTCTCGAACGTGCTGCGGTGCAGACGTCTTTTCCCCTTTTAATAAAACTGCATTTAAATGATTCCATCTCTCGTTTTGTCGTTCGTAATGTAGAGCCATCCACCAAAAACAACGAACCCCTCAACTTACACTAGCCTGACAGGCCGAGAGCTCAAAGCGCCATGAGTTTCTTAGTACAGTACATGGAAAAAGGGAGGAAGAAAGAAATGCAACAAATTCGCCCCCCATTCTCCGTGACCTGGAGGTGCCTGTAAACTATAAATGGGGAAATTTTGACTCTGTCTTTCGCTACGGCCATACTACCCTGAGAACGCCCGATCTCGTCCGATCTCGGAAGCTAAGCAGGGTCGGGCCTGGTTAGTACTTGGATGGGAGACTGCCTGGGAATACCAGGTGCTGTAAGCTTTTGCACCCACCTGCAATTCATGACACAAATCAAGGCTTTTTCCTATTAATTATCGCTTTCATTTCTCATTCAATTTTTATTTCTGCTACGGTTTCAAATCGTTTCCGTCACATTGATTTGACTGATCAATGTATTTTTGTAATATTATAATTTTCCAGCAGAGGGAGCCCTCTGGAAGGGGATCGGTAATGATCGCACTTGGATGGGAAGCAGCCTGGGATTTCTGCCTGCTGGATGCTTTTGCACCTCCACTGGAAAAGCCAACTTTCACAACAGACATCAAGAACAGTACTGCAGCTGCGTGCTCGCAGCGAACCGTATGCTAGTGTATGCTTATATTATATTATTAATTATCATTTTATGTTTGAGCATCATATTATTTCATGTTAAGCATATCAAAAATATATCCTGTTGTTTAATAATTGCTCAGACATGTTTTTATGTTGATAGGTTCTGATTGGCTGTTGAAGTAAGAGAAGCAGGAAGTGACCTTAGTTACGATTGTTGTGTTCTCAAACGTGCTGCGGTGCAGACGTCTTTTCCCCTTTTAATAAAACTGCATTTAAATGATTCCATCTCTCGTTTTGTCGTTCGTAATGTAGAGCCATCCGCCAAAAAAATGAACCCCTCAACTTACACTAGCCTGACAGGCCGAGAGCTCAAAACGCCAAGAGTTTCTTAGTACAGTACATGGAAAAAGGGAGGAAGTACGAAATGCAACAAATTTGCCCCCCCATTCTCCGTGACCTGGAGGTGCCTGTAAACTATAAATGGGGACATTTTGACTCTGTCCTTCGCTACGGCCATACTACCCTGAGAACGCCCGATCTCCTCCGGTCTCGGAAGCTAAGCAGGGTCGGGCCTGGTTAGTACTTGGATGGGAGACCGCCTGGGAATACCAGGTGCTGTAAGCTTTGCACCCACCTGCAATTCATGACACAAATCAAGGCTCTTTCCTATTAATTATCGCTTTCATTTCTCATTCAATTTTTATTTCTGCTACGGTTTCAAATCGTTTCCGTCACATTGATTTGACTGATCAACGTATTTTTGTAATATTATAGTTTTCCAGCAGAGGGAGCCATCTGGACGGGATCGGTAATGATCGCACTTGGATGGGAAGCAGCCTGGGATTTCCGCCTGCTGGATGCTTTTGCACCTCCACTGGAAAAGCCAACTTTCACAACAGACATCAAGAACAGTACTGCAGCTGCGTGCTCGCAGCGAACCGTATGTTAGTGTAAGCTTATATTATATTATTAATTATCATTTTATGTTTGAGCATCATATTATTTCATGTTAATGTAACCCAGCCTTGATGAGACTGTTATTGTTGATTCTGTTAAGGTGATATTGTTTGTGATAATGCTGTTTCAGAGGGACATTGAACGCACCGCAGCGCTAGGAGGGAAGACTCGTTCGCGAAAAAAACAGAACATTCTCGCACTCTCAGGCGGGTCGAACCGAAGGAATGATAATTGAAAACTGATCCTTGAAACCTCTACCTGTGCAAGGTAGTAAAGTTGAATCCTGTGGCGATCTTTTTTCTTTTCAAGGCAAAAGAAGGGTTTAGAAGAGATAACGTTCCTGGTGAGTGTTTTAGTTGAATATGTCCGATTAGCATTCCTAGCATTCAAATTGTAACATTAAAAAAACAGTCAGGAATGAAGTTGGTGAAAATGGAGATTGTTATTCTGTTGATATAAGATATAACCGTGCTGTTATAAAAGAAAAAATGGATTAAACCATTGTATCGACGCGTGCTCTCCATAGCTAGTGAATTAGCATCGAGCTAAGCTAACGTGCTCACGGCAAATAGCGCTGTGGCCTTCATTCGAGCCAGGTTTACCAAACCGTTTATTTTCCCGAGCCGATTGTTGCCACATTGAGTGAATGCCTTGCGCATTTTGTGCAGGCTGTTTTTTTGGGACTCATTGACCATCGAAAGATTTGGACTACGTCGCCTGTAGATTGGATGCCACGGGGACGTCAGTGAAGGACATCTGGACTTCAAAGCCACCCGTCCCCTGGAGGGTGGTAGGACAGTTGAAAGGATTTCCTTTTTTTTTTTTTTGACGAAACCAATATTTTTGTTTAATCTGAGATCTCAGTCGTTTTTTCCATGGGTCAGATCTGATACCAAAACAACTGATAAGAACTGATAACAATTTAATTTGTGGTTTTCCTTGATCATTTTTTTGTATTCTATTTCAGAGGAGTGTATTCAGTTCAGTTCCCCATTTACCCCATTTGTAAATATTTACTCAATATATATATATTTTTTGAAAAAACTAAGTCAGTGTGTCTTCTCTGTTGGAGGTTTCCCTTGACTCTAACTAAGGTCAACTGTTGCCAATCTCACTGTGACCTTAAGTGCACCCTAACTCAAATAGATTTGATAAAATGACACACTTGCCTGTGACAAACTTAGAAAAAGGGTGACATGAGTAGCTGCACCTAGGGTGGCTACATTAAGCATATCAAAATTATATCCTGTCGTTTAATAATTGCTCAGACATGTTTTTATGTTGATAGGTTCTGATTGGCTGTTGAAGTAAGAGAAGCAGGAAGTGATCTTAGTTACGATTGTTGTGTTCTCGAACGTGCTGCGGTGCAGACGTCTTTTCCCCTTTTAATAAAACTGCATTTAAATGATTCCATCTCTCGTTTTGTCGTTCGTAATGTAGAGCCATCCACCAAAAACAACGAACCCCTCAACTTACACTAGCCTGACAGGCCGAGAGCTCAAAGCGCCATGAGTTTCTTAGTACAGTACATGGAAAAAGGGAGGAAGAAAGAAATGCAACAAATTCGCCCCCATTCTCCGTGACCTGGAGGTGCCTGTAAACTATAAATGGGGAAATTTTGACTCTGTCTTTCGCTTACGGCCATACTACCCTGAGAACGCCCGATCTCGTCCGATCTCGGAAGCTAAGCAGGGTCGGGCCTGGTTAGTACTTGGATGGGAGACTGCCTGGGAATACCAGGTGCTGTAAGCTTTGCACCCACCTGCAATTCATGACACAAATCAAGGCTTTTTCCTATTAATTATCGCTTTCATTTCTCATTCAATTTTTATTTCTGCTACGGTTTCAAATCGTTTCCGTCACATTGATTTGACTGATCAATGTATTTTTGTAATATTATAATTTTCCAGCAGAGGGAGCCCTCTGGAAGGGGATCGGTAATGATCGCACTTGGATGGGAAGCAGCCTGGGATTTCTGCCTGCTGGATGCTTTTGCACCTCCACTGGAAAAGCCAACTTTCACAACAGACATCAAGAACAGTACTGCAGCTGCGTGCTCGCAGCGAACCGTATGCTAGTGTATGCTTATATTATATTATTAATTATCATTTTATGTTTGAGCATCATATTATTTCATGTTAAGCATATCAAAAATATATCCTGTTGTTTAATAATTGCTCAGACATGTTTTTATGTTGATAGGTTCTGATTGGCTGTTGAAGTAAGAGAAGCAGGAAGTGACCTTAGTTACGATTGTTGTGTTCTCAAACGTGCTGCGGTGCAGACGTCTTTTCCCCTTTTAATAAAACTGCATTTAAATGATTCCATCTCTCGTTTTGTCGTTCGTAATGTAGAGCCATCCGCCAAAAAAATGAACCCCTCAACTTACACTAGCCTGACAGGCCGAGAGCTCAAAACGCCAAGAGTTTCTTAGTACAGTACATGGAAAAAGGGAGGAAGTACGAAATGCAACAAATTTGCCCCCCATTCTCCGTGACCTGGAGGTGCCTGTAAACTATAAAGGGGACATTTTGACTCTGTCCTTCGCTTACGGCCATACTACCCTGAGAACGCCCGATCTCCTCCGGTCTCGGAAGCTAAGCAGGGTCGGGCCTGGTTAGTACTTGGATGGGAGACCGCCTGGGAATACCAGGTGCTGTAAGCTTTGTACCCACCTGCAATTCATGACACAAATCAAGGCTCTTTCCTATTAATTATCGCTTTCATTTCTCATTCAATTTTTATTTCTGCTACGGTTTCAAATCGTTTCCGTCACATTGATTTGACTGATCAACGTATTTTTGTAATATTATAGTTTTCCAGCAGAGGGAGCCATCTGGACGGGGATCGGTAATGATCGCACTTGGATGGGAAGCAGCCTGGGATTTCCGCCTGCTGGATGCTTTTGCACCTCCACTGGAAAAGCCAACTTTCACAACAGACATCAAGAACAGTACTGCAGCTGCGTGCTCGCAGCGAACCGTATGTTAGTGTAAGCTTATATTATATTATTAATTATCATTTTATGTTTGAGCATCATATTATTTCATGTTAATGTAACCCAGCCTTGATGAGACTGTTATTGTTGATTCTGTTAAGGTGATATTGTTTGTGATAATGCTGTTTCAGAGGGACATTGAACGCACCGCAGCGCTAGGAGGGAAGACTCGTTCGCGAAAAAACAGAACATTCTCGCACTCTCAGGCGGGTCGAACCGAAGGAATGATAATTGAAAACTGATCCTTGAAACCTCTACCTGTGCAAGGTAGTAAAGTTGAATCCTGTGGCGATCTTTTTTTCTTTTCAAGGCAAAAGAAGGGTTTAGAAGAGATAACGTTCCTGGTGAGTGTTTTAGTTGAATATGTCCGATTAGCATTCCTAGCATTCAAATTGTAACATTAAAAAAACAGTCAGGAATGAAGTTGGTGAAAATGGAGATTGTTATTCTGTTGATATAAGATATAACCGTGCTGTTATAAAAGAAAAAATGGATTAAACCATTGTATCGACGCGTGCTCTCCATAGCTAGTGAATTAGCATCGAGCTAAGCTAACGTGCTCACGGCAAATAGCGCTGTGGCCTTCATTCGAGCCAGGTTTACCAAACCGTTTATTTTCCCGAGCCGATTGTTGCCACATTGAGTGAATGCCTTGCGCATTTTGTGCAGGCTGTTTTTTTGGGACTCATTGACCATCGAAAGATTTGGACTACGTCGCCTGTAGATTGGATGCCACGGGGACGTCAGTGAAGGACATCTGGACTTCAAAGCCACCCGTCCCCTGGAGGGTGGTAGGACAGTTGAAAGGATTTCCTTTTTTTTTTTTTTGACGAAACCAATATTTTTGTTTAATCTGAGATCTCAGTCGTTTTTTCCATGGGTCAGATCTGATACCAAAACAACTGATAAGAACTGATAACAATTTAATTTGTGGTTTTCCTTGATCATTTTTTTGTATTCTATTTCAGAGGAGTGTATTCAGTTCAGTTCCCCATTTACCCCATTTGTAAATATTTACTATAAATATATATATATTTTTTTTTTTTGAAAAAACTAAGTCAGTGTGTCTTCTCTGTTGGAGGTTTCCCTTGACTCTAACTAAGGTCAACTGTTGCCAATCTCACTGTGACCTTAAGTGCACCCTAACTCAAATAGATTTGATAAAATGACACACTTGCCTGTGACAAACTTAGAAAAAGGGTGACATGAGTAGCTGCACCTAGGGTGGCTACATTAAGCATATCAAAATTATATCCTGTCGTTTAATAATTGCTCAGACATGTTTTTATGTTGATAGGTTCTGATTGGCTGTTGAAGTAAGAGAAGCAGGAAGTGATCTTAGTTACGATTGTTGTGTTCTCGAACGTGCTGCGGTGCAGACGTCTTTTCCCCTTTTAATAAAACTGCATTTAAATGATTCCATCTCTCGTTTTGTCGTTCGTAATGTAGAGCCATCCACCAAAAACAACGAACCCCTCAACTTACACTAGCCTGACAGGCCGAGAGCTCAAAGCGCCATGAGTTTCTTAGTACAGTACATGGAAAAAGGGAGGAAGAAAGAAATGCAACAAATTCGCCCCCATTCTCCGTGACCTGGAGGTGCCTGTAAACTATAAATGGGGAAATTTTGACTCTGTCTTTCGCTTACGGCCATACTACCCTGAGAACGCCCGATCTCGTCCGATCTCGGAAGCTAAGCAGGGTCGGGCCTGGTTAGTACTTGGATGGGAGACTGCCTGGGAATACCAGGTGCTGTAAGCTTTGCACCCACCTGCAATTCATGACACAAATCAAGGCTTTTTCCTATTAATTATCGCTTTCATTTCTCATTCAATTTTTATTTCTGCTACGGTTTCAAATCGTTTCCGTCACATTGATTTGACTGATCAATGTATTTTTGTAATATTATAATTTTCCAGCAGAGGGAGCCCTCTGGAAGGGGATCGGTAATGATCGCACTTGGATGGGAAGCAGCCTGGGATTTCTGCCTGCTGGATGCTTTTGCACCTCCACTGGAAAAGCCAACTTTCACAACAGACATCAAGAACAGTACTGCAGCTGCGTGCTCGCAGCGAACCGTATGCTAGTGTATGCTTATATTATATTATTAATTATCATTTTATGTTTGAGCATCATATTATTTCATGTTAAGCATATCAAAAATATATCCTGTTGTTTAATAATTGCTCAGACATGTTTTTATGTTGATAGGTTCTGATTGGCTGTTGAAGTAAGAGAAGCAGGAAGTGACCTTAGTTACGATTGTTGTGTTCTCAAACGTGCTGCGGTGCAGACGTCTTTTCCCCTTTTAATAAAACTGCATTTAAATGATTCCATCTCTCGTTTTGTCGTTCGTAATGTAGAGCCATCCGCCCAAAAAAATGAACCCCTCAACTTACACTAGCCTGACAGGCCGAGAGCTCAAAACGCCAAGAGTTTCTTAGTACAGTACATGGAAAAAGGGAGGAAGTACGAAATGCAACAAATTTGCCCCCCCCATTCTCCGTGACCTGGAGGTGCCTGTAAACTATAAAGGGGGACATTTTGACTCTGTCCTTCGCTTACGGTCATACTACCCTGAGAACGCCTGATCTCGTCCGATCTCGGAAGCTAAGCAGGGTCGGGCCTGGTTAGTACTTGGATGGGAGACCGCCTGGGAATACCAGGTGCTGCAAGCTTTTGCACCTTCCGACACACGTAAACGCTCTTTCACGTTATTTCGTGCTTTCATTTCTCAATTTTTTCACCTCAGCCTTAACTTGGAGACCCACAACATTTAGCTGACATTTTAAAGTATGTTATTGATGTGTTGCACCTCCGCTGGAAAAGCCAACTTTCACAACAGACATCAAGTACTGCAGCTGCGTGCTCGCATCGAAGCGGATGCGAGCCTGACAGGCTGAGAGCTCAAAACGACAAGAGTGCGCGTCCTCGTCCGTGGAAAAGGGAGGAGGGAACGAATTGCAACAAATTCGCCCCCATTCTCCGTGACCTGGAGGTGCCTGTAAACTATAAAGGGGACATTTTGACGCTGTCTTTCGCTACGGCCATACTACCCTGAGAACGCCCGATCTCGTCCGATCTCGGAAGCTAAGCAGGGTCGGGCCTGGTTAGTACTTGGATGGGAGACCGCCTGGGAATACCAGGTGCTGTAAGCTTTGCACCCACCTGCAATTCATGACACAAATCAAGGCTTTTTCCTATTAATTATCGCTTTCATTTCTCATTCAATTTTTATTTCTGCTACGGTTTCAAATCGTTTCCGTCACATTGATTTGACTGATCAACGTATTTTTGTAATATTATATTTTTCCAGCAGAGGGAGCCCTCTGGACGGGGATCGGTAATGATCGCACTTGGATGGGAAGCAGCCTGGGATTTCCGCCTGCTGGATGCTTTTGCACCTCCACTGGAAAAGCCAACTTTCACAACAGACATCAAGAACAGTACTGCAGCTGCGTGCTCGCAGCGAACCTATGTTAGTGTAAGCTTATATTATATTATTAATTATCATTTTATGTTTGAGCATCATATTATTTCATGTTAATGTAACCCAGCCTTGATGAGACTGTTATTGTTGATTCTGTTAAGGTGATATTGTTTGTGATAATGCTGTTTCAGAGGGACATTGAACGCACCGCAGCGCTCGGAGGGAAGACTCGTTCGCGAAAAAACAGAACATTCTCGCACTCTCAGGCGGGTCGAACCGAACGAATGATAATTGAAAACTGATCATTGAAACCTCTACATGTGCAAGGTAGTAAAGTTGAATCCTGTGGCGATCTTTTTTTCTTTTCAAGGCAAAAGAAGGGTTTAGAAGAGATAACGTTCCTGGTGAGTGTTTTAGTTGAATATGTCCGATTAGCATTCCTAGCATTCAAATTGTAACATTAAAAAAACAGTCAGGAATGAAGTTGGTGAAAATGGAGATTGTTATTCTGTTGATATAAGATATAACCGTGCTGTTATAAAAGAAAAAATGGATTAAACCATTGTATCGACGCGTGCTCTCCATAGCTAGTGAATTAGCATCGAGCTAAGCTAACGTGCTCACGGCAAATAGCGCTGTGGCCTTCATTCGAGCCAGGTTTACCAAACCGTTTATTTTCCCGAGCCGATTGTTGCCACATTGAGTGAATGCCTTGCGCATTTTGTGCAGGCTGTTTTTTTGGGACTCATTGACCATCGAAAGATTTGGACTACGTCGCCTGTAGATTGGATGCCACGGGGACGTCAGTGAAGGACATCTGGACTTCAAAGCCACCCGTCCCCTGGAGGGTGGTAGGACAGTTGAAAGGATTTTTTTTTTTTTTTGACGAAACCAATATTTTTGTTTAATCTGAGATCTCAGTCGTTTTTTCCATGGGTCAGATCTGATACCAAAACAACTGATAAGACTGATAACAATTTAATTTGTTGTTTTCCTTGATCATTTTTTTGTATTCTATTTCAGAGGAGTGTATTCAGTTCAGTTCCCCATTTACCCCATATGTAAATATTTACTCAATATAATACTTATATATATATATATATTTTTTTTTTTGGAAAAAACTAAGTCAGTGTGTCTTCTCTGTTGGGAGGTTTCCCATTGACTCTAAGGTCAACTGTTGCCAATCTCACTGTGACCTTAATTAATATAATAATAATACTTTTTATTTATAAGCGCCTTTCAAGACACCCAAGGACACTTTGCAATAACAAAAACACAACACGAAACAATACAAAACAATACGGGTTGAACAGCGGCAGCCAAACGCGCCAGCGATCACTCAACCCGAAGTGCACCCTAACTCAAATAGATTTGATAAATTGACACACTTGCCTGTGACAAACTTAGAAAAAGGGCGACATGAGTAGCTGCACCTAGGGTGGCTACATTAAGCAAATCAAAATTATATCCTGTCGTTTAATAATTGCTCAGACATGTTTTTATGTTGATAGGTTCTGATTGGCTGTTGAAGTAAGAGAAGCAGGAAGTGATCTTAGTTACGATTGTTGTGTTCTCGAACGTGCTGCGGTGCAGACGTCTTTTCCCCTTTTAATAAAACTGCATTTAAATGATTCCATCTCTCGTTTTGTCGTTCGTAATGTAGAGCCATCCACCAAAACAACGAACCCCTCAACTTACACTAGCCCAGGGGTGTCAAATGTACGGCCCGCGGGCCGGATCCGCCCGCAAAGGGGTTTAATCCGCCCGCGAGATGAATATGTAAAACAGTACAGTAATCCCTCGTTTTTCGCGGTGAATGGGGACCAAAACACCCGCGATAAACGAAAATCCGCGAAGTAGCAACCAATTAAGAAATATTTTTTAAAATGTCCCACGTGGGCCTTTGCGCTTGAGCAGAGCGCAGTAACACACACACACACACGCACACACACACACACACGCACACACACACACACACACACACACACCAGCATCGCTGGCGTGCAGCAGACGTGTTTATGATTAGTCAATTAAGGTTGTTTAGACAATTAAGGATGGAGAGACCTGCTTTGGTTCTTATAAGTCTCTCTCTCTCTCTCTCTCTCTCTCTTTCTCTCAGCAACACACATACACTCACCTGCGTGGCCATGCGTGCACCACACACACACAAGGTGCAATTTATTGAGTATCTGCTAGGGGACACTGTTTTGATCAGAGAAGAGGACAACAGCAGCCTCAGTCCGTCACTGAGACAGACCCATGACAGCAGACGCTATCAATAGCACTCTCACATTTACACATTTAATAGCACTCTCCTTAGTTTGTAATGTGTAGGCAGGGATTACATTTAGATTTTATATGCACGTGTAAATGGTTTAAAACTTCGTTTCTTTATAAATCTCGTTTAATCTTAAAGTGCATTCCTATATTTTTCAATACCAATTACTTGTTAAAGTTTGTACAATCAGTGGGATCAGTTGCAATGCATATATGTGAATGATAAAAGTAAATTGCACATTTGTCAAAGGAAATGTAAGGTGCTTCATGAAATGTTTTGTAAAAGATATGTTCATTAAATGTCAACATGTTCCTAATGTTCTTGTGCTTCTTTATATCAAAACAAAGGAAAGACATATTGTTTTGGTTATTTATAGCAAAGTATGGTATAATTTTAATGGTCCGCCCACTTGACATCTACCGAGGCCGTATGTGGCCCACCATGTGAAATGAGTTTGACACCCTGCACTAGCCTGACAGGCCGAGAGCTCAAAACGCCAAGAGTTTCTTGGTACATGGAAAAAGGGAGGAAGAAAGAAATGCAACAAATTCGCCCCCTCCCATTCTCCGTGACCTGGAGAATTGAAAACATTGAACCCCTGCTCGCCGCCAAAGGCGGCGAGAGTTGGGTACCCGGCGGCTGGGTGTTAGGTTCGAGGTCGGCCGGTCGCGGTGGCACCGGCGGGAGGGTGGTCCCGACGCCGGCCGTGGCCCGGCCTGGACTAGGTGCCCCGGCTCGGAGGCCGGGCGCGCTGGTGCGCCGCCGCCGCCGTCGCGGGTCGGGCGCGGGCGTGCGCTAGGTGTTGGTGACGAGGGCTCCAGCCGACCGCCGACCGGCGATCCGCGCTTCCGCCCCGCCCTTACCACCGTCGCGCCGCGCCGCTGCCGACGTGGAACGTCGCCGCCGCCGTCGCACTTATCCGTCCTCCTCCGCGTGCTCGGGAGGCCGGGCGCGCTGGTGCGCCGCCGCCGCCCGCGGGTCGGGCGCTGGGCGTGCGCTAGGTGTTGGTGACGAGGGCTCCAGCCGACCGGCGATCCGCGCTTCGCCCGCCCTTACCACCGTCGCGCCGCCCGCGCTCTCCCGCGCCGACGTCGAACGTCGCCGCCGCCGTCGCACTTATCCATCCTCCTCCGCGTGCTCGGGAGGCCGGGCGCGCAGGGTGCGCCGCCGCCGCCGTCCGCGGGTCGGGCCGCGGTGCGTGGCGCTGGGTGTTGGTGACGAGGGCTCGAGCCGACCGCCGACCGGCGATCCGCGCTTCGCCCGCCGCTTACCGCCGTCGCCGCCGCCCGCGCCTCTCCCGCGCCGACGCCGAACGCCGCCGCCGCCTCCGCTTTTCCTCCGCCCTCGGCGTTCGGGATATCTCGCCGCTCCGTGCTCGGGGCCGGCGCGCGCTGGTGCGCCGCCGCCCGCCGGCGAGGGTCGGGCGCGGGCGTGCGCTGGGTGTTGGTGACGAGGGCTCGAGCCGACCGCCGACCGGCGATCCGCGCTTCGCCGCCGCGCTTACCACCGTCGCGCCCGCCCGCTCCTCTCGCGCCGACGGCGGCGTCGCCGCCGCCGTCGCCTCCGCCGCCCCTCCGCGTCTGGGTGTTTCTCGCGGTCCGCTGGCCGCTCTCCGGTAATGATCCTTCCGCAGGTTCACCTACGGAAACCTTGTTACAACTTTTACTTCCTCTAGATAGTCAAGTAAACTATAAATGGGGAAATTTTGACTCTGTCTTTCGCTTATGGCCATACTACCCTGAGAACGCCCGATCTCGTCCGATCTCGGAAGCTAAGCAGGGTCGGGCCTGGTGGGAGACCGCCTGGGAATACCAGGTGCTGTAAGCTTTGCACCTTCCTACACACGTAAACGCGCTTTCACGTTATTTCGTGCTTTCATTTCTCATTATTTTCACCTCAGCCTTAACTTGAGACCCACAACATTTAGCTGACATTTTAAAGTATGTTATTGATGTGTTGCACCTCCGCTGGAAAAGCCAACTTTCACAACAGACATCACCCAGTCAGCAAAATTGGTCTTGCCCAGCTCGGCGCAGACACGGCAGTGCACTCGGCCCACATACCGCAATGAATGACGTCCTGCAGTGGCCCAGGTCTGGCATCCATGATGTGGGCGCATCCGCCCAGATCTCAGCCGCATTGTATAACCGTATCTGGCCCTACTCCGCCCGACGCTGGGCCTGAACAGGCTCCTCATATCAGCCTTAATTCAACCGTAACTCAGCCACTTAATAATTATGCCTTATGCCATGCAGGTACACTTCATGTACACCTGCATGCATTGTGTCATAAAAACAAATGCATGCCGCAGGTTTAAAACCCATGCATGGCATGCATTTGCAACACAACACATGCAGGTGTACATGAAGTGTACCTGCATGGCACAATTCATGAGCCATATTAGACCCCCATTTAAAAAAAAAAAAAGCCTCAAAAACAACTGTTACAAAATTTTTATTTTCATAATGTGAACCTCACAAACAACCACACAAACTGGAAAAGTGCACGACAGTTAGCACCAAGTCCAAACTGTAATACAGCAGCTTCTTGAACAGCATTTATTCATTGATCAAACTGCTCTCCATGTTATCCTTTCTTTTCATTCTCTCCTTCCGACCACCATCCCGGGTCAGGAGCCAGCTCTAGCCATCTTTGGATGGTGGCATCAATTTCCTGGTCTGAGGCCCAAGATGTTAGGCTGTTAGGTCTCACAGGGGCTGTAAGAAAACAAGGATGAACAGTGTGTTAGGAAAACAAACATTTGTACATGTCATGACCAGTGAATGGTCACTAAAAATAACCCTTTAAATGTCTTATAATAATAATAATAATAATACATTTCTTTCATGCCTTTCAAGACACTTTACAACCAAAACTAAACTAAGTGTGACACTGTGGGGCGGAATATTTGCCACCAAAAACTAAACGTGAATAACTTTTAAATTGTTTAGACTGAATTTGAATTACATGAATTGAAGTTAAGGGGCTCAGATAATGGATGGATTTGTATATTTTACTCTGAATAATACAGAATATTTGAATTTTAATTGCACAATCTGAATTTGAAAGTTGGACTTTTTTTCTTTGAAACTGTATTTGATCCTCACTGAAAATTGAATTCAGTTTATTTTCATATTCAGTCTTACAAATATAAAACTTAATTTCAACGTCAGATTTTGTTTTTGAATTGAGGTAATAAGTTTTAAATTAACTTTATGGTCAAGAATGAAGTATCCGGTTTG
Source organism: Hippocampus mohnikei (assembly GCA_026261675.1). NCBI lineage: Eukaryota > Metazoa > Chordata > Actinopteri > Syngnathiformes > Syngnathidae > Hippocampus > Hippocampus mohnikei. The sequence goes on from JAKGUB010000507.1 coordinate 20,989, forward strand.
TATCGCAGCAAACTGAATCCAAATTTATTTCATTGTATTTCAGTGCAGAAAGGGTTCTTTTTAGCAGCACCTCTGACTGTTAATTTAACCTAACGCCCAGCCTGCCTGTGACGTAGCCGACCGTTTATTTTCAAACTTCGCGCTTCAGTCTCGATTTAGATACAGCAGGTGACAATTTTAGTAAAAATACATGTAAATAACCCTTAAATTGTAGCACAATATATTTTTAATATTTCCTATGCCACCATAAAGAAGTCATATCTGTGCTTGGAGCACATAATCCCCCTCTCATTTCGGGCTAATGCTAATCGTCATTATTAGCTCTCTTCAAAATTCAGGCTAAACTCAGGCTAAACTCTAGACAGAATTGTCTTCGTATTGTAACTGTCAGTGTACTGTCACTAAGGACAAATGGTAACCTAAGCATGAAATAAATTTACTCACCACGTCTTTTCTGGATGTCTCACCGAGCGTGCATGGGCAACTGTGGGCAAAGAGCGTCGTCGTTAACTGCGGCGATGTCCTCCTCAACTCCCCTCCGTTCCGTTGGGGCGAGCACTGGGCGCCTCACCTTCCGGTGAGACCCCATCTCCTTTCCCTAGTGGGCATTTAACGCGTCAGGGGCCCAAGAGCCGTCGGGACGTTCCCCACTCGCGTCACTCGGAGACATCCCACCACGCGAGGCGGAGAGCGCTGTTTTTCTTGCGTCTTCTTCTTCTTCTTCTTCTTGTTTTTCTTCTTCTTAATTGGTGGGTGGCAGCTAACGTTTGCGGTGCATCACCCTACTGTATCGGAGTGTAGCAATGACTGTTGTACATTAAAGTACTGTACGTATGAGGAAAAAAAAACACGAAAATTCAAAACTTGTACTTGGACCTTCTTTCGCTGACGCCAGTCGATTTCAACATAATCTTACTTGACCACGTTTGTGTGTGCGCACGAGCGAGGTGCACAAAATTAGTACGTGCGTGTGCAAACGCGTGTGTGTGTGTGTGTGTGTGTGTGTGTGTGTGTGTGTGTGAGATGAATGGAATCCCGCATCGGTGTGCAATTGTAAAACAAGGGTGTGTGTAAAAAAAAAAGGAAACTGCATTTAAGGGTGGCTCAATACTGGCTGGCCATATTCGGGCCGGAGTTGGAAATTGATTTCTGGCCCAAATACTTCACTCCACAACTGGCCCTCATCTGGTTTGCCAGAGTCAAGCCATGCCTTCTTTGCCACTCCTGGGCCGTGTTCGGGCCACATGCATTATGCCAGTGCCGACACAAGGCCAGCAGTGCCAGCTTCATGCCGAATCCGGGCCAGATGCCTTTGCTGACTGGGCTGCAAGTACTGCAGCTGCGTGCTCGCATCGAAGCGGATGCGAGCCTGACAGGCTGAGAGCTCAAAACGACAAGAGTGCGCGTCCTCGTCCGTGGAAAAGGGAGGAGGGAACGAATTGCAACAAATTCGCCCCCATTCTCCGTGACCTGGAAGTGCCTGTAAACTATAAAGGGGACATTTTGACTCTGTCTTTCGCTACGGCCATACTACCCTGAGAACGCCCGATCTCGGAAGCTAAGCAGGGTCGGGCCTGGTTAGGCGTAGAAAAATAGTAGTGTGTTTCGGTAACATGAAATTTCGGCATAGGGTCGGTAGGTCGGACAAATGTTTTTATTTTTTTAATATTTTTGCCACGCCCCATCATAAATGTAAACAAAATAACCATAAAACATAAAACAAGGAGACATTGAAACCCCGCGACGCTGCCGAAGGAAAACAAACAAACAAACAAACAAAAAGTACGGCACCCTGAGGATTTCACGTAACAATAGTTACCGGTAGCGTGTCGCTTCCGTGGCGTCATTTTACGGTACCGAAACATAGTTTAACCATTAAAGTCACCGCACACGACTTGACTGTGTGATCAACGCGATTTCACTGTGCCTCTGTGTGTTTGTGGTGTGTGGGTGTGTTTCTTCGAATTTACTTTCGTTTTGAGTGTTGGGGGACGCAACAGATAGGTGCGTATGCGGGTTGCTATTTTAGTCCGCAAATTGAGGAATCGCGCGGATGAAAGTTTGAGATGGCGGCGAAAAAACTCACAAAGGTTTACTAATTACGTCATTTAAGAAATGGCAATGCCAGTCTGATTTTTCGCTTGAACCGTCCGAAGGGCGTATCACTAAACTCACCTGTGACGTATGCACAAAACACGAGAGCGAGAGACGGACGACGCGAGGCACGATTACATGGCAAATTGGACATTAGATTTGTAGGCTAATCGCTGTGAAAAATATTATGAAAAAGTATTGGTTATTCTATAATTTACTGGTTGTAGCATGGTAACTTTATGAATAAAATATTCGTCACAAGGTGTAGTAATGCTACACTGCAACACACAAAACGCGGTCTAAACTATTTTCGAGGTCGCGCCGCCATGATTCAATGTTGTTGACACACGACGGCAAATGACGCGCATGCTCAACGTGAATATCGCGAGAGTTTGCACCGATGTAAACATCTTTCCTTTTATTATTTATAATTTTGTCTGTGGTTTTATTGTTCTTGTTTTGATTGTAAAGCGTCCTTGAGTGTTTTGAAAGGCGTGTATAAATGAAATGTACTGTAATATCTGTTTCTTGTATTCGTGTGACGTCATAGAAAGGGAGGGGCGAGGTTGGGGAATATTGGCTCCGGTAGTTAGTCTGAGTGTGGAGCGCATGAGCGTGAGTTGTGGCTAACAGCAACTCCTTTGAATGCGTGTGTTTATTGCTTGTTTTGTTTATTAAAAGCGACGAATTGCATCAGCGACTGCGTGCATCCTTCTCCCGTTATTGAAGGGCATTACAGTACTATTATTATTATTATTTGTTGTGAACGACAAAATATGCTCTCAATTATTTCCTTATTTCCTGTTTTACTTTGAAGGACCCGCTCCAACGTATGTAAGTTCCGCAGCTTGATGACGTTGATGAAGAGGCTAAGCACAAGGAACAGAACGGGATGGCCTATGCAGAGCTGATCCAGTTTTTGGACGACAAAAGTCTCGGCCTCGTCATGCGCGGCTGCAGATGATGGGAGAAAAGCCCTGAAGATGCTTCGAGAGTACTATGCAGGTAAAGGGAAACCTCGCATAATAAACCTGTATTCTGAACTGACAAGTCTGCAGATGGGAAGCAAGGAAAGCGTAACAGATTTTGTGATTAGGGCAGAGACTATCATCACGGCACTAAGAAATGCATAGGAAGTCATGAGTGATGATCTACTCATAGCAATGGTGTTGAAAGGACTTCCAGAATCCTTCAAACCTTTTGCAGTGCATGTGACACAGAGTGAAGAAAAGCTCAAATTTGCTGACTTTAAAACTAGACTGCGATCATATGAAGACACCGAAAAACTCTGCGCTCAGGTGTCAGATAATGTCATGAAAGTGAAAGACAATACTCCAAGGGGCGACGACAAAAACAAAATGGCGGATATGGTGTGCTTTAAGTGCGGTGTAAAAGGGCACAAAGCGAGAGAATGCCAAAGGAGACAGTGGTGCAGTTATTGCAAGAGTTCAACGCACAGAGATGCAAACTGCAGACGTCGACCAAAGAGTGAACAAGCTAGACAAGCTGCAGAGGGAGACGGCAACAAGTCGTATGCTTTCTTAACCAAGGACCGGGAAGCGGACATCGTTCCAGGACATGGTGTGAAGACGAAAGGCCTAATGGTGGACACCGGTGCTACATCCCACATCATCACAGATGAGACAAAGTTCAAGAGCTTTGATGAGACCTTCAAGGCTGACACACACTATGTTGAGCTAGCAGACGGAACCAAGTGCCAAGGCGTGGCGAAACGGCGGGGAGAAGCAGAGGTGATCCTCATCGACAGCAAAGGACACCACCATACAGCAACGTTGAGGAATACACTGTTCCTCCCTTCATATCCACAAGACATTTTCTCTGTGAAGGCTGCGACGGCAAGTGGAGCAACAGTGATTTTCAACGACGGAATGGACATGGTGAAGATGAGTGATGGTACTGTATTCCCTATTAATGTGCAGAACAATCTTTACTACCTTTCTACTGCAGACGAGGGTAATGACAAGTGCAAAGGTTGTTTTGATTTGCAAACGTGGCACGAGATTCTCGGCCATTGCAATTACAGTGATGTGCAAAAGTTGACAAAAGTGGTTGATGGTATGTGTTAAGGAATTTATTCCTTACTGTGATTTTATTTAGCCCCACTCTGTTACTGGTTCTGTTCTAACACGAATGTATGTAGTAGGCTGTTGAAGGTATTTACTGCTCACTGTGATTACAATGACCTTTAGTTCCCGCAACCCCCAACACTTTTAGGACCTCTCCAGTGGACACGTTTATCTCAAGCCTTTGTGTAGCTGATGTTGAGGAATTTCACCTTACCTTGAGTACTATTGATAAGAGTCTCTTTCCTGAACATCTGTTTGCACACTTAAAACAACGTATGTAGTGATAAGTTTGATCTTCTTCCTCCTTGGTTAATTAACGGCCCCCAAGTGTCTTCTGTTGTTACCCCGCACCCTGATTGCTGTTAAGTGCCCCTGGGAAGACCTCTTATCTCAGGATGTATACACAGCGGGGTTCTGGAACTTGCCATCACACCAAGTGGTGGGTAGTGGTGGTCTGGTCTCACCTCACCACTCCCACCTTCTTCCAGTCACACCGGGTCAGATGACATGTTACTTTCTTTGTTTCGGGATTTGCATGAGAGGCGTACCTCCCGCCTCTCATTATCATATTGTCTCTATATAATCTCATGAATGTGTTTCTTCTAGGCTTCCTGACGAGATCTGAGACTCTCAGGAGCCCGAATCGATTCGTGTTGCGCTGTGATAAACTGAAAAAGACGATGTGGTGTTGGGTCTTCTTCCACCCTATAGAGAAATAAAAGAACCTGTGTCCAAGGAGGGCCAAGGAAAAATTGACTGCTCCCCTCCTTAACAGTATGGTAATCAAAGGGAAATATGAAAAACCTGTGTCACCATGTGAAGTGTGTATTCAAGGGAAGTTTGTGCAAACCAGAAATAGAGAGCCGGATGCAAGAGCAACAGAGGTGTTAGGCTTAGTGCATACAGATCTGGCAGGACCTATAGATCCCATTTCTATAGATGGACACAGATTTGCAGTGTCGTTTACTGATGACTTCTCAAGTACAATTTTTGTGTACTTTCTCAAACACAAGAGTGATACAGTGACTGCCACAGAAAACTTTTTAGCAGACACTGCCCCTATGGGAAGGTTAAGTGTATTAGATCTGACAATGGTACTGAGTTCATGTCCAAAGAGTACCAAGGACTTATGCGTAAACATGGCATTAGACACGAAACCTCAGCACCATACTCACCGCACCAAAACGGTACAGCAGAGAGAAACTGGAGGACTTTATTTGACATGGCGAGATGCATGTTACTTGAAAGTGACCTACCCAAAATTTTGTGGACTTATGCAGTGCAGACAGCAGTAGTGGTCAGGAACCGATGCTTTAATAATCGCACAAAGCAGACTGCTTACTTTATGTTGACTGGAAAGAAACCAAATATTTCGCAAATGCAAAAGTTCGGCGCTGTGTGCTACGCATACAAGCATGACAAGAAGAAACTCGACTCTAGAAGCGAAAAGGGAGTTTTCATTGGATATGACAAAAATAGTCCAGCTTATTTTGTTTATTATCCAAACAGTGAAAAAGTGCAAAAACACAGAATGTTGAAATTTGTGACAAAGCCATCTACACAGCAACAAATCCAGACAGAAATGAGCTCAGACCAGGATGATAGTGATGATCTTTTGGACTCTGGTAGAGCAGACAGAAAGCCACATAACAGTCGAAACAGTGCAGGATGATGCAGAAATGGGCAGCCCTGTATCAGACATGGGAACACAACCGAGCAGTGCAGACAGTGTGAGAAAATCAACTAGAGCCAAAAAGAAGCCGAGTTGCCTAATTGAGTATGTGACTGATGATGATGATGACCAAGTGTTTACTAACATAGACTACTGCTATAGACTGGCGTGTGACGTACCACAGTCTTTTAAAGAGGCAAAAGTTCACTTAATGCTGACAAATGGACCAAAGCTATGGACGAAGAGATGGAGTCTTTGAATGAAAACAACACTTTTACCCTAACAGAGCTACCCCGAGGAAAGTGTGCAGTGGGGGTACGTTGGGTTTATGCGTTAAAGAGAAATGAGGATGGCACAGACAAATATAAGGCTCGTTTTGTTGCTAAGGGCTACAGTCAAAGACATGGCATAGATTTTAAGGAAACATTTTCTCCAACAGCAAATATGACAAGCGTGAGGGTACTAATGCAAAAAGCGGTTCAGGAAAATTTGCTACTCCACCAAATGGACGTAAAGACAGCTTGTCTTCATGCACCCATAGATTGTGAGCTCTATGTAGAACAACCAGAGGGTTATGAGGTAATAAGTACTGAACAGAAGCTTGTGTATAAACTTGAAAAGTCACTGTACGGCCTTAAACAGGCAGGTCGTAATTGGAATCTGATGTTACATTCTTACTTGATTGACAACGACTTCAATGAAGCTGATTATTGTGTCTATTTCAAAGAAAAGGAAATGACAAAGTCACCATAATAATTTGGGTTGATGATTTAATCATAGCTGCTACTGATGAGGAAGTAATGAAAAATGTGAAAAACATGCTTGCAGCTAGATTCAAAATGAAAGATTTGGGAAAACTGACACATTTTCTAGGTATTGATTTTGATCAGTCAGAGGTATATGTGAAGATGTCAGAAAGAACCTATGTGAAAAAGTTACTTGTGAGATTCAACATTGATGTTAAGTACCATTTCATTAGGGTCTACTGTAAATGATGGCAAGGTAGACCTACAGTATTGTCCAACTGAAGTGATGCTTGCAGATGTTATGACGAAACCTGCATCACGAATTAAGTTGTTGATTATTTCCAAGTTGTTATTTGGGTCATGAGTATTTTATTTTGATGTAAAGTGATTAGGATGCCAATAATGTGAGAGCAAGTGGGGTGTTGTGAACGACAAAATATGCTCTCAATTATTTCCTTATTTCCTGTTTTACTTTGAAGGACCCGCTCCAACTTCCGGTGTTGTCACCATAAATGCTGTGTGTGTTATGGTACTTTCTCTCCCTTACGAATTCAAATAAAAGCAAGAGAACTGACAAGCAGATATTTCCTCCGTTTATCCAACCGCCTTGAGGGGTGTCACGCGGATGTACTGCGTATGTAAGCCGCTGACAACAGATAATTTCAAAACGAAGAAAATGGATGACACGACGAAGAACAAATTTGCTGACAACAGATAATTTCAAAACGAAGAAAATGGATG
>JAKGUB010000508.1:0-28318 GCA_026261675.1 Hippocampus mohnikei
TAACCAAATGTTCGGCAATCAGATTTGCCCATGTCACTGACCGGGAAGTGATCCAACTCTGACTGCACCCAAATCCTGCGAATTTACCACTAGACTACCAGTGAGTGTGAATGACAGAGCTTTTCGGTCATATATAACACAAGGTAATGGGGTTTGCCCAAAGAAAAATTAACATGGGTTCCATGACCAGAGTGGGTTTGGAACCCATGATGCCTGCACAGAAAGCCTGCAATTTTACCACTACACTGCCAGTGACTGTGCCTTTCAAGGCACTTATGTCATATCTGACGCTACATACTGCGTTTTTCCCATGGTAAAAATAAACCAAGTATTTGGTGCTGTATTGTAACACCTCACTGAGCAGGTTTTGAACCATAACTGCCTGCATCGAAAGTGAGCTCATTTACCACTATACTACAAGTGACGGTGCCAGTCGAGGCACTTATGTCATATGTGATGTCACATATTGGGGTTTTCCCATGGAAAATCATAACCAAGTGTTCAGTACAGGATTTGCACACGCCACCAACCGGAATTGAACCAACGCGGACTACCCCAAAGCCTGTGAGTTTACCACTCGACTACCTGTGACTGTGAATGGCAGAGCTTTTCGGTCATATATGACACAAGGTAATGGGGTTTACCCAAAAAAAAAAATAACTAAGTGTGAGAAATGTTATCTTCACATGACACTGAGTGGGTTTTGAACCCATGCTGACTGCACAGAAAGCCTGCGATTTACCACTACACTACCAGTGACTGTGAATATCACAGCTCTTTGGTAATACAAAATGCAACTTATAGGGGATTTCCAAAGAAGAAGGTAACTCTGTGTTTGAAATTTTATTTTAACATGTCACTGAGTGGGTTTTTGAAACCGTGCTGCCTCCACAGAAAGCCTGCGATTTTACCACTACGCTCCCAGCGCCTGAATGGCGGTGCACTTTGGTCATATATGACAAAACGTAAAGGGGTTTTCCCAAAGAAAAAGTAACCAAGTGTTCAGTGCTGCATTTTCACACGTTAGCGAGTGGGTTTTGAACCAGCATTGACTAGATCTATAGACAACAAGTTCACTACTACACTCACAGGGACTGTGAAAGAGAGGGCTTTTCGGTAATATATAACGCAACAGTACGGGATTTTCCGAAAGAAAAGACTAACTTTGTGTTTCAATTTTATTTTCACACAATACTGAGTAGGTCTTGAACCTGTGCTGCCTGCAACGAAAGCCAGATAGTTTACCACGACACTACCAGTGACTGTGACTAGCAAGGCACTTATGTCATATGACACTACATATTGGGGTTTTCCCAAAGAAAATTAACCAAATGTTCGGCAATCAGATTTGCCCATGTCACTGACCGAAGTGATCCAACTCTGACTGCACCCAAATCCTGCGAATTTACCACTAGACTACCAGTGAGTGTGAATGACAGAGCTTTTCGGTCATATATGACACAAGGTAATGGGGTTTGCCCAAAGAAAAATTAACATGGGTTCCACGACCAGAGTGGGTTTGGAACCCATGATGCCTGCACAGAAAGCCTGCAATTTTACCACTACACTACCAGTAACTGTGCCTTACAAGGCACTCATGTCATATCTGACGCTACATACTGCGGTTTTCCCATGTTAAAAATAACCAAGTATTTGGTGCTGTATTTTCACACGCCACTGAGCGGGTTGTGAACCATAACTGCCTGCATCGAAAGCAAGCTCATTTACCACTATACTACAAGTGACGGTGCCAGGCTAGGCACTTATGTCATATGTGATGTCACATATTGGGGTTTTCCCATGGAAAATCATAACCAAGTGTTCAGTGCTGTATTTGCACACGCCACCAACCGGAATTGATCCAACTCGACTACCCCAAAGCCTGGAAGGGAAGCTCTGCTTCCCTAAAATGTCCAAAGGTAAGTGATCAAATACATGTGTGTACATACAATTGTGTAAAATGTCCTAAGGTAAGTGATCAAATACATGTGTGTACATACAATTGTGTGGATATGTCATTGACTAAATATGCGCTACAACGTGATTGACAGGTTTATCCAATGTGACACTCAGGAATAAAACACAAGGAGGAGACAGGAGACTCAATTCTGGTACCAGGAGGGAACGAGGAGAAGCGTTAGGTTTCAGTTCTCCGCACGTCACCCCTCACGATCTCCTCCTTCACCACCTTATTTATTGGGAAATCTACTACATAGGTGTGTCCAACCTAAAGGGTGGGGGCTGTTGGAGACACACTGAACTTGTTTGACTATGTGTGTGTATGTGAGTGTAAATTACGTACATGTGTGCCATTGTTACAAAAACATCCCGTTGCAGCTGGTGTTGATGGCTCCATCCACAGTTGAACCTTGCTTCAGTTTAGTCTTTAAAACTTATCTCATTCCAACCACGCCCTCGAAAAGGTGGTTATGCTCCTAAACTTCTCCCTAACCTTTCACACAGTGCACTAAGCATTCATGAGTATAAAGGTGAGCATATAATGAATAAAAGGATTATAAATGTGAATGTTAATCATTCACATTTATAATCAAGCATTATATCTTTATTAAAAGCATAAGCGCTTCTTCAATTAATGATTGCAGGCATAAGCGTTCTTCTTTGCAAGCATAATCAATTTATCATTGCAGGCATAAGTGTTCTTCATTGCGAGCATAATCAATCAATCAATCAATCAATCAATCAATCAATCAATCAATCAATCAATCAATCAATCAATCAATCAATCAATCAATCAATCAATCAATCATAATGTCACATTAATAATAACACTAAAATGGTGGAAATTGAGGAAAGAAGACTGTTGTGAAGAATTTAGAAAGCAGGTAAGGGCAGTTCTGGGCAGTGTTGAGGAATTCCCAGATGATTGGGAGACTACTGCAGCAGTGATTAGGAGACAGGCAAGAAGGTGCTAGGTGTGGCCTCAGGACAGAGAAAGGTGGACAAAGAGACCTGGTGGTGGAATGTTGAGGTTCAGGAAAGTGTACAGAGGAAGAAATTAGCAAAGAAGAGATGGGATAGTGAGAGAACAGAAGAGAACAGGCTAGAGTACAAAAAGATGACAAGGGAAGTGAAGAGAGAAGTGGCCAAGGCCAAACAGAAGGCATATGAGGAGTTATACGAGAGGTTAGACACAAAGGAAGGTGAAAAAGAATTGTACAGGTTGGCGAGACAGAGAAATCAGGCTGGCAAGGATGTACAGCAGGTGAGGTTGATTAAAGACAGAGAGGGAAATGTCATTACGAGTGAGGAAAGTGTGTTGAGGAGATGGAAAGAATATTTTGAGGAGTTGTTAAATGAGGAAAACAATAGGGAACGTAGGAATAAAGAGCCACAGAGGATTAGGAAGAAGGTCGATCAGGTTAGAAAGGATGAAGTCAGGAAAGCATTACAAAGGATGAAGAGTGGTAAGGCGGTTGGTCCAGATGACATACCAGTGGAGGTATGGAAGTACTTAGGGAGGTGTCGGTTGATTTTCTGACTAGGTTGTTTAATAGAATATTAGACACACACAAGATTCCCGATGAGTGGAGGAAGAGTGTCCTGGTACCCATCTATAAGAAGGGTGATGTACAGAGTTGTAGCAATTACAGGGGATAAAGTTGATGAGCCATACGATGAAGGTTTGGGAAAGAGTAGTTGAAGCCAGGTTGAGACAGGAAGTGGAGATTTGTGAACAGCAGTATGGTTTCATGTTGAGGAAGAGCACCACAGATGCAATATTTGCCCTGAGGATGCTGATGGAGAAGTACAGGGAAGGTAGGAAGGAGCTGCACTGTGCATTTGTAGATTTAGAGAAGGCTTATGACAGGGTGCCAAGAGAGGAATTGTGGTTCTGTATGAGGAAGTCAGGGGTTGCAGAGAAGTACGTTAGGTTGGTGCAGGACATGTATGAGAATAGTACAACAGTGGTGAGGTGTGCAGTTGGACGGACAGAGGACTTCAAGGTGGAGGTAGGACTGCATCAAGGATCGGCCCTGAGCCCCTTCTTGTTTGCTATGGTGATGGATAGATTGACAGATGAGGTTAGACAGGAGTCGCCCTGGACCATGATGTTTGCAGATGACATTGTGATCTGTAGTGAGAGTAGGCAGCAGCTACAAGAAAACCTAGAAAGGTGGAGGTCTGCACTAGAGGGAAGAGGAATGAAGGTCAGTCGTAGTAAGACAGAGTACATGTGCATAAATGAAAGGGAGACCACTAGAACGGTGAGGTTACAGGGAGCAGAGGTGGCGAAGGTACAGGAATTTAAGTACCTGGGATCAACAGTGCAGGGCAGCGGAGACTGTGGAAGAGAAGTGAAGAGTAGGGTGCAGGCAGGATGGAACAGCTGGAGAAAAGTGTCAGGAGTGATTTGTGATAGAAGGGTGTCGGCTAAGGTGAAAGGAAAAGTTTACAGAACAGTTGTGAGACCAGCCATGATGTACGGTCTCGAGACACTAGCAATAGGCAAAAACAGGAGGCAGAGCTAGAGGTGGCTGAGTTAAAGATGCTGAGATTCTCCTTAGGAGTGACAAGGATGGACAGGATCAGAAATGAGGTTATCAGAGGGACAACTCAGACAGGAAAGTTTGGAGAAAAAGTGAGAGAGGCCAGACTGAGATGGTTTGGACATGTACAGAGGAGGGACAGTGGATACATTGGTAGGAGAATGTTAGAGATGGAGTTGCCAGGTAGGAGACAGAGAGGAAGGCCAAAGAGGAGATTCATGGATGCCGTGAGGGAAGACATGCAGGTAGTTGAGTCAGAGTAGAGGATGCAGAGAACAGGGAAAGATGGAAATTAATGACTCGCTGTGGCAACCCCTGAAAAGGGACAAGCCGAAAGGAGAAGAAGAAGTTTGACTAGATCTATAGACAGCAAGTTCACCACTACACTAACAGTGACTGTGAAAGAGAGGGCTTTTCGGTAATATATAACGCAACAGTACGGGATTTTCCGAAAGAAAAAAATAACTTTGTGTTTCAATTTTATTTTCACACAATACTGAGTAGGTCTTGAACCTGTGCTGCCTGCAACGAAAGCCAGATAGTTTACCACGACACTCCCAGTGACTGTGACTGGCAAGGCACTTATGTCATATGACACTACATATTGGGGTTTTCCCAAAGAAAATTAACCAAATGTTCGGCAATCAGATTTGCCCATTTATTTTCTGTAGAGCATGCAGTGCAAACAATGGAAAAGTACTGGTGTGATTTGGTGTTGGCTATCATATGGTGTGTGGGTGCGTGTTTTAAAAGCGATGGAATGTGTGTGGCAGATAGTGTGTGAGGAGAGTTTTATGTGAGCACAGAAAAGCAAGGTCAAGTAAAACAATAGGGTATTGAGAAATACACACAAATATAAGAGCTTACTTTACAGACACTACCAGTGACTGTGACTGGCAAGGCACTTATGTCATATGACACTACATATTGGGGTTTTCCCAAAGAAAATTAACCAAATGTTCGGCAATCGTATTTGCCCATGTCACTGACCGAAGTGATCCAACTCTGACTGCACCCAAATCCTGCGAATTTACCACTAGACTACCAGTGAGTGTGAATGACAGAGCTTTTCGGTCATATATAACACAAGGTAATGGGGTTTGCCCAAAGAAAAATTAACATGGGTTCCATGACCAGAGTGGGTTTGGAACCCATGATGCCTGCACAGAAAGCCTGCAATTTTACCACTACACTGCCAGTGACTGTGCCTTTCAAGGCACTTATGTCATATCTGACGCTACATACTGCGTTTTTCCCATGGTAAAAATAAACCAAGTATTTGGTGCTGTATTGTAACACCTCACTGAGCAGGTTTTGAACCATAACTGCCTGCATCGAAAGTGAGCTCATTTACCACTATACTACAAGTGACGGTGCCAGTCGAGGCACTTATGTCATATGTGATGTCACATATTGGGGTTTTCCCATGGAAAATCATAACCAAGTGTTCAGTGCAGGATTTGCACACGTCACCAACCGGAATTGAACCAACGCGACTACCCCAAAGCCTGTGAGTTTACCACTCGACTACCTGTGACTGTGAATGGCAGAGCTTTTCGGTCATATATGACACAAGGTAATGGGGTTTACCCAAAAAAAAAAAAAAACTAAGTGTGAGAAATGTTATCTTCACATGACACTGAGTGGGTTTTGAACCCATGCTGACTGCACAGAAAGCCTGCGATTTACCACTACACTACCAGTGACTGTGAATATCACAGCTCTTTGGTAATACAAAATGCAACTTATAGGGGATTTCCAAAGAAGAAGGTAACTCTGTGTTTGAAATTTTATTTTAACATGTCACTGAGTGGGTTTTTTGAAACCGTGCTGCCTCCACAGAAAGCCTGCGATTTTACCACTACACTCCCAGCGCCTGAATGGCGGTGCACTTTGGTCATATATGACAAAACGTAAAGGGGTTTTCCCAAAGAAAAAGTAACCAAGTGTTCAGTGCTGCATTTTCACACGTTAGCGAGTGGGTTTTGAACCAGCATTGACTAGATCTATAGACAACAAGTTCACCACTACACTCACAGGGACTGTGAAAGAGAGGGCTTTTCGGTAATATATAACGCAACAGTACGGGATTTTCCGAAAGAAAAGACTAACTTTGTGTTTCAATTTTATTTTCACACAATACTGAGTAGGTCTTGAACCTGTGCTGCCTGCAACGAAAGCCAGATAGTTTACCACGACACTACCAGTGACTGTGACTAGCAAGGCACTTATGTCATATGACACTACATATTGGGGTTTTCCCAAAGAGAAAATTATCCAAATGTTCGGCAACCGTATTTGCTCATGTCACTGACCGAAGTCATCCAACTCTGACTGCACCCAAATCCTGCGAATTTACCACTAGACTACCAGTGAGTGTGAAAGACTGAGCTTTTCGGTCATATATGACACAAGGTAATGGGGTTTGCCCAAAGAAAAATTAACATGGGTTCCACGACCAGAGTGGGTTTGGAACCCATGATGCCTGCACAGAAAGCCTGCAATTTTACCACTACACTACCAGTAACTGTGCCTTACAAGGCACTCATGTCATATCTGACGCTACATACTGCGGTTTTCCCATGTTAAAAATAACCAAGTATTTGGTGCTGTATTTTCACACGCCACTGAGCGGGTTGTGAACCATAACTGCCTGCATCGAAAGCGAGCTCATTTACCACTATACTACAAGTGACGGTGCCAGGCTAGGCACTTATGTCATATGTGATGTCACATATTGGGGTTTTCCCATGGAAAATCATAACCAAGTGTTCAGTGCTGTATTTGCACACGCCACCAACCGGGAATTGATCCAACTCGGACTACCCCAAAGCCTGGAAGGGAAGCTCTGCTTCCCTAAAATGTCCAAAGGTAAGTGATCAAATACATGTGTGTACATACAATTGTGTAAAATGTCCAAAGGTAAGTGATCAAATACATGTGTGTACATACAATTGTGTGGATATGTCATTGACTAAATATGCGCTACAACGTGATTGACAGGTTTATCCAATGTGACACTCAGGAATAAAACACAAGGAGGAGACAGGAGACTCAATTCTGGCACCAGGAGGGAACGAGGAGAAGCGTTAGGTTTCAGTTCTCCGCACGTCACCCCTCACGATCTCCTCCTTCACCACCTTATTTATTGGGAAATCTACTACATAGGTGTGTCCAACCTAAAGGGTGGGGGCTGTTGGAGACACACTGAACTTGTTTGACTATGTGTGTGTATGTGAGTGTAAATTACGTACATGTGTGCCATTGTTACAAAAACATCACGTTGCAGCTGGTGTTGATGGCTCCATCCACTGTCGAACCTTGCTCCTGTTTAGTCTTAAAACTTATCTCATCCCAACCACGCCCTCGAAAGGTGGTTGCGTTCCTAAACTTCTTCCTAACCTTTCACACAGTGCACTAAGCATTCATGAGTATAAAGGTGAGCATATAATGAATAAAGGATTATAAATGTGAATGTTAATCATTCACATTTATAATCAAGCATTATATCTTTATTAAAAGCATAAGCGTTCTTCAATTAATGATTGCAGGCATAAGCGTTCTTCATTGCGAGCATAATCAATCAATCAATAATAATGTAACATTAATAATAACACTAATAATAAGCGAATGTATGATAACTAAAATAATCAATTCATCAGTGATCAACTTTTGTTCCGAATCAGCTTCTTATTACTGGTTACGGCGGGACTTATTCATTTCCACAGCTTCACTGTGCTTTAAACTGTGTGGACGCTGAGCGCCGACGCGCGGACTATTGCCGCCTCCAGAGTTCAGTTTGGTCGTCTCAATGCATTCAAACGAGTCATTGGATAAATGCTGGTTTTGTCCCGCCCATTGGACGCCAGGTCTCTGGGAGTCTATGGAAAGTGGGCGGCAGAAGCTCCGCTTTTCTTCATGATGATTGGATGATCTCGCTGAAGCTGAATCGTTATTGATTGACAGAGAATGAGCCAATGATCTTATGGTGAAGGCATCCTTTCATTTTTTTGTGAAAAGGAACGGAGAGTCAAATCCACGTATGAATAAACACTGCGGTCAAGCCAGCCTCCACTCGCAAAATCAAAATCAACTGAGCCGCCACAGCGATTTTCAATACTGTTCATTACGGTAATCTGCCGCCAGCGAGTGGCTTTGGCCACCTTCAAAATAAAAGTGTCTCCACGAATGTATAAACGTCATTTGTTTGGGTGAAAAGAAATTAATAAAAATATAAAATAAGTAATTTCTTGGCTGACTCTCAGAACAGCACCAATATACACAAATACGCTGCTCAAGTGGAGATCATTCGGATCTGATGTCGGCCTCTGAAGTGACAAGATGGCCTGCATTCTGACATGTTGATCTTTTCGCCCATTTTTAGAACATCCGAAAGGAAGGAATCCAGCACCCGGCTCTCCACACAGACCACCTCGTCCGATCCAATTTTGAATTTTGAAATAAAAGATCTCTGAAAACTGACATGTTGACCTGATTTCTGACAAGATGATCTGAACGCCCAACATGTTGACATTTTCGAGCGCTTTTGAAAAATTCCTAAAATTTGAGATTTCATTATCCTGTGAGGGCCGTAGGTCTGAAGATAACTACGACACCCGGCTATCCAGCCAGACCACTCTGGTCCGAATCTGATGTTACATTTTGGAATCAAAGGCCTCCAAAATTGGAAAATATGTCCTGGGTCCCGACAAGTTGGTCTGAACACCCAACATGTTGACATTTTTGAGCGTTTTGAAAAATTCCTAAAATGTGAGATTTCGTTATCCCGTGAGGGCCGTAGGTCTGGAGATAACTACGGCACCCGGCTATCCAGCCAGACCACCCTGGTCCGAAACCTGATGTTACATTTGGGAATAAAAGGCCTCCAAAATGGGAAAATATGACCTGGGTCCCGACAAGTTGGTCTGAACGCCCAACATGTTGACATTTTTGAGCGTTTTGAAAAATTCCTAAAATTTGAGATTTTGTTATCCTGTGAGGGCCGTAGGTCTGAAGATAACTACAGCACCCCGGCTATCCAGCCAGACCACTTTGGTTCGAATCTGATGTTACATTTGGGAATAAAAGGCCTCCAAAATGGGAAAATATGTCCTGGGTCCCGACAAGTTGGTCTGAACGCCCAACATGTTGACATTTTTGAGCGTTTTGAAAAATTCCTAAAATTTGAGATTTTGTTATCCTGTGAGGGCCGTAGGTCTGAAGATAACTACAGCACCCGGCTATCCAGCCAGACCACTTTGGTTCGAATCTGATGTTACATTTGGGAATAAAAGGCCTCCAAAATGGGAAAATATGTCCTGGGTCCCGACAAGTTGGTCTGAACGCCCAACATGTTGACATTTTTGAGCGTTTTGAAAAATTCCTAAAATTTGAGATTTTGTTATCCTGTGAGGGCCGTAGGTCTGAAGATGACTACAGCACCCGGCTATCCAGCCAAACCACTTTGGTCCGAATCTGATGTTACATTTGGGAATAGAAGGCCTCCAAAATGGGAAAATATGACCTTGGTCCTGACAAGTTGGTCTAAACGCCCAACATGTTGACATTTTCGAGCGTTTTGAAAAATTCCTAAAATTTGAGATTTCATTATCCTGTGAGGGCCGTAGGTCTGGAGATGACTACAGCACCCGGCTATCCAGCCAAACCACCCTGGTCCGAATCTGATGTTACATTTTGGAATAGAAGGCCTCCAAAATGGGAAAATATGACCTGGGTCCTGACAAGTTGGTCTAAACGCCCAACATGTTGACATTTTCGAGCGTTTTGAAAAAATTCCTAAAATTTGAGATTTCATTATCCTGTGAGGGCCATAGGTCTGAAGATAACTACAGCACCCCGGCTATCCAGCCAGACCGCTCTGGTCCGAATCTGATGTTACTTTTGGGAATTAAAGGCCTCTGAATTTGCTGTGACCTGCTTCGGTTATTTTATGAACAGTCTGACATGAGTGTAGTTTTTTAAAAAATTAAATTATTACAATACGATACAATAAAGCCTTTCAACCGGAGATGATTGCTCTCAGACTGCAAAGGGAGGTAATCTTCTCCTAAAATGTCTAAAAATAAGTGATCAAATATATGTGTGTACATACAATTGTGTGTCCATGTCATTGACTTAATACGTGCTACAACGCACTCAACCTTTGTTCCGAATTAGCTTATTACTGGTTACGATGCGACTGTCGTCTCATTCATTCCTGCAGCTTCACTCTGATTTAAAATGTGTGGATGCTGAGCGTCGACCATATACACAAAGACACATATCCTCACATTTACACATTTATTTGCACAATTTTACACTCATGGACATATTCATAATATCCATATACACAGACACATATACACACATTTACACAATTTTACACTCATGTACATATTCATAATATCCATATACACAGACACATATACACACATTTACAAAATTTTACACCCATGTACATATTCATAATGTCCATATACACAAAGACCCATATACGCACATTTACACATTTATTTGCACAATTTTACACTCATGTACATATTCATAATATCCATATACACAGACAAACATACACACATTTACACAATTTTACACTCATGTACATATTCATAATGCCCACACACACACACACACACATACACACACTCAGATATATATAGATGAAGGTCTCCTGGTGTCCAAATCACACTCATGGCTCACATACAACGCATGACCATTTCCTTTCTCGCCTTTGCCATGCCATCCACGGTCATTCCAAGGCATTGCTCGTGATACCACCTTTCACATTCGTCTCACTGTATCTATTTAAAGGGGAAAAATAAACAAACACACAGCATTAAAAACAACATCTTGAAAAATTATGTATAGGCATCTTTCAACCAGAATAACTCTTAAGTTGTTTTTACAATTCAACATATATATTTTTTTCTGACTTGAACTTGTCCAATTTCAACAGTGCATGCAAACCATCATAATGGGAAAATACATATTCTTTTTCGGCAAATTTGCTTAGCAGCATTTGTTAGACATAACAGAAACATGGATGAAGGAGTCAAATGGAATGAAGAGAATTTTTTTTAAAAAGGGTGCGATTTTCAGGAAGAATTCGAAGGCATGAAAACGTGTGAGTTATTCTTTGAAAGTCTGGGCTGAAAGGCTACATTTGGATTGAGAAGATGATACAGTTCAGACGATAGTCTGGCCTTATCACCTCCCTATGCTAATGAGGAAAAATAGCCATCAAAATCTGAAAAGGACCCAACCACGACGTTGAAAGGCTTTACACCAGGGGTGTCAAATGTACGGCCCGTGGGCTGGAACCAGCCAAAGGAGGTTCCATCAGGCCCGCAGGATAATGTAAAAGTGGAAAATGCATAAAAGACTCGGAATGAGTATTTTTAATAAGATGCAATTCATTTGTTATCCGCTAGGGGGCACACTATTACCTACTTAGTTTGTAAAGTGTAGGCAGAGATTTAATTTTGATTTTATGTGATTATATGTGTTTGATTTGATGTGTAAATGGTTGAAAAAGTATGTATATATATATATATATATATATATATATATATATATACCATTGAAATGATAATATATATGTACACCTTTGAATGACAACCATCTACATTCAGCAAGATCATATTTAACATACACTTAAGACTACAATTACAAAAGAGGACATGCAGAAAAAGTTTACATGTTGTGATGTCTTATCCTCCACATTGATTGTAACATGTTCTGTCCGCTGTGGTGGGAGCTTGTGAGAATTTGACTCCTCCTATTAAAAAAACACTTACATTTAACATGTTCATACTTAACTCTTTATTAATTGGAAGAATCCACATGCAACAATACATTGAATTTTTCGAGGGCCACCATATCATTTTTATTCGGGCCTGTTTACAATGGAAGTGCCTCACACAATTCAAAATGGGTCTTTGGTGGTTTGGGAGGGAGGTAGAAAATTAGATCAAACATAGGTAGTTGTGATGTAATTGTTAATTTTTGTGAGGCACTTGCATTGACTTGTATATTTTTACAATCACTGCTTGCACAGACAGTTTGAATGCACTCAAGAGATCAAAATGCCAAAGCTCTGAACAGTGAGAAAAGTCTTTCCTAATTGATTCATCAAAATCAGTCAAACTACTGACCTGGTGCAATCGGTTCGCTCTGCTGAGTCTTTTTTGATTATAAACATTATTTGGGATTCTAAGATAGAGGCACATCTCTCCCCAGAATCCTTTACTGGCCGCATTTGTGTCTTTACACAATCGTTGCACATGGACGATAGCTCGCAAAATATCTGTCGTCAGAACGTTTCTTGTGTTGTTCTAGAGAAAAAAAGTAAGAGCATGACTACAACAATGTAACACCAATGATGCAATTTTTGTTTTATATAATCTCAACCAACACCTTACCCCAAAGACCTTGAATAACAGAACTCTGTGTGAAGAAGAGAAAACATTTTCAAGTTATAAAAATTACATTCAAAAGAAAATGTTTAAACAATACACCTATTTAATATACAGTATTAACATAAGATTATGCGACCCGTTGCATAATACGGTTACAAATAAAAAGTGTGACAAAAATATTAACTCCATTTAACCCTGTAAGACCCAGATGTAGAAAAATACATGAGCAAGATTTTTGACCACTTCAGTAACTGCAGAAAAATAGTCAAGCATCAGCTAGAAGTTACTAGAAATAAAAACAACTCCAAATATACAGTGTTCCAAAACATTATGAAGTTTCAAATACCTCATGCCATTTATTTTAATGTATAAGCATGTAAGAAGTGCAGAGGCCTTAGGTAATTTATCTGGTTTGCAAGCTATTATGGCAACCAGCAAGTCTGAACGTTTCAGCCAAGCAACATGGACATAACCAGCTCTAATTCAAATTTGATTAATGTTTTCCAAAATGAGAATGAATACATGTTCCACGTGTTAAAGTGAAGAAAAGAAAACGTGAAGGAACTTTCCTCAATTGAATCTTCAACAACGCAATTGTTCAAAATAAGCATGCTCATCTGCCAACCATTCGCTGGTTTCTTACGCTTGTCGTTGGACAATCAACCAGATATTTGTTGTCAGTAGCGGCCGCTGGGTCAAAATCAATTATCCAGATAACTGCAACGATGCTGGTTTTGTCTATGTCAGGCCCATTGGCCCAACTAACAAGGGCAACACAATATTTAGACTTTTTCACTAAAGACAATGTGTCACTTGCTTCTTGTCTGATTATTGCGCCTGTAAAGTAAGCTCTTATATTTGTGTGTATTTCTCAATAGCCTATAGTTTTATTTGATGGTTTCTATTTAACTTGCATACCTTGTTATTCTGTGTTCACATAAAGTTTTCCTCACACACTATCTGCCACACACATCCCATCGCACCCAGAACACGCACCCACACACACCATATGATTTACGAGCCAACAGCACACCACACCAGTACTTTTCTATTGTTTGCACTGCGCATGCTCTATTCTGTGACTTTTCAAAATAAAAGCACTCTGCAGTGGAGAACCAACGGGAGATCTTGTGAGCCGAGGCACTGAAACTTCGTGCCCTCCCTGTTCTTCCCTGCTGCAGCAGTCTAAAACTTTATTTCCGTGTGCTTCTGCCTGTTCTTTGCCCGGTCGGCCGGGCCTTTTAGTCCCAACAGCGCCTGAATAAATAAATTGATATGAAGTTGTTACGCTCCTTTTCCGCTCTCTAAGAACCAACATGTTCACCTTCGCTGGAAAGAAATACTGCGCTATGATTGGTTGGTTGGTTTGGGATAACAGAAATGAAAGGGGACTTTTCAGAAAATCCTGGGAATGAATGAATGAATAAATAAATAAATATGTACACGCACACACACTAGGCCGATCACGCATGAATTAGTTAACACAAAACGCTATTCAAATACTCGACATTCAATGATCAATCTTCCTTTGTGTGCAAATGTGCACCCTTTGTGGCTTCTGTTCTCGACAAAATTAAGAAATCTCAGAGAAATGGCGAGGCCACGAGATGGCGAGGCTGTGCGTGCTTCAGCGCGAACATGTACGCAAGCGCGCTCTTTGATTTCAACCAATCAGCGCCAACGCAATGACGCCAACAGCTAAGCTAAGCTAGCCGAGGACACGCAAAGTCGGACCGACACGCTTTTTCTGCCAATCTGTGTGTTTCCTTTTGTCCAAATATATTTTTACGACAACTGTCTTGTCCACGGCGCCTTTTATTCGTTCCCATGGGGTTTAGCAAGTGTGTTTATAATTTTGTCTGTGGTTTTATTGTTCTTGTTTTGATTGTAAAGCGTCCTTGAGTGTTTTGAAAGGCGCGTATAAATGAATTGTACTATTATTATTATTATTACACAAAAATGTAGAAGGTTTGAAAAAATGCCCGTAAAGTTTTTTTTTTTTGAGGTAGAAATTCTCGGTCGATCGGGTTAACGGAAACACTACTTTTTTTCTACGCCTAACTGTTATGTGCTAAGGATGTTAGGCATTCTGGTAAATGTAGTTTTGGCCCCTATTTGGTCATTTTTCAATTCACAACAGGCCAACGAAAGCGACCGCCCTTTCATGGCGGTTAGGTAAAACGAACGTAGAAAATTGACCGAGTTCTATTTTTCTAATTTCCGAGTTCTATCATTTTACTTTTTACACTTATCGTATTAATTTGAGCTTGAGAACACTAGACATTGAACAATAACAAGGATAATTACGTTTCAAAACATTTCAAACATTTCCTAATGAAACTCATGTGGGGTAGGATGAAGTCTATACTACTACTACTACTGTATCAGATGATGTAATTAAAAATAGATATGATTACATATTGCAATATGATGTAAAAATACAGACAGACTACTACATATGAAAAAATACACGTAGTTCTCTTTTGGTCTCATTACAACACCTAAAACTCTACACAAATATGGTCTTGGCGTGTATAGAAAAATATTCGAAAATGTCAACATGTTGGGCGCTCAGACCAACTTGTCGGCACTCCAGGTCATATTTTCCCATTTTGGAGGCCTTTTATTCCAAAATGTAAAGAACAGTACGGGATTTTCAGAAAGAAAAAACTAACTGTGTGTTTCAATTTTATTTTCAGACAATACTGAGCAGGACTTGAACCTGTGCTGCCTGCAACGAAAGCCAGATAGTTTACCACGACACTACCAGTGACTGTGACTGGCATGGCACTTATGTCATATGACACTACATATTGGGGTTTTCCCAAAGACAAAAGTAACCATCCATGGTTGTTCGTTTCTGTGTGCCCTGCGATTGGCTGGCAACCGATTTAGGTGTCCCCGCCTACTGCCCGAAGACAGCTGGGATAGGCTCCAGCACCCCCGCGACCCTAGTGAGGATCAAGCTGTTCGGAAAATGGATGGATGGGTGAAAAGTAACCAAGTGTTCGGCAATCAGATTTGCCCATGTCACTGACCGAAGTGATCCAACTCTGACTGCACCTAAATCCTGCGAATTTACCACTAGACTACCAGTGAGTGTGAATGACAGAGCTTTTCGGTCATATATGACACAAGGTAATGGGGTTTACCCAAAGAGGGAATTAGCATGGGTTCCAAAACCAGAGTGGGTTTGGAACCCATGATGCCTGCACAGAAAGCCTGCAATTTTACCACTACACTACCAGTAACTGTGCCTGACAAGGCACTCATGTAATATCTGACGCTACATACTGCGTTTTTCCCATGGTAAAAATTAACCAAGTATTTGGTGCTGTATTTTCACACGTCACTGAGCAGGTTTTGAACCATAACTGCCTGCATCGAAAGTGAGCTCATTTACCACTATACTACCAGTGACCGTGCCAGGCGAGGCACTTATGTCATATGTGATGTCATATATTGGGGTTTTCCCATGGAAAATCATAACCAAGTGTTCACTGCTGGATTTGCACACGCCGCCAACAGGGAATTGATCCAACTCGGACTACCCCTAAAGCCTGTGAGTTTACCACTCGACTACCTGTGACTGTGAATGGCAGAGCTTTTCGGTCATATATGACACAAGAGGGTTTACCCCCAAAAAATTAACTAAGTGTGTGAAATGTTATTTTCACACGTCACTGAGTGGGTTTTGAACCCATGCTGCCTGCACAGAAAGCCTGCGATTTACCACTACACTACTAGTGACTGTGAATATCACAGCTCTTTGGTAATACACAATGCAACTTATAGGGGATTTCCAAAGAAGAAGGTAACTCTGTGTTTGAAATTTTATTTTAACACGTCACTGAGTGGGTTTTGAAACCGTGCTGCCTCCACAGAAAGCCTGCGATTTTACCACTACACTACCAGTATCTGAATGGCGGTGCACTTTGGTCATATATGACAAAACGTAATGGGGTTTTCCCAAAGAAAAAGTAACCAAGTGTTCAGTGCTGCATTTTCACACGTTAGTGAGTGGGCTTTGAACCAGCGTTGACTAGATCTATAGACAACAAGTATAGACAGCAAGTTCACCACTACACTAGCAGTGACTGTGAAAGACAGGGCTTTTCGGTAATATATAACGCAACAGTACGGGATTTTCCGAAAAACTAACTTTGTGTTTCAATTTTATTTTCACACAATACTGAGTAGGTCTTGAACCTGTGCTGCCTGCAACGAAAGCCAGATAGTTTACCACGACACTACCAGTGACTGTCAAGGCACTTATGTCGTATGACACTACATATTGGGGTTTTCCCAAAGACAAAAGTAACCAAGTGTTCGGCAATCAGATTTGCCCATGTCACTGACCGAAGTGATCCAACTCTGACTGCACCTAAATCCTGCGAATTTACCACTAGACTACCAGTGAGTGTGAAAGACTGAGCTTTTCGGTCATATATGACACAAGGTAATGGGGTTTGCCCAAAGAAAAACATTAACATGTGTTCCAAAACCAGTGTGGGTTTGGAACCCATGAAGCCTGCACAGAAAGCCTGCGATTTTACCACTAGACAACAGTGACTGTGCCTTTCAAGGCACTTATGTCATATCTGACGCTACATACTGCGTTTTTCCCATGGTAAAAATTAACCAAGTATTTGGCGCTGTATTTTAACACGCCACTGAGCGGGTTTTGAACCATAACTGCCTGCAACGAAAGCGAGCTCATTTACCACTACACTACCAGTGACTGTGCCTTTCAAGGCACTTATGTCATATCTGACGCTACATACTGCGTTTTTCCCATGGTAAAATTAACCAAGTATTTGTTGCTGTATTTTAACACGTCACTGAGTGGGTTTTGAACCATAACTGCCTGCATCCAAAGCGAGCTCATTTACCAGTACACTACCAGTGACTGTGCCTTTCTAGGCACTTATGTCATATCTGACGCTACATACTGCGTTTTTCCCATGGTAAAAATTAACCAAGTATTTGGTGCTGTATTTTAACACTTCACTGAGCGGGTTTTGAAGCACAACTGCCTGCATCGAAAGCAAGCTCATTTACCACTATACTACCAGTGACGGTGCCAGTCTAGGCACTTATGTCATATGTGGTGTCACATTTTGGGGTTTTCCCATGGAAAATCATAACCAAGTGTTCAGTGCTGGATTTGCACACGCCACCAACCGGGAATTGATCCAACTCGACTACACCCAAAGCCTGCGAAGTTTACCACTCGACTACCTGTGACTGTGAATGGCAGAGCTTTTGGTCATATAAGACGCAAGATAATGGGGTTTAAATTAACATGGGTTCCAAAACCACAGTGGGTTTGGAACCCATGATGCCTGCACAGAAAGCCTGCAATTTTACCACTACACTACCAGTGACTGTGCTTTTCAAGGCACTTATGTCATATCTGACACGACATACTGCGGTTTTCCCATGGTAAAAATTAACCAAGTATTTGGTGCTGTATTTTAACACGTCACTGAGCGGGTTTTGAACCATAACTGCCTGCAAAGAAAGCGAGCTCATTTACCACTACACTACCAGTGACTGTGCTTTTCAAGGCACTTATTTCATATCTGACACGACATACTGCGGTTTTCCCATGGTAAAAATTAACCAAGTATTTGTTGCTGTATTTTAACACGTCACTGAGTGGGTTTTGAACCATAACTGCCTGCATCCAAAGCGAGGTCATTTACCACTATACTACCAGTGACGGTGCCAGCCTAGGCACTTATGTCATATGTGATGTCACATATTGGGGTTTTCCCATGGAAAATCATAACCAAGTGTTCAGTGCTGGATTTGCACACGCCACCAACCGGAATTGATCCAACTCGACTACACCCAAAGCTTGCGTAGTTTACCACTCGACTACCTGTGACTGTGAATGGCAGAGCTTTTGGTCATATAAGACGCAAGGTAATGGGGTTTAAATTAACATGGGTTCCAAAACCACAGTGGGTTTGGAACCCATGATGCCTGCACAGAAAGCCTGCAATTTTACCACTACACTACCAGTGACTGTGCTTTTCAAGGCACTTATGTCATATCTGACGCGACATACTGCGGTTTTCCCATGGTAAAATTAACCAAGTATTTGGTGCTGTATTTTAACACTTCACTGAGCGGGTTTTGAAGCACAACTGCCTGCATCGAAAGCAAGCTCATTTACCACTATACTACAAGTGACCGTGCCAGGCGAGGCACTTATGTCATATGTGATGTCACATATTGGGGTTTTCCCATGGAAAATCATAACCAAGTGTTCAGTGCTGGATTTGCACACGCCACCAACCGGGAATTGAACCAACGCGACTACCCCAAAGCCTGTGAGTTTACCACTGACTACCTGTGACTGTGAATGGCAGAGCTTTTGGTCATATATGACGCAAGGTAATGGGGTTTACCCAAAAAAATTAACTAAGTGTATGAAATGTTATTTTCACACGTCACTGAGTGGGTTTTGAACCCATGCTGCCTGCACAGAAAGCCTGCGATTTACCACTACACTACCAGTGACTGTGAATGTCACATCTCTTTGGTAATACACAATGCAACTTATAGGGGATTTCCAAAGAAGAAGGTAACTCTGTGTTTGAAATTTTCTTTAACACGTCACTGAGTGGGTTTTGAAACCGTGCTGCCTCCACAGAAAGCCTGCGATTTTACCACTACACTACCAGCGCCTGAACGTTGGTGCACTTTGGTCACATATGACAAAACGTAATGGGGTTTTCCCAAAGAAAAAGTAACCAAGTGTTCAGTGCTGCATTTTCACACGTTAGCGAGTGGGTTTTGAACCAGCATCAACTAGATCTATAGACAACAAGTTCACCGCTACACTAACAGTGACTGTGAAAAAGAGGGCTTTTCGTAATATATAACGCAACAGTACGGGATTTTCCGAAAGAAAAACTAACTTTGTGTTTCAATTTTATTTTCACACAATACTGAGTAGGTCTTGAAGCTGTGCTGCCTGCAACGAAAGCCAGATAGTATACCACGACACTGTTGGGTCTAAAAGGCCTGGCCGACCCGGCAAAGAACAGGCAAGCACACTGAAATAAAGTTTTAGACAGCTGCAGCAGGGAAGAACAGGGAGGGCACGAAGTTTCAGTGCCTCGGCTCACAAGATCTCCTGTCGGGTCCCCGCTGCAGAGTGCATTTATTTTCTGTAGAGCATGCGCAGTGCAAACAATGGAAAAGTACTGGTGTGATTTGGTGTTGGCTATCATATGGTGTGTGGGTGCGTGTTTTAAAAGCGATGGAATGTGTGTGGCAGATAGTGTGTGAGGAGAGTTTTATGTGAGCACAGAAAAGCAAGGTCAAGTAAAACAATAGGGTATTGAGAAATACACACAAATATAAGAGCTTACTTTACAGACACTACCAGTGACTGTGACTGGCAAGGCACTTATGTCATATGACACTACATATTGGGGTTTTCCCAAAGAGAAAAGTAACCAAGTGTTCGGCAATCAGATTTGCACATGTCACTGACCGAAGTGATCCAACTCTGACTGCACCCAAATCCTGCGAATTTACCACTAGACTACCAGTGAGTGTGAACGACAGAGCTTTTCGGTCATATATGACACAAGGTAATGGGGTTTGCCCAAAGAAAATTAACATGGGTTCCAAACCCAGAGTGGGTTTGGAACCCATGATGCCTGCACAGAAAGCCTGCAATTTTACCACTACACTACCAGTAACTGTGCCTTACAAGGCACTTATGTCATATCTGACGATACATACTGCGGTTTTCCCATGGTAAAAATTAACCAAGTATTTGGTGCTGCATTTTAACACTTCATTGAGCGGGTTTTGAACCATAACTGCCTGCATCGAAAGCGAGCTCATTTACCACTATACTACAAGTGACGGTGCCAGTCGAGGCACTTATGTCATATGTGATGTCACATATTGGGGTTTTCCCATGGAAAATCATAACCAAGTGTTCAGTGCTGGATTTGCACACGCCACCAACCGAATTGAACCAACGCGACTACCCCAAAGCCTGTGAGTTTACCACTCGACTACCTGTGACTGTGAATGGCAGAGCTTTTCGGTCATATATGACACAAGGTAATGGGGTTTACCCAAAAAAATAACTAAGTGTGAGAAATGTTATCTTCACATGACACTGAGTGGGTTTTGAACCCATGCTGCCTGCACAGAAAGCCTGCGATTTACCACTACACTACCAGTGACTGTGAATATCACAGCTCTTTGGTAATACAAAATGCAACTTATAGGGGATTTCCAAAGAAGAAGGTAACTCTGTGTTTGAAATTTTATTTTAACATGTCACTGAGTGGGTTTTTTGAAACCGTGCTGCCTCCACAGAAAGCCTGCGATTTTACCACTACACTACCAGCGTCTGAATGTCGGTGCACTTTGGTCATATATGACAAAACGTGATGGGGTTTTCCCAAAGAAAAAGTAACCAAGTGTTCAGTGCTGCATTTTCACATGTTAGCGAGTGGGTTTTGAACCAGCATTGACTAGATCTATAGACAACAAGTTCACCGCTACACTAACAGTGACTGTGAAAAAGAGGGCTTTTCAGTAATATATAACGCAACAGTACGGGATTTTCCGAAAGAAAAATAACTTTGTGTTTCAATGTTATTTTCACACAATACTGAGTAGGTCTTGAACCTGTGCTGCTAGACAACAAGATATTTTGTTGATCCTTAAAAATCAGGACCCCACGTGGAAACCAATCGTTACTTTGAAATCCTGACTGCTTTCAAACCTGAGGTTACGCATTGAGAAAGCTGACTTTTTCAACTTAATTTTGGAACAGCTGTCGAAAACCGTGACAGCTTCAAGATTAGCCTTTGCAACCCTGAACGCTCCTTGAAACCCTCACTGATTAGTAACCACAGCTGTCAATATAGCTACTATGGAAAGTTCTTGGAGCATCTATTCTACTTCCACCCCTAACTTAGGACATGTTCCAAGACCCCCATGTATTTTGCTGGTAGATTGTAAAACTGAAATT
Organism: Hippocampus mohnikei; assembly: GCA_026261675.1. Classification (NCBI taxonomy): domain Eukaryota; kingdom Metazoa; phylum Chordata; class Actinopteri; order Syngnathiformes; family Syngnathidae; genus Hippocampus; species Hippocampus mohnikei. The sequence continues at coordinate 21,945 of JAKGUB010000508.1, forward strand.
TCTCATTCCATTTTGTAAACCCTGTTTCAAAATAGGAACCCTGCTTGGAAGCTAAGCCATCTTTTACACCGACATTGAAAAACTGCGTTTTGGAAAATTAGAGGTCAGACATTTTGACACTCTTATTCATTTATACTCTATTTTATAACAATTTATTCGGGCCCTGCGTGGAAGCCAAACCTTCATCTAAACCCCTGACTGCTTTAGAACCCAAGGTGACATTTTTCTTCAACTCAATTTTGGGACAGCTGGAAAAAGATGCTGAAGAATTCAAGCATTTGAAACCTTAAATGCGGCTTTTGTTCAGTACCCACAGCTGTCAATGTGGTTCAGTGGGTCGGACCTGTGATTTCGGACTTAATCCAAAAGAGCCAGTGTCTAGTGCATTGCCAGGTCTGAAATTTTGAAGTTCATTTTGTAACCATTTTAAAAATACTTGGAAGCCAAAATACCTTTTAATTGGTACTGTGAAACGGTTTTAAAACCAGAGGTGAGACATCATGACATTAGGATTTTTTCCACTTCATTTTATAACCACTGATAAAAACCAGGACCCTGTGCTTTCTTTGAAACCCTGACTGCTTTAAAACCCAAGGTCATATTTTCATTAAAGTTGAATTTTTCCACTCCATTTTGGGACAGCTGTCAAAGATTGTTACGGCTTGTAGATAAGCCTTCGCAACCTGAAATAAAAGCTCCTTTGCAACTTTGAGTAACCGCAGCTGTCACTGTGGTTCAGTGGGTCGCGCTCTAACTTCAGACTCGATCCAAAACCCCCATGTCTTGTGCCGCTAACATTGTCAGATCTGAAATGTTCAACGCCGCTTTGTCTCTACTGGTTAAAATGGTAACATTGCTTGGAATCCAGTCATCTTTAAACCCCTGCTTTGAAACTCTTAAAACCTGAGGGAACGTATTTCATGAAAGTTTTTTCGAGCCAATTTTCGAAACCCCTTTAAAAATAAATACATACATATGTAAAATCAGAACCCCACTTTGAAACCAATCCTTCCTTTGAAACTTTGACTGCTTTAAAAGTGGAGGTTACACACTCAGACAACTGAATTTTTCAAGTAATTTTTAGGACAGCTGTCAAAAATCACGAGGGCTTGGAGAACAGCCTTTGCAACCTTAAATGTTCCTGAGAAACCCTCACTGATAAGTAACTGCAGCTGTTAACGTGGCTCAGTGGGTCGCACCTCTAAATGAGGACTTGATCTAAAACCCCATGTCTTGTGCTGCTAATATATTATATTTATATTTAAGGCTTGAGACAAAACCTGCTGCTACTTTTTCAGATTGAAAGATGTTAAGTCCATTTTGTAACTGCTGTAAAAATTAGGGGCACTGCTTGGAAGCCAAACTCAACTTTTCAACGCTATTTTAAACTCTGTTTTAAAAAGTCGAGGTCACACACCTTGACATTTTCAATTAGTTTTTACTCACTTTCATAACCACAATAAAAGAATACAAAAAAATCAGGACCCTGCATGGAAGCCAAACCATCTTTTGACACCCTGAGAGCTTTAAAATTCAAGGTCACACATTTCGACAGCTGAATTTTTACATCACAAATTTTGGACAGCTGTAAAAATCATAATGGTTTGAGAGTCACCTTTGGACTAAAACACTCCTTTAAATTCGCGGGACAGGCCTGCAACACCTCACCAGATAGGCGACAGGAGGCATCCTCATTTAATGTCAGAGCTACCTCATCTGGCTCCTCTCAATGTGGAGGAGAAGCTGCTCGTTTCTTGGCACGTAAACCCCATGATGTGACCACTGTTAAAAATGGGAACACCACTTGGAAGCCAAAGTCACCTTTTATACGCCACTTTGAAAATGTGTTAAAACCTGAAACACATGATATTTGGATTTCTTTACACTCAATTTTCAAACCACGGTTAGAAATCAGGACCTAGTGTTAAAAACTTTTAAAAACAACCATTCATTTGAACTCCTGACTTCTTTCAAAGGTGAGTTCTGGCTAAAAACAAAAAAACGAACAAAAAAAAGGACGCTGCATGGAAGCCATTCAGCCCTTTGAAACATTCAAGGCTCTCGACCCAAGTACACACTTTGAGAGAGCTGATTTTTTTTTTCGCAACTAGATTTGGGGACATTGAAACCCCCAAAAGTTCCTTTGAAACCCTGATTTGGAACAGTGGCATCAGTACTGTATTGTGACCCACTGACTGAGGACATGGGGGCTTTGTGATCGAGAGCTGTGTTGGGTCCTTCTCCATTCTGGAGTTTGGAACGCATTTTGTTTCAAGTGTTAAAGATAGGCATACTACTTGAAACGCCAAAATCACTTTTTAAACTCAAATGATACAAACCCCAAAGTCATTTGTTCAGACAGCTGAATAATTACACCTCACTTTGGGACTCCTGTCATAAATCATCAACACTTGGTAGCATTTAAGACCCCAAACATTCCTTTGAAACCCTGACTGATGAGGAACAGCGGTGTCAATACTCAGTCTTGTGACCCACTGACTGAGGAGATGGTTGTTTTGTGATCAAGAATTGTGTTGGGTCCTTCTCCAGTCTGGATCTTGGAACCCATTTTGTTTCAAGTGTGAAAATGGGCGTACTCCTTAACACACCAAACGCACCTTTAAACTCGTAATTATAAAAACCAAAATCATACATTCAGACAGCTGAGATTTTTAACATGATTTGGGGATACCTGTCATAAATCATGACCACATGTTGGCATTTAAAGCCCCTACCGTTCCTTTGAAACCCTGACTGATTAGGAACCGCAACTCTTGGTACTCAGTGGCACCACTGGCGGAGGACGTGGGGTTTTTGTCATCAAATCTTGAGGCGGGACAATTTCAGTTGTGGAGTTGTTCACACCATTTTGTCACACCACTCTGAAAAGAAAGGGTACACTGCTTGGAAGCCCACCCTTCCTTTGAAAACTTGACTGCTTTGAAAGTCCAGGTCATGCATTCAGACAGCTGAACTCTGCAACTCGATTTCTGGACAGGTATTAAGAAACAGTGACAGCTTCGAAATTAGCCTGTGTTTTAAAACATTTCTGATACCTCGCCTGGCTCGGTATCAAATTTGGGAAAGGATCGTTGGAGATAGGCACTCAGAAATGAAGACACAAGAGACAATTCTGCTACCAATAACTGGATTGTTTATTAGTGCCACAGAATATGCCAAACAGTCACTCAATTAACAACACATCATACTGCTACTAACAATAGCGCTTTATTAGCCCACAGTAATAATGTCAAATCTTCAAGCAAATAACAGCGTATCAAGCTCCTAGAATATAATTCAACTCTTACCATGCGCCTTCAGGATGGAGAGCCAACACCCTGGGTAGAGTGAGCTTTGATACAAGCTGGCGTCCGTGACGCAACCCGCAGCAGACTCTACTCAGGGTAGCGAGCGCATTCTTTGTCCAAAACTCGGAGTGTGCGAAGGAGGGGTGAGTGGCCATCTCAGCCCCCCTGGCGCCATTCAGTCTGTTATTTTAACAAATAAGGCTTGCACAGCTTCTCCTTCTCACACTTTCTTGTTGTCGCAGCATATCTGACTCCCTTTTCACGCTCACACCACTTGTTTTGCACAAGTTGTGGTTATCACGGTTTCTCTCCTTGAAACGATCAGCACATGATTTCACACGATTTCGCTGAAGCAGTATTATACAACCTATTTCTCAAAACTTTGTTAACCTCTGAACACAACATCACATAACCTTGTATTTTTCCATCTCAGCCTGTCAAGCGCTTAATGTTCCTTTGAAACCCTCAACCATTAAGAACCGAAGCTGTCAACGTTTTTCACTGGTGCGACCCACTGACTTAGGATATGTGAGTTTTGTGATCAAGTCCTGTGGTTGGTCCTTCTCCAGTCTGGAGTTTGCAACCCATTTTGTTTCAAGTTTTAAAAAGGGAACAGTCCTTCGAATCCAAACACTTGTCAGACACCTGTCATAAATCATGACCTGATGATGACATTTAAAACTCCAAACATTCCCTTGAAACCCTGACTGATTAGGAACCGTGGCTGTTAGTACTCATTGGCACCACTGGATGAGGCCGTGGTGTTTTTGAAATCGGGTTTTGTGCCAGGACATTTTCAGTTGTGGAGTTTCTCACTCCATTTTTTCACACCACTGCGAAAATAAAAAGGTAAACTGCTTGGAAGCCAACCCTCCTTTGAAACCTTGACTGCTTTAAAAGTGCATGTCATAAATTGAGACAGCTCAATTTTCCAACTCAATTTCTGGACAGTAATTAAAAACTACGACGGCTTTGAGATTAACCTTTCAAGCGTAAAATGCTCCATGTGCTGGGACATTTTGAGTTATGGCATTTTTTCAACCGCTGTTGAGACCTGAGAGCACTCTTTGGGAGCAAAACTCACCGTTGGACCTGTACATTTCAAATTTTAACTGTTGAGGCACCTCCCGACATTTGATTTATTTTTACTCCATTTTAGAACTATTGTAAAAAACCAGGACCTGACATGGAAGTAAACCTCTGAAATCCTGAGGTCAAACATTAAGACAGCTGAATTTTTCAACTGAGTCTTGGGACAGCTGTCAAACATCGTGACCACTTGGAAGCCTTTGAAAGCATGGTCTCTCCTTTGAAATCCTGACGGTTTCAAAATGGCGGCATTCAACCTTACTCAGCGGGACGCACACCTGACTTTGGCAAAAAAGATTTTGGGATCAAGTTTTGGTCTGAGACAAGCAAAGGTCTTAAATGTTTCACGCCACATTGCAACCACAGCTTGGAAGGCAAAGTCCCCTTCCCTGGCCTGCTTTGAGGCCATTTTAAAACCTAAGGTATTTTGTTTCATCCTTAAAAATCAGGACCCCGTGGAAACCAATAGTTACTTTGAAATCCTGACTGCTTTCAAACCTGAGGTTACGCATTGAGAAAGCTGACTTTTTCAACTTAATTTTGGAACAGCTGTCGAAAACCGTGACAACTTCAAGATTAGCCTTTGCAACCCTAAACGCTCCTTGAAATCCTCACTGATTAGTAACCACAGATGTCAATATGGCTCAGGTATACCAGCTACTATGGAAAGTTCTTGGAGCATTTATTCTACTTCCACCCCCTAACTTGGAACATGTTCCAAGACCCCATGTATTTTGCTGGTAGATTGTAAAACTGAAATTTTCATTCCATTTTGTAAACCCTGTTACAAAATAGGAACTCTGCTTGGAAGCCAAGCGATCTTTTACACCAGACATTGAAAAACTGCGTTTTGGAAAATTAGAGGTCAGACATTTTGACACTCTCATTAATTTATACTCTAACAATTAATTTGGGGCCCTGCGTGGAAGCCAAACCTTCATCTAAACCCCTGACTGCCTTAGAACCCAAGGTGACGTTTTTTTCAACTCAATTTTGGGACAGCTGGAAAAAGATGCTGAATAATTCAAGCTTTTGAAACCTTAAACGTGGCTTGATCAGTACCCAAAGCTGTCAATATGGTTCAGTGGGTTGGACCTGTGATTTCGGACTTAATCCAAAAGCGCCATTGTCGAGTGCATTGCCGGTCTGAAATTTTGAAGTTCATTTTGTAACCATTTTTTTAAATCCTTGGAAGCCAAAATACCTTTTAATTGGTACTGCCAAACGGTTTTAAAACCCGAGGTGAGACATCATGACATCAGGATTTTTTTCCACTCCATTTTAAAACCACTGATAAAAACCAGGACCCCTGCGTTTTCTTTGAAACCCTGACTGCTTTAAAACCCACGGTCATATTTTCAATAAAGTTGAATTTTTCCACTCCATTTTGGGACAGCTGTCAAAGATTGTTACGGCTTGTAGATAAGCCTTCGCAACCTGAAATAAAAGCTCCTTTGTAACTTTGAGTAACCGCAGCTGTCACTGTGGTTCAGTGGGTCGCACTCTAACTTCAGACTCGATCCAAAACCCCCATGTCTTGTGCTGCTAACATTGTCAGATCTGAAATGTTCAACGCCGATTTGTCTCTACCGGTTAAAAGGGTAACATTGCTTGGAATCCAGTCACCTTTAAACCCCTGCTTTGAAACTCTTAAAACCTGAGGGAACGTATTTCATGAACGTTTTTTCGAGTCAACTTTCGAAACCCCTTTAAAAATAAATACATACATATGTAAAATCAGAACCCCACTTTGAAACCAATCCTTCCTTTGAAACTTTGACTGCTTTAAAAGTGGAGGTTACACACTCAGACAACTGAATTTTTCAAGTAATTTTTAGGACAGCTGTCAAAAATCACGAGGGCTTGGAGAACAGCCTTTGCAACCTTAAATGTTCCTGAGAAACCCTCACTGATAAGTAACTGCAGCTGTTAACGTGGCTCAGTGGGTCGCACCTCTAAATGAGGACTTGATCTAAA
>JAKGUB010000509.1:0-28063 GCA_026261675.1 Hippocampus mohnikei
GGACATTAATATAGAGGTACAGGGAAAATAATGTGACGTAAAATTCTGCATTAGCACAGATGCATTTAAATCTAATATTTTAAACTGATCAACAAGACACAATGCGCAGTCAATTTTTAACCGAATGCACATATTTTGCGCATTTCGCACTTCTTTGACGTAGCCCAAAGCCCTTTAAAAATGACCAGTATTTACCCATTCACAAACATACATATATTCATCAGAAATTAAATTATTAATGTCAACGTCGTTTTGACATTATCATCTAATTAATAAACAACTATGCGTGCTAAAACATTTACCACAATATTACCGTCGTAGTTGTTGTCGTGCATTAAAATAACACAACTCCGTTGGACTTTTAATTGGTTTTGCTTTTAAATTATCTTACAATTACAGGGCCTTTTAAACTTTTTAAGGTCCACATGCGACTTACTTCGAATCGGGCATCATCCTTCTGACGTAATATCCGGCGCAAAGTTACTTGCCTAAACCTACCTTTCCCTGAATCGGCCTCCTCCGGGTCTGCAGCTGGACCCTTCTCGACAAGAGAGCTCCATTTGGACGTGCAAGGCAAGAGTCGATGACTGCCTTCTGCTGGTCATAGTTTGTCATTGCAACCTGATGAAAGAATACCATCTTGATGTATTTCTTACCTGAAAAACTCGATCACTGCCGTCTGTTGGTCACAGTTTGTCATTGCAACCCTATTCAAGATAATCATATTAGTTCTTATTTCCCTCAAAAATCAGCAGTTAAACATGAAGGCAGGCCTTTGAAGATAATTTTGTGACATTTTAGGGATTTTTTTAATTTCAGAAAAAACCATCATGAAAATTAATTAACAAGCGTGGTTCTTCCCGCTGTTTCAACCTTGTGTATGGCTCTTCTTCGCTCTCAATTGTTGTTGTTTGTAGTTTTGTAGTGGATAGCTCTACTTTGAAAATGGGCAAAAGGAGAGACATTTCTTCTCGAATTACAGTTAAACGCACGCTAGCCTCGACGCAGGACACCCAACGTTGCTTTATTGGACTATATCATAATTGTCTCAAGCTTCGGGGCCTGGTTTAGCTTACTTAGCTTTAAATCCCAGCGCTGTCCTCAATTAGAACTCCAGAAAAGACCCGGCCTAATAGGGCCGAAAGCACACTGAGCGCCGACAATATAACTACAACAATTAATACCAAGTACTAAATCCCACGAACTGTGAGACATTATTGTAACTGGCGCCAATATTGAGTCATTGGTTGCCATGACAACGAATATATTATAAATACATATTTTTGATGCTGTTGATTTGTAAAGGTGCTTTGTTTCTATGTGAACCCTTCATATTGTTTTATTTTCATGTTATTTAGGATGTTTTGTCGGTAATCCCTTCCGGTCACGTGCAGCGGATAGGGAGGAATTAAAAGATCGAGAAGTCAACTTACGAGAGAAAGAGAAAGAAAGAGAGAAACGATATCGTCTGGTCAACGTTCTTTAAGTTTAGCTATTTTCGGTTTACAAGGTGAACACGGTATGTGTCTGTTTTTGATGATTTATTAATGCCTTGTCAAAGAGAATGTTGTAATGTTTATTGTTGTTTGAAATGTGTTGCAGTTTTCACGGTGTTCCATGATTAAACGTTTTTTGGACATCAGTACGAGCGTCATCCTTGACCGGGGTAGTTACAATTATTAACATTCATGTACACTCAGCAGACGAATGTCGAACGAGACTCGACGACGTTACACGGTCGCCGAAATCCCGGCGATACGGGAAGCTAACAGCTACGTTAGCCAGGAGCAGTGCTCGAGGTCTAAGGAAGGCGACTACATTTTAGAAACGAGTGATTTTAAACGAAACGCGCATAACGTTCAAGCCTCTGAGCACACTCACTGCGTAGAACGACTCTTTCTCCCGAAATACCTCTTTACTAGTGATGTGCTCCGCGGGTAAAATCCCTGAAGCGTGTGTCGAGTAATCATGACGAGTGATTCATGAATGGGGAGACGAAGCGCGTGTTGATGACATAAGTGGTGACGTTTGAAGCCCAGGCGAAGGGGTGTACCACGTGACCGATTCGGGAAATGATGCGATCGGTTCGACTGTGGTTCAAATAAAAGCGGCAAAGAAACACTATGGATTCCCTTTACCAACTTGCTATCACATAACTATGAACCCCTGCTTCATCAGTACCATATGAAAGAGTTTGTTCAAAATCAGGTGAAATTCTCTGCAAAAAAGAAACCACCGGAGTCCAAAAACTTTAGATAAAATATTGTTTTTAAATAAAAACGAAAAAGCACTTTATTTTACCTCATTTCACATTTTCACTTGTTGCACAGGCACAAACATAGACAAAGTAAAACCGAACAATTCATGTAAAAACACTCCTCAAATACATATTATGTGTACAGAGCATGGTTTACACCCCACCATTTTATTGCATGCACCAAGCATGTTATACATTTTCCTGTCCACACGATGGCGTAGTCGAGGAAATGATTCATCTTGAAGCCCCGAATCGTGTGTGTTACTGCCAATGTTTCCCATTAAGCAGTGTCATTATTGGTGTTCTGATGCCATCTAGTGGCGATTGTTGGTCGGAACCATTTATCGCGAATAAAGGTTCACCGGACCCTAGTTGCAGTGCACATTGACTGGAGCACGTTAAAAAGACACGTTTTGTAAGCTTTCTGTAGACTTTTGTAAGAAGACAAGAGTGCCGAGAACCTACCGTATGAGGCAAGTCGACGACGGGCAGGATTTCGGCCGAAGTTTAGCCCCTTATGGGTGTGAGCCCACGAGGTTTGTGTGCATTTTATGTTAAATCAATTGTCTTCGTAGTTTTGTCTTTTATTTGGTACGTAATGTCACTTGTTTGTATGTTTCATGTTCGTGGGACCAGTTCTCACGGGTTGCCAGGAATAAACCCTGTATTTTTATCGTGGACTTCGTGTCGTCATTCATGCCGCATCCTGAGGGCGCTACAGTGAGAACTCTCCGCTCCGACGCATGGTTAGACGACAAGGACGGTGCCAGCGCGAGAGAAGGACGGCCATCGTGACTCCATTTTGTGTGACGAAACGCAAGGGCTTGGGAAAATCCACGTTCACGATGTCGACAAGATAAGCAAGTTATTGGACCATAAGAAGTTGAAACCTTGATATACAATCATTTGTTGTTGTTTAAGAACTATAATATTAGTGAAAGTTAAGAAAACATTTAAGGTGGTAACAATTGCATGTATGTTACACTGATTCAAGCTTAGATCTTGCATTTAAACATTTTTGTGACAGTTTACTGTGCTTTCAGCAAAGGTTAATTCGACTAATGCAAATAGTTATGATATTACTGCTTTGAATATTAGGCTTATTTTCAATCCTCAAGTTAAAGTAAACGAAACAACGACCAAATTTAACAATGGCAACGTTTGAGTCTCAGTCAGAAGTCAGTGATCGTGATGTAGAGCAACCATTCGCAACTGAAGGTGCCGAAAGAGACAATTCCACTACTCAACAAGAGCTACAAAGGAGCCAAAGAACCCGCAAGTTGACGGAAAAGGGCCAAGAGCTGCGTGATGCGCTTATAAGTAAAGCAACACATCGATTCAGCGTGTGCTATGAGAAGTGGAAGTTTGTCACTAAAGATGCCAAGAAAGCCTTGCATGAACGATGCTCAGAAGATCAAATGCATGAACATGTTACCAAAGTAACACAGGCTTCAAAAGATGTAAGCACTGCTTATGAAGAATTGAGACGCATTACCTATCCAGACAATGCCATGAGACGCAGAATCGATACATGTGAAGCGGTAACTAAGACAGTAATTGAAACTGCTGAAGAGTGCATGAAAACGAAAATGATGGAAAATTATGCAGACAAGGAAACGGAAAAGACAAACCTTGCCTTAAGATCCTCACGCTCAGAGAAGATGAGTATCAATTCATACCACACTAAGTCCTCCATTCAGTCAAAGGTTTCCTCTAGACATTCCAGTTTTTGCTCTGCTAAAAGACGAGATGCAGCTGCTGAAGTTGCAGCTAAAGAAGCCGCCTTGGAAGTTCTGCTTCAACAAGAAAGCCATATCAAAGACATAGAAAAACAAGAGGCAGAAATAGCAGAACGGCAAAGAGCTTTAGAAGCAAAACGCAGGGAACTAGAGAGACTGGACTCAATTAAAAGCCTAAAGGCTGCTCAGGCAAGACAAAGAGTCTATGACCAAAGTGTATGTTCTGATGAGGAAATATACAAGCTACTGCATCAAAATTCCAAGAAAGAAAATGAAGTAAAATCCGACAACAATGACTCCCATTCCAAATCTTGCTGTTCAACTCAAAGGGTGATACATCCACAACAAGAAATAAAGATGCAAGATTTAGTCAAGGCCCTTACTGAGTCAATCAGTTGTAGTAGACTGCCTGTACCAGAACCAACTGTATTCAGTGGTGACGCTATCAGATACAATGATTGGAAGATTTCCTTTCAGACACTCATTGACAGAAAAAACATTCCAGCTGAAGAGAAAATGTACTATCTGCGCAAGTACGTGAGTGGACCTGCCGGAAGAGCCATTGAAAGTTACTTTCTATTAGGCACAAAATCAGCCTACGATGCTTCATGGGCAATCCTTGAAGAAAGGTATGGCAATCCATTCCTTATTTCTAAGGCATTTAGAGATAAACTTGATGCCTGGCCAAAGATAAGCTCGAAGGGCAGTATAGAATTACAAGAGTATGCTGACTTTCTTCGAAGCTGTAAGGCGGCCATGTCTGAAATCAAGGGTCTCGAAGTACTCAATGACTGCAATGAAAATCAAAGAATACTTTCAAGACTCCCAGAATGGCTTATTTCAAGGTGGAACAGAAAGGTGACCAAAATACAAGAGCAGTGTCAAACCTTTCCAAGCTTTAGCGAGTTTGTGGACTTCCTTACGATTGAAGCAAGGATTGCATGTAACCCCATAACATCACTCCATGCATTGAAAGCAAGTGAAGGTGAAAGGCCGAAAGCGTTTACAGGCAGAAGTCATGGAACAAAGGTTCTTAAAACTAACACAAGTGAAGTGACGAGTTGTAACTTCTGTGAGAAGACAGGCCACAACCTCCAGAAATGTTGGGAGTTTATGAATAAGCCTATCGAGGAAAGACTTGCATTTGTGCAAGAGAAGAAGTTATGCTTTGGATGTCTGAGATCAGGCCACCGCTCAAAGGATTGTGAGACGAGAGAAACATGTGACACATGTGATAGAAAACACCCAACTTGTCTCCATGATGACCGAAGTAAGGATACAAGACGCCAAACAAAGGTGAACAAAACAAGGCATGATGAGTCAATTGAGAGAAAGACAGACTGTTCACAAATTGCCAATGATGCACCACAAGCAAATGAAGCAACAGCTCACAGAATTTTGCAAAATGATGAAGCGACTCATACATCTTCCATCATCCCGGTGTGGGTGTCGACCAAGAATGAACCAGAGCATGAAGTTCTTGTGTATGCGCTCCTTGATACACAAAGTGACACAACATTCATACTTGAAGAAACGGCAAAGGCTCTACACGCGACAAGTAAACCAGTCCAATTAAAGCTCACTACAATGTCCACAAGAAACGCAGTAGTATCCTGCCACAAATTATCTGGTTTGCAAGTGAGGGGATTTTACTCAAATAAATTAATTCCTCTACCAGTCACATATTCAAGGACCTTCATTCCAGCCAATGTAGATCATATTCCCACTCCTAGAACAGCGAAAGTGTGGCCTCATCTTGAACACATTGCAAACAAGATCGCTCCATTACAAAGTTGCGATGTGGGCCTTTTAATTGGCTACAACTGTTCTCAAGCTCTTGTTCCCCGACAAGTCTTGTCTGGCAAAGAAAACCAACCATTTGGACTAAAAACGGATCTGGGATGGAGTATAGTGGGTTTCGGCAATACATGTCTTGATTATGGAGATGATATTGGATTAAGTCACCGAATCATTGTGAAGCAAGTCATGCAAAGCATTGAATCCTCTTCAAATCTCACGAGTGAAGTACACTATCTGAACAAAACTCAAATAAAGGAAATGGTCTCACCTGCAGACGTCATCGAGGTGTTGGAGTCTGATTTTGTTGAGAAGGCTTCGGAGGACATTAAAACGTCTCAAGAAGATATCAGATTTATGACGAAATTGAAAGAAAGCATCAAGCATAAGGATAATTGCCATGATGAGATGCCACTTCCATTCAAGACTGAAATACCTGACTTACCCAACGACAAGGAGTGTGCCATTCAACGGCTCAGATGTTTGGAAAGAAAGCCAAGAAGAAACAAGCAGCACTACGTGGATTACGAGAAATTCATGAAGAAAATCAAAGCCCATGGAGATGCTGAAGAGAACCCGGCGGCCAATGCCTCAAGAGGTCTGACTGATAAAGAACTCATAACATTGAAGTGGTTCACAGGCCCTGATCTTCGCTTGCAGAAAGTTCTATCAAGTGGTGATATCAAGGTGGGAGAGACGTCACTTAGTGACCCAGAAGTTAAAAAGGTTTCAGTCCTCAATACGCAAGGTAACGAACAATGGTCACTTCTAGATCGCCTGCAGAAGTTCCCCGACTCGTTCAGAATGATAATACGGACTAAAGATAAAGCCAAGAAACATTACCATGAAAGGACACACCATCACAATCTCAGAATCACAACAAATGCAATTTGTACAATCATCGCAATTCCTTATCTGCGGAAGAGGAGGCGTCGTGTTCAAGTCTTGTCAAATACCTTCTGGGCAAGGTGGAGAAGGAAATATGTGTTGAATCTTCAAAGCAGACCGAATTGGACTGAAGAACGCAGAGATGCTAAAGTCAATGACATTGTGCTCCTACAAGATGACTCAAGCCCATGTAACCAATGGAGATCGGCAAAGATGGTTGAAGTGTCTCCTGAACACGATGGAAGAGAGAGAAAGTGAAACTACTTATGAGTGATTCAACTTTAGATGACAGTGGAAAACCCATAAGCAAACCTATCTACTTGGAAAGACCTATTCAAAAGACAGTGACTCTTTTAGAGGCAGAATGAAGGCTTTGACATCACTCGCTGCCATTAAAATGCTCTTTCAGCTTTAAAATATCATAATTCGTCATCAAAGGTCAAAGAAAATTCAAAGAGTTAATAACTCCGAAAGACAATTGATTGGTGGGAGTGTTACTGCCAATGTTTCCCATTAAGCAGTGTCATTATTGGTGTTCTGATGCCATCTAGTGGCGATTGTTGGCCGGAACCATTTATCGCGAATAAAGGTTCACCGGACCCTAGTTGCCGTGCACATTGACTGGAGCACGTTAAAAAGACACGTTTTGTAAGCTTTCTGTAGACTTTTGTAAGAAGACAAGAGTGCCGAGAACCTACCGTATGAGGCAAGTCGACGACGGGCAGGATTTCGGCCGAAGTTTAGCCCCTTATGGGTGTGAGCCCACGAGGTTTGTGTGCATTTTATGTTAAATCAATTGTCTTCGTAGTTTTGTCTTTTATTTGGTACGTAATGTCACTTGTTTGTATGTTTCATGTTCGTGGGACCAGTTCTCATGGGTTGCCAGGAATAAACCCTGTATTTTTATCGTGGACTTCGTGTCGTCATTCATGCCGCATCCTGAGGGCGCTACAGTGTGTGTGAAGTATTTCCTGCAGGGCTTCACTGCTTTATGGGGCTTCATTTTGCCATCACTACTCTTTATTCTACAGAAAACTAAGGCCATAATAATAAAACTATGATTTTTAAAAATTGCTACTGTCAAAAGTATTAGGGATCCCATACGACGTTGCGTGTTTTTCCCAGTGATTTTTAAAGCCACAAAGAAACGAGGACATTAATATAGAGGTACAGGGAAAATAATGTGACGTAAAATTCTGCATTAGTACAGATGCATTTAAATCAAATATTTTAAACTGATCAACAAGACACAATGCACAGTCAATTTTTAACCGAATGCACATATTTTGCGCATTTCGCACTTCTTTGACATAGCCCAAAGCCCTTTAAAAATGACCAGTATTTACCCATTCACAAACATACATATATTCATCAGAAATTAAATTATTAATGTCAACGTCGTTTTGACATTATCATCTAATTAATAAACAACTATGCGTGCTAAAACATTTACCACAATATTACCGTCGTAGTTGTTGTCGTGCATTAAAATAACACAACTCCATTTGACTTTTAATTGGTTTTGCTTTTAAATTATCTTACAATTACAGGGTCTTTTAAACTTTTAAGGTCCACATGCGACTTACTTGAATCGGGCATCATCCTTCTGACGTAATATCCGGCGCAAAGTTACTAGCCTAAACCTACCTTTCCCTGAATCGGCCTCCTCCGGGTCTGCAGCTGGACCCTTCTCGACAAGAGAGCTCCATTTGGACGTGAAAGGCAAGAGTCGATGACTGCCTTCTGCTGGTCATAGTTTGTCATTGCAACCTGATGAAAGAATACCATCTTGATGTATTTCTTACCTGAAAAACTCGATCACTGCCGCCTGTTGGTCACAGTTTGTCATTGCAACCCTATTCAAGATAATCATATTAGTTCTTATTTCCTCAAAAATCAGCAGTTAAACATGAAGGCAGGCCTTTGAAGATAATTTTGTGACATTTTAGGATTTTTTTAATTTCAGAAAAAACCATCATGAAAATTAATTAACAAGCGTGGTTCTTCCCCGCTGTTTCAACCTTGTGTATGGCTCTTCTTCGCTCTCAATTGTTGTTGTTTGTAGTTTTGTAGTGGATAGCTCTACTTTGAAAATGGGCAAAAGGAGAGATAGAATCCTTTTAAGGCAGCTTTTTATTTTTCCCCACGTCTGCACCTCCGAACGAACCAACGAACGAGAACACACCTCCTCTGTAACACAAAAACACTTCCTGATTTCCTTAACCAATCAGATAATATCAACATAAACTTGTTTAAGCAATTATGAAACGGAATATAACCTAAAAGTAACTAACACAAAAGAATATAATGCTCAAATATAAAATGAAAATAATTAATAATTTAACATAAGCTTACATAAACATCATTCAGTAATATTTTGGACTAAATGATTTTATGCGGGCCGGCAGAATGGACAGTGGTACATGCTGCAACATGGGTTGCATTTTTGCAGCTCAGGGACAGATGTCCCTCGTTGTATTGAGACATGCATCTGGAAAATAAAGAGAATGAATTGTGAAATCTACTATGTAAATATAATTCTACAGAAAACTAAGGCCATAATAATAAAACTACGATTTTTTTAAAAATTGCTACTGTCAAAAGTATTAGGGATCCCATACGACGTTGCGTGTTTTTCCCAGTGATTTTTAAAGCCACAAAGAAACGAGGACATTAATATAGAGGTACAGGGAAAATAATGTGACGTAAAATTCTGCATTAGCACAGATGCATTTAAATCTAATATTTTAAACTGATCAACAAGACACAATGCGCAGTCAATTTTTAACCGAATGCACATATTTTGCGCATTTCGCACTTCTTTGACGTAGCCCAAAGCCCTTTAAAAATGACCAGTATTTACCCATTCACAAACATACATATATTCATCAGAAATTAAATTATTAATGTCAACGTCGTTTTGACATTATCATCTAATTAATAAACAACTATGCGTGCTAAAACATTTACCACAATATTACCGTCGTAGTTGTTGTCGTGCATTAAAATAACACAACTCCGTTGGACTTTTAATTGGTTTTGCTTTTAAATTATCTTACAATTACAGGGCCTTTTAAACTTTTTAAGGTCCACATGCGACTTACTTCGAATCGGGCATCATCCTTCTGACGTAATATCCGGCGCAAAGTTACTTGCCTAAACCTACCTTTCCCTGAATCGGCCTCCTCCGGGTCTGCAGCTGGACCCTTCTCGACAAGAGAGCTCCATTTGGACGTGAAAGGCAAGAGTCGATGACTGCCTTCTGCTGGTCATAGTTTGTCATTGCAACCTGATGAAAGAATACCATCTTGATGTATTTCTTACCTGAAAAACTCGATCACTGCCGTCTGTTGGTCACAGTTTGTCATTGCAACCCTATTCAAGATAATCATATTAGTTCTTATTTCCCTCAAAAAATCAGCAGTTAAACATGAAGGCAGGCCTTTGAAGATAATTTTGTGACATTTTAGGGATTTTTTTTAATTTCAGAAAAAAACCATCATGAAAATTAATTAACAAGCGTGGTTCTTCCCGCTGTTTCAACCTTGTGTATGGCTCTTCTTCGCTCTCAATTGTTGTTGTTTGTAGTTTTGTAGTGGATAGCTCTACTTTGAAAATGGGCAAAAGGAGAGACATTTCTTCTCGAATTACAGTTAAACGCACGCTAGCCTCGACGCAGGACACCCAACGTTGCTTTATTGGACTATATCATAATTGTCTCAAGCTTCGGGGCCTGGTTTAGCTTACTTAGCTTTAAATCCCAGCGCTGTCCTCAATTAGAACTCCGCAAAAGACCCGGCCTAATAGGGCCGAAAGCACACGAGCGCCGACAATATAACTACAACAATTAATACCAAGTACTAAATCCCACGAACTGTGAGACATTATTGTAACTGGCGCCAATATTGAGTCATTGGTTGCCATGACAACGAATATATTATAAATACATATTTTTGATGCTGTTGATTTGTAAAGGTGCTTTGTTTCTATGTGAACCCTTCATATTGTTTTATTTTCATGTTATTTAGGATGTTTTGTCGGTAATCCTTCCGGTCACGTGCGCGGATAGGGAGGAATTAAAAAGATCGAGAAGTCAACTTACGAGAGAGAAAGAGAAAGAAAGAGAGAAACGATATCGTCTGGTCAACGTTCTTTAAGTTTAGCTATTTTCGGTTTACAAGGTGAACACGGTATGTGTCTGTTTTTGATGATTTATTAATGCCTTGTCAAAGAGAATGTTGTAATGTTTATTGTTGTTTGAAATGTGTTGCAGTTTTCACGGTGTTCCATGATTAAACGCTTTTTTGGACATCAGTACGGCGTCATCCTTGACCGGGTAGTTACAATTATTAACATTCATGTACACTCAGCAGACGAATGTCGAACGAGACTCCGACGACGTTACACGGTCGCCGAAATCCCGCGTACGGGAAGCTAACAGCTACGTTAGCCAGGAGCAGTGCTCGAGGTCTAAGGAAGGCGACTACATTTTAGAAACGAGTGATTTTAAACGAAACGCGCATAACGTTCAAGCCTCTGAGCACACTCACTGCGTAGAACGACTCTTTCTCCCGAAATACCTCTTTACTAGTGATGTGCTCCGCGGGTAAAATCCCTGAAGCGTGTGTCGAGTAATCATGACGAGTGATTCATGAATGGGGAGACGAAGCGCGTGTTGATGACATAAGTGGTGACGTTTGAAGCCCAGGCGAAGGGGTGTACCACGTGACCGATTCGGGAAATGATGCGATCGGTTCGACTGTGGTTCGAAATAAAAGCGGCAAAGAAACACTATGGATTCCCCTTTACCAACTTGCTATCACATAACTATGAACCCCTGCTTCATCAGTACCATATGAAAGAGTTTGTTCAAAATCAGGTGAAATTCTCTGCAAAAAAGAAACCACCGGAGTCCAAAACTTTAGATAAAATATTGTTTTTAAATAAAAACGAAAAAGCACTTTATTTTACCTCATTTCACATTTTCACTTGTTGCACAGGCACAAACATAGACAAAGTAAAACCGAACAATTCATGTAAAAACACTCCTCAAATACATATTATGTGTACAGAGCATGGTTTACACCCCACCATTTTATTGCATGCACCAAGCATGTTATACATTTTCCTGTCCACACGATGGCGTAGTCGAGGAAATGATTCATCTTGAAGCCCCGAATCGTGTGTGTTACTGCCAATGTTTCCCATTAAGCAGTGTCATTATTGGTGTTCTGATGCCATCTAGTGGCGATTGTTGGTCGGAACCATTTATCGCGAATAAAGGTTCACCGGACCCTAGTTGCAGTGCACATTGACTGGAGCACGTTAAAAAAGACACGTTTTGTAAGCTTTCTGTAGACTTTTGTAAGAAGACAAGAGTGCCGAGAACCTACCGTATGAGGCAAGTCGACGACGGGCAGGATTTCGGCGAAGTTTAGCCCCTTATGGGTGTGAGCCCACGAGGTTTGTGTGCATTTTATGTTAAATCAATTGTCTTCGTAGTTTTGTCTTTTATTTGGTACGTAATGTCACTTGTTTGTATGTTTCATGTTCGTGGGACCAGTTCTCACGGGTTGCCAGGAATAAACCCTGTATTTTTATCGTGGACTTCGTGTCGTCATTCATGCCGCATCCTGAGGGCGCTACAGTGAGAACTCTCCGCTCCGACGCATGGTTAGACGACAAGGACGGTGCCAGCGCTACGAGAGAAGGACGGCCATCGTGACTCCATTTTGTGTGACGAAACGCAAGGGCTTGGGAAAATCCACGCTCACGATGTCGACAAGATAAGCAAGTTATTGGACCATAAGAAGTTGAAACCTTGATATACAATCATTTGTTGTTGTTTAAGAACTATAATATTAGTGAAAGTTAAGAAAACATTTAAGGTGGTAACAATTGCATGTATGTTACACTGATTCAAGCTTAGATCTTGCATTTAAACATTTTTGTGACAGTTTACTGTGCTTTCAGCAAAGGTTAATTCGACTAATGCAAATAGTTATGATATTACTGCTTTGAATATTAGGCTTATTTTCAATCCTCAAGTTAAAGTAAACGAAACAACGACCAAATTTAACAATGGCAACGTTTGAGTCTCAGTCAGAAGTCAGTGATCGTGATGTAGAGCAACCATTCGCAACTGAAGGTGCCGAAAGAGACAATTCCACTACTCAACAAGAGCTACAAAGGAGCCAAAGAACCCGCAAGTTGACGGAAAAGGGCCAAGAGCTGCGTGATGCGCTTATAAGTAAAGCAACACATCGATTCAGCGTGTGCTATGAGAAGTGGAAGTTTGTCACTAAAGATGCCAAGAAAGCCTTGCATGAACGATGCTCAGAAGATCAAATGCATGAACATGTTACCAAAGTAACACAGGCTTCAAAAGATGTAAGCACTGCTTATGAAGAATTGAGACGCATTACCTATCCAGACAATGCCATGAGACGCAGAATCGATACATGTGAAGCGGTAACTAAGACAGTAATTGAAACTGCTGAAGAGTGCATGAAAACGAAAATGATGGAAAATTATGCAGACAAGGAAACGGAAAAGACAAACCTTGCCTTAAGATCCTCACGCTCAGAGAAGATGAGTATCAATTCATACCACACTAAGTCCTCCATTCAGTCAAAGGTTTCCTCTAGACATTCCAGTTTTTGCTCTGCTAAAAGACGAGATGCAGCTGCTGAAGTTGCAGCTAAAGAAGCCGCCTTGGAAGTTCTGCTTCAACAAGAAAGCCATATCAAAGACATAGAAAAACAAGAGGCAGAAATAGCAGAACGGCAAAGAGCTTTAGAAGCAAAACGCAGGGAACTAGAGAGACTGGACTCAATTAAAAGCCTAAAGGCTGCTCAGGCAAGACAAAGAGTCTATGACCAAAGTGTATGTTCTGATGAGGAAATATACAAGCTACTGCATCAAAATTCCAAGAAAGAAAATGAAGTAAAATCCGACAACAATGACTCCCATTCCAAATCTTGCTGTTCAACTCAAAGGGTGATACATCCACAACAAGAAATAAAGATGCAAGATTTAGTCAAGGCCCTTACTGAGTCAATCAGTTGTAGTAGACTGCCTGTACCAGAACCAACTGTATTCAGTGGTGACGCTATCAGATACAATGATTGGAAGATTTCCTTTCAGACACTCATTGACAGAAAAACATTCCAGCTGAAGAGAAAATGTACTATCTGCGCAAGTACGTGAGTGGACCTGCCGGAAGAGCCATTGAAAGTTACTTTCTATTAGGCACAAAATCAGCCTACGATGCTTCATGGGCAATCCTTGAAGAAAGGTATGGCAATCCATTCCTTATTTCTAAGGCATTTAGAGATAAACTTGATGCCTGGCCAAAGATAAGCTCGAAGGGCAGTATAGAATTACAAGAGTATGCTGACTTTCTTCGAAGCTGTAAGGCGGCCATGTCTGAAATCAAGGGTCTCGAAGTACTCAATGACTGCAATGAAAATCAAAGAATACTTTCAAGACTCCCAGAATGGCTTATTTCAAGGTGGAACAGAAAGGTGACCAAAATACAAGAGCAGTGTCAAACCTTTCCAAGCTTTAGCGAGTTTGTGGACTTCCTTACGATTGAAGCAAGGATTGCATGTAACCCCATAACATCACTCCATGCATTGAAAGCAAGTGAAGGTGAAAGGCCGAAAGCGTTTACAGGCAGAAGTCATGGAACAAAGGTTCTTAAAACTAACACAAGTGAAGTGACGAGTTGTAACTTCTGTGAGAAGACAGGCCACAACCTCCAGAAATGTTGGGAGTTTATGAATAAGCCTATCGAGGAAAGACTTGCATTTGTGCAAGAGAAGAAGTTATGCTTTGGATGTCTGAGATCAGGCCACCGCTCAAAGGATTGTGAGACGAGAGAAACATGTGACACATGTGATAGAAAACACCCAACTTGTCTCCATGATGACCGAAGTAAGGATACAAGACGCCAAACAAAGGTGAACAAAACAAGGCATGATGAGTCAATTGAGAGAAAGACAGACTGTTCACAAATTGCCAATGATGCACCACAAGCAAATGAAGCAACAGCTCACAGAATTTTGCAAAATGATGAAGCGACTCATACATCTTCCATCATCCCGGTGTGGGTGTCGACCAAGAATGAACCAGAGCATGAAGTTCTTGTGTATGCGCTCCTTGATACACAAAGTGACACAACATTCATACTTGAAGAAACGGCAAAGGCTCTACACGCGACAAGTAAACCAGTCCAATTAAAGCTCACTACAATGTCCACAAGAAACGCAGTAGTATCCTGCCACAAATTATCTGGTTTGCAAGTGAGGGGATTTTACTCAAATAAATTAATTCCTCTACCAGTCACATATTCAAGGACCTTCATTCCAGCCAATGTAGATCATATTCCCACTCCTAGAACAGCGAAAGTGTGGCCTCATCTTGAACACATTGCAAACAAGATCGCTCCATTACAAAGTTGCGATGTGGGCCTTTTAATTGGCTACAACTGTTCTCAAGCTCTTGTTCCCGACAAGTCTTGTCTGGCAAAGAAAACCAACCATTTGGACTAAAAACGGATCTGGGATGGAGTATAGTGGGTTTCGGCAATACATGTCTTGATTATGGAGATGATATTGGATTAAGTCACCGAATCATTGTGAAGCAAGTCATGCAAAGCATTGAATCCTCTTCAAATCTCACGAGTGAAGTACACTATCTGAACAAAACTCAAATAAAGGAAATGGTCTCACCTGCAGACGTCATCGAGGTGTTGGAGTCTGATTTTGTTGAGAAGGCTTCGGAGGACATTAAAACGTCTCAAGAAGATATCAGATTTATGACGAAATTGAAAGAAAGCATCAAGCATAAGGATAATTGCCATGATGAGATGCCACTTCCATTCAAGACTGAAATACCTGACTTACCCAACGACAAGGAGTGTGCCATTCAACGGCTCAGATGTTTGGAAAGAAAGCCAAGAAGAAACAAGCAGCACTACGTGGATTACGAGAAATTCATGAAGAAAATCAAAGCCCATGGAGATGCTGAAGAGAACCCGGCGGCCAATGCCTCAAGAGGTCTGACTGATAAAGAACTCATAACATTGAAGTGGTTCACAGGCCCTGATCTTCGCTTGCAGAAAGTTCTATCAAGTGGTGATATCAAGGTGGGAGAGACGTCACTTAGTGACCCAGAAGTTAAAAAGGTTTCAGTCCTCAATACGCAAGGTAACGAACAATGGTCACTTCTAGATCGCCTGCAGAAGTTCCCGACTCGTTCAGAATGATAATACGGACTAAAGATAAAGCCAAGAAACATTACCATGAAAGGACACACCATCACAATCTCAGAATCACAACAAATGCAATTTGTACAATCATCGCAATTCCTTATCTGCGGAAGAGGAGGCGTCGTGTTCAAGTCTTGTCAAATACCTTCTGGGCAAGGTGGAGAAGGAAATATGTGTTGAATCTTCAAAGCAGACCGAATTGGACTGAAGAACGCAGAGATGCTAAAGTCAATGACATTGTGCTCCTACAAGATGACTCAAGCCCATGTAACCAATGGAGATCGGCAAAGATGGTTGAAGTGTCTCCTGAACACGATGGAAGAGAGAGAAAGTGAAACTACTTATGAGTGATTCAACTTTAGATGACAGTGGAAAACCCATAAGCAAACCTATCTACTTGGAAAGACCTATTCAAAAGACAGTGACTCTTTTAGAGGCAGAATGAAGGCTTTGACATCACTCGCTGCCATTAAAATGCTCTTTCAGCTTTAAAATATCATAATTCGTCATCAAAGGTCAAAGAAAATTCAAAGAGTTAATAACTCCGAAAGACAATTGATTGGTGGGAGTGTTACTGCCAATGTTTCCCATTAAGCAGTGTCATTATTGGTGTTCTGATGCCATCTAGTGGCGATTGTTGGTCGGAACCATTTATCGCGAATAAAGGTTCACCGGACCCTAGTTGCAGTGCACATTGACTGGAGCACGTTAAAAAAGACACGTTTTGTAAGCTTTCTGTAGACTTTTGTAAGAAGACAAGAGTGCCGAGAACCTACCGTATGAGGCAAGTCGACGACGGGCAGGATTTCGGCCGAAGTTTAGCCCCTTATGGGTGTGAGCCCACGAGGTTTGTGTGCATTTTATGTTAAATCAATTGTCTTCGTAGTTTTGTCTTTTATTTGGTACGTAATGTCACTTGTTTGTATGTTTCATGTTCGTGGGACCAGTTCTCACGGGTTGCCAGGAATAAACCCTGTATTTTTATCGTGGACTTCGTGTCGTCATTCATGCCGCATCCTGAGGGCGCTACAGTGTGTGTGAAGTATTTCCCTGCAGGGCTTCACTGCTTTATGGGGCTTCATTTTGCCATCACTACTCTTTATTCTACAGAAAACTAAGGCCATAATAATAAAACTATGATTTTTTAAAAAATTGCTACTGTCAAAAGTATTAGGGATCCCATACGACGTTGCGTGTTTTTCCCAGTGATTTTTAAAGCCACAAAGAAACGAGGACATTAATATAGAGGTACAGGGAAAATAATGTGACGTAAAATTCTGCATTAGTACAGATGCATTTAAATCAAATATTTTAAACTGATCAACAAGACACAATGCACAGTCAATTTTAACCGAATGCACATATTTTATGCATTTCGCACTTCTTTGACATAGCCCAAAGCCCTTTAAAAATGACCAGTATTTACCCATTCACAAACATACATATATTCATCAGAAATTAAATTATTAATGTCAACGTCGTTTTGACATTATCATCTAATTAATAAACAACTATGCGTGCTAAAACATTTACCACAATATTACCGTCGTAGTTGTTGTCGTGGCATTAAAATAACACAACTCCATTTGACTTTTAATTGGTTTTGCTTTTAAATTATCTTACAATTACAGGGTCTTTTAAACTTTTAAGGTCCACATGCGACTTACTTCGAATCGGGCATCATCCTTCTGACGTAATATCCGGCGCAAAGTTACTAGCCTAAACCTACCTTTCCCTGAATCGGCCTCCTCCGGGTCTGCAGCTGGACCCTTCTCGACAAGAGAGCTCCATTTGGACGTGAAAGGCAAGAGTCGATGACTGCCTTCTGCTGGTCATAGTTTGTCATTGCAACCTGATGAAAGAATACCATCTTGATGTATTTCTTACCTGAAAACTCGATCACTGCCGTCTGTTGGTCACAGTTTGTCATTGCAACCCTATTCAAGATAATCATATTAGTTCTTATTTCCCTCAAAAATCAGCAGTTAAACATGAAGGCAGGCCTTTGAAGATAATTTTGTGACATTTTAGGGATTTTTTTAATTTCAGAAAAAACCATCATGAAAATTAATTAACAAGCGTGGTTCTTCCCGCTGTTTCAACCTTGTGTATGGCTCTTCTTCGCTCTCAATTGTTGTTGTTTGTAGTTTTGTAGTGGATAGCTCTACTTTGAAAATGGGCAAAAGGAGAGATGGAATCCTTTTAAGGCAGCTTTTTATTTTTCCCCACGTCTGCACCTCCGAACGAACCAACGAACGAGAACACACCTCCTCTGTAACACAAAAACACTTCCTGATTTCCTTAACCAATCAGATAATATCAACATAAACTTGTTTAAGCAATTATGAAACGGAATATAACCTAAAAGTAACTAACACAAAAGAATATAATGCTCAAATATAAAATGAAAATAATTAATAATTTAACATAAGCTTACATAAACATCATTCAGTAATATTTTGGACTAAATGATTTTATGCGGGCGGCAGAATGGACAGTGGTACATGCTGCAACATGGGTTGCATTTTTGCAGCTCAGGGACAGATGTCCCTCGTTGTATTGAGACATGCATCTGGAAAATAAAGAGAATGAATTGTGAAATCTACTATGTAAATATAATTCTACAGAAAACTAAGGCCATAATAATAAAACTACGATTTTTTAAAAAATTGCTACTGTCAAAAGTATTAGGGATCCCATACGACGTTATGTGTTTTTCCCAGTGATTTTTAAAGCCACAAAGAAACGAGGACATTAATATAGAGGTACAGGGAAAATAATGTGACGTAAAATTCTGCATTAGCACAGATGCATTTAAATCTAATATTTTAAACTGATCAACAAGACACAATGCGCAGTCAATTTTTAACCGAATGCACATATTTTGCGCATTTCGCACTTCTTTGACGTAGCCCAAAGCCCTTTAAAAATGACCAGTATTTACCCATTCACAAACATACATATATTCATCAGAAATTAAATTATTAATGTCAACGTCGTTTTGACATTATCATCTAATTAATAAACAACTATGCGTGCTAAAACATTTACCACAATATTACCGTCGTAGTTGTTGTCGTGCATTAAAATAACACAACTCCGTTGGACTTTTAATTGGTTTTGCTTTTAAATTATCTTACAATTACAGGGCCTTTTAAACTTTTTAAGGTCCACATGCGACTTACTTCGAATCGGGCATCATCCTTCTGACGTAATATCCGGCGCAAAGTTACTTGCCTAAACCTACCTTTCCCTGAATCGGCCTCCTCCGGTCTGCAGCTGGACCCTTCTCGACAAGAGAGCTCCATTTGGACGTGAAAGGCAAGAGTCGATGACTGCCTTCTGCTGGTCATAGTTTGTCATTGCAACCTGATGAAAGAATACCATCTTGATGTATTTCTTACCTGAAAAACTCGATCACTGCCGTCTGTTGGTCACAGTTTGTCATTGCAACCCTATTCAAGATAATCATATTAGTTCTTATTTCCCTCAAAAAATCAGCAGTTAAACATGAAGGCAGGCCTTTGAAGATAATTTTGTGACATTTTAGGATTTTTTTAATTTCAGAAAAAACCATCATGAAAATTAATTAACAAGCGTGGTTCTTCCCGCTGTTTCAACCTTGTGTATGGCTCTTCTTCGCTCTCAATTGTTGTTGTTTGTAGTTTTGTAGTGGATAGCTCTACTTTGAAAATGGGCAAAAGGAGAGACATTTCTTCTCGAATTACAGTTAAACGCACGCTAGCCTCGACGCAGGACACCCAACGTTGCTTTATTGGACTATATCATAATTGTCTCAAGCTTCGGGGCCTGGTTTAGCTTACTTAGCTTTAAATCCCAGCGCTGTCCTCAATTAGAACTCCGAAAAGACCCGGCCTAATAGGGCCGAAAGCACACGAGCGCCGACAATATAACTACAACAATTAATACCAAGTACTAAATCCCACGAACTGTGAGACATTATTGTAACTGGCGCCAATATTGAGTCATTGGTTGCCATGACAACGAATATATTATAAATACATATTTTTTGATGCTGTTGATTTGTAAAGGTGCTTTGTTTCTATGTGAACCCTTCATATTGTTTTATTTTCATGTTATTTAGGATGTTTTGTCGGTAATCCTTCCGGTCACGTGCCATGGATAGGGAGGAATTAAAAGATCGAGAAGTCAACTTACGAGAGAGAAAGAGAAAGAAAGAGAGAAACGATATCGTCTGGTCAACGTTCTTTAAGTTTAGCTATTTTCGGTTTACAAGGTGAACACGGTATGTGTCTGTTTTTGATGATTTATTAATGCCTTGTCAAAGAGAATGTTGTAATGTTTATTGTTGTTTGAAATGTGTTGCAGTTTTCACGGTGTTCCATGATTAAACGTTTTTTGGACATCAGTACGGCGTCATCCTTGACCGGGTAGTTACAATTATTAACATTCATGTACACTCAGCAGACGAATGTCGAACGAGACTCCGACGACGTTACACGGTCGCCGAAATCCCGGCGGTACGGGAAGCTAACAGCTACGTTAGCCAGAGCAGTGCTCGAGGTCTAAGGAAGGCGACTACATTTTAGAAACGAGTGATTTTAAACGAAACGCGCATAACGTTCAAGCCTCTGAGCACACTCACTGCGTAGAACGACTCTTTCTCCCGAAATACCTCTTTACTAGTGATGTGCTCCGCGGGTAAAATCCCTGAAGCGTGTGTCGAGTAATCATGACGAGTGATTCATGAATGGGGAGACGAAGCGCGTGTTGATGACATAAGTGGTGACGTTTGAAGCCCAGGCGAAGGGGTGTACCACGTGACCGATTCGGAAATGATGCGATCGGTTCGACTGTGGTTCAAATAAAAGCGCAAAGAAACACTATGGATTCCCCTTTACCAACTTGCTATCACATAACTATGAACCCCTGCTTCATCAGTACCATATGAAAGAGTTTGTTCAAAATCAGGTGAAATTCTCTGCAAAAAAGAAACCACCGGAGTCCAAAACTTTAGATAAAATATTGTTTTTAAATAAAAACGAAAAAGCACTTTATTTTACCTCATTTCACATTTTCACTTGTTGCACAGGCACAAACATAGACAAAGTAAAACCGAACAATTCATGTAAAAACACTCCTCAAATACATATTATGTGTACAGAGCATGGTTTACACCCCACCATTTTATTGCATGCACCAAGCATGTTATACATTTTCCTGTCCACACGATGGCGTAGTCGAGGAAATGATTCATCTTGAAGCCCCGAATCGTGTGTGTGAAGTATTTCTGCAGGGCTTCACTGCTTTATGGGGCTTCATTTTGCCATCACTACTCTTTATTCTACAGAAAACTAAGGCCATAATAATAAAACTATGATTTTTAAAAATTGCTACTGTCAAAAGTATTAGGGATCCCATACGACGTTGCGTGTTTTTCCCAGTGATTTTTAAAGCCACAAAGAAACGAGGACATTAATATAGAGGTACAGGGAAAATAATGTGACGTAAAATTCTGCATTAGTACAGATGCATTTAAATCAAATATTTTAAACTGATCAACAAGACACAATGCACAGTCAATTTTTAACCGAATGCACATATTTTGCGCATTTCGCACTTCTTTGACATAGCCCAAAGCCCTTTAAAAATGACCAGTATTTACCCATTCACAAACATACATATATTCATCAGAAATTAAATTATTAATGTCAACGCTGTTTTGACATTATCATCTAATTAATAAACAACTATGCGTGCTAAAACATTTACCACAATATTACCGTCGTAGTTGTTGTCGTGCATTAAAATAACACAACTCCATTTGACTTTTAATTGGTTTTGCTTTTAAATTATCTTACAATTACAGGGTCTTTTAAACTTTTAAGGTCCACATGCGACTTACTTCGAATCGGGCATCATCCTTCTGACGTAATATCCGGCGCAAAGTTACTAGCCTAAACCTACCTTTCCCTGAATCGCCTCCTCCGGGTCTGCAGCTGGACCCTTCTCGACAAGAGAGCTCCATTTGGACGTGAAAGGCAAGAGTCGATGACTGCCTTCTGCTGGTCATAGTTTGTCATTGCAACCTGATGAAAGAATACCATCTTGATGTATTTCTTACCTGAAAACTCGATCACTGCCGTCTGTTGGTCACAGTTTGTCATTGCAACCCTATTCAAGATAATCATATTAGTTCTTATTTCCCTCAAAAATCAGCAGTTAAACATGAAGGCAGGCCTTTGAAGATAATTTTGTGACATTTTAGGATTTTTTTAATTTCAGAAAAACCATCATGAAAATTAATTAACAAGCGTGGTTCTTCCCGCTGTTTCAACCTTGTGTATGGCTCTTCTTCGCTCTCAATTGTTGTTGTTTGTAGTTTTGTAGTGGATAGCTCTACTTTGAAAATGGGCAAAAGGAGAGATGGAATCCTTTTAAGGCAGCTTTTATTTTTCCCCACGTCTGCACCTCCGAACGAACCAACGAACGAGAACACACCTCCTCTGTAACACAAAAACACTTCCTGATTTCCTTAACCAATCAGATAATATCAACATAAACTTGTTTAAGCAATTATGAAACGGAATATAACCTAAAGGTAACTAACACAAAAGAATATAATGCTCAAATATAAAATGAAAATAATTAATAATTTAACATAAGCTTACATAAACATCATTCAGTAATATTTTGGACTAAATGATTTTATGCGGCCGGCAGAATGGACAGTGGTACATGCTGCAACATGGGTTGCATTTTTGCAGCTCAGGGACAGATGTCCCTCGTTGTATTGAGACATGCATCTGGAAAATAAAGAGAATGAATTGTGAAATCTACTATGTAAATATAATTCTACAGAAAACTAAGGCCATAATAATAAAACTACGATTTTTTAAAAAATTGCTACTGTCAAAAGTATTAGGGATCCCATACGACGTTGCGTGTTTTTCCCAGTGATTTTTAAAGCCACAAAGAAACGAGGACATTAATATAGAGGTACAGGGAAAATAATGTGACGTAAAATTCTGCATTAGCACAGATGCATTTAAATCTAATATTTTAAACTGATCAACAAGACACAATGCGCAGTCAATTTTTAACCGAATGCACATATTTTATGCATTTCGCACTTCTTTGACGTAGCCCAAAGCCC
The DNA here is from genome assembly GCA_026261675.1 of Hippocampus mohnikei. NCBI lineage: Eukaryota > Metazoa > Chordata > Actinopteri > Syngnathiformes > Syngnathidae > Hippocampus > Hippocampus mohnikei. The sequence continues at coordinate 23,094 of JAKGUB010000509.1, forward strand.
TTTAAAAATGACCAGTATTTACCCATTCACAAACATACATATATTCATCAGAAATTAAATTATTAATGTCAACGCTGTTTTGACATTATCATCTAATTAATAAACAACTATGCGTATAAAACATTTACCACAATATTACCGTCGTAGTTGTTGTCGTGCATTAAAATAACACAACTCCGTTGGACTTTTAATTGGTTTTGCTTTTAAATTATCTTACAATTACAGGGCCTTTTAAACTTTTAAGGTCCACATGCGACTTACTTCGAATCGGGCATCATCCTTCTGACGTAATATCCGGCGCAAAGTTACTTGCCTAAACCTACCTTTCCCTGAATCGGCCTCCTCCGGTCTGCAGCTGGACCCTTCTCGACAAGAGAGCTCCATTTGGACGTGAAAGGCAAGAGTCGATGACTGCCTTCTGCTGGTCATAGTTTGTCATTGCAACCTGATGAAAGAATACCATCTTGATGTATTTCTTACCTGAAAAACTCGATCACTGCCGCCTGTTGGTCACAGTTTGTCATTGCAACCCTATTCAAGATAATCATATTAGTTCTTATTTCCCTCAAAAATCAGCAGTTAAACATGAAGGCAGGCCTTTGAAGATAATTTTGTGACATTTTAGGATTTTTTTAATTTCAGAAAAAACCATCATGAAAATTAATTAACAAGCGTGGTTCTTCCCGCTGTTTCAACCTTGTGTATGGCTCTTCTTCGCTCTCAATTGTTGTTGTTTGTAGTTTTGTAGTGGATAGCTCTACTTTGAAAATGGGCAAAAGGAGAGACATTTCTTCTCGAATTACAGTTAAACGCACGCTAGCCTCGACGCAGGACACCCAACGTTGCTTTATTGGACTATATCATAATTGTCTCAAGCTTCGGGGCCTGGTTTAGCTTACTTAGCTTTAAATCCCAGCGCTGTCCTCAATTAGAACTCAAGAAAAGACCCGGCCTAATAGGGCCGAAAGCACACGAGCGCCGACAATATAACTACAACAATTAATACCAAGTACTAAATCCCACGAACTGTGAGACATTATTGTAACTGGCGCCAATATTGAGTCATTGGTTGCCATGACAACGAATATATTATAAATACATATTTTTGATGCTGTTGATTTGTAAAGGTGCTTTGTTTCTATGTGAACCCTTCATATTGTTTTATTTTCATGTTATTTAGGATGTTTTGTCGGTAATCCTTCCGGTCACGTGTCATGGATAGGGAGGAATTAAAAGATCGAGAAGTCAACTTACGAGAGAGAAAGAGAAAGAAAGAGAGAAACGATATCGTCTGGTCAACGTTCTTTAAGTTTAGCTATTTTCGGTTTACAAGGTGAACACGGTATGTGTCTGTTTTTGATGATTTATTAATGCCTTGTCAAAGAGAATGTTGTAATGTTTATTGTTGTTTGAAATGTGTTGCAGTTTTCACGGTGTTCCATGATTAAACGTTTTTTTGGACATCAGTACGAAGCGTCATCCTTGACCGGGTAGTTACAATTATTAACATTCATGTACACTCAGCAGACGAATGTCGAACGAGACTCCGACGACGTTACACGGTCGCCGAAATCCCGGCGGTACGGGAAGCTAACAGCTACGTTAGCCAGGAGCAGTGCTCGAGGTCTAAGGAAGGCGACTACATTTTAGAAACGAGTGATTTTAAACGAAACGCGCATAACGTTCAAGCCTCTGAGCACACTCACTGCGTAGAACGACTCTTTCTCCGAAATACCTCTTTACTAGTGATGTGCTCCGCGGGTAAAATCCCTGAAGCGTGTGTCGAGTAATCATGACGAGTGATTCATGAATGGGGAGACGAAGCGCGTGTTGATGACATAAGTGGTGACGTTTGAAGCCCAGGCGAAGGGTGTACCACGTGACCGATTCGGGAAATGATGCGATCGGTTCGACTGTGGTTCAAATAAAAGCGGCAAAGAAACACTATGGATTCCCTTTACCAACTTGCTATCACATAACTATGAACCCCTGCTTCATCAGTACCATATGAAAGAGTTTGTTCAAAATCAGGTGAAATTCTCTGCAAAAAAGAAACCACCGGAGTCCAAAACTTTAGATAAAATATTGTTTTTAAATAAAAACGAAAAAGCACTTTATTTTACCTCATTTCACATTTTCACTTGTTGCACAGGCACAAACATAGACAAAGTAAAACCGAACAATTCATGTAAAAACACTCCTCAAATACATATTATGTGTACAGAGCATGGTTTACACCCCACCATTTTATTGCATGCACCAAGCATGTTATACATTTTCCTGTCCACACGATGGCGTAGTCGAGAAATGATTCATCTTGAAGCCCCGAATCGTGTGTGTGAAGTATTTCTGCAGGGCTTCACTGCTTTATGGGGCTTCATTTTGCCATCACTACTCTTTATTCTACAGAAAACTAAGGCCATAATAATAAAACTATGATTTTTAAAAATTGCTACTGTCAAAAGTATTAGGGATCCCATACGACGTTGCGTGTTTTTCCCAGTGATTTTTAAAGCCACAAAGAAACGAGGACATTAATATAGAGGTACAGGGAAAATAATGTGACGTAAAATTCTGCATTAGTACAGATGCATTTAAATCAAATATTTTAAACTGATCAACAAGACACAATGCACAGTCAATTTTTAACCGAATGCACATATTTTGCGATTTCGCACTTCTTTGACATAGCCCAAAGCCCTTTAAAAATGACCAGTATTTACCCATTCACAAACATACATATATTCATCAGAAATTAAATTATTAATGTCAACGTCGTTTTGACATTATCATCTAATTAATAAACAACTATGCGTGCTAAAACATTTACCACAATATTACCGTCGTAGTTGTTGTCGTGCATTAAAATAACACAACTCCATTTGACTTTTAATTGGTTTTGCTTTTAAATTATCTTACAATTACAGGGTCTTTTAAACTTTTTAAGGTCCACATGCGACTTACTTCGAATCGGGCATCATCCTTCTGACGTAATATCCGGCGCAAAGTTACTAGCCTAAACCTACCTTTCCTGAATCGGCCTCCTCCGGGTCTGCAGCTGGACCCTTCTCGACAAGAGAGCTCCATTTGGACGTGAAAGGCAAGAGTCGATGACTGCCTTCTGCTGGTCATAGTTTGTCATTGCAACCTGATGAAAGAATACCATCTTGATGTATTTCTTACCTGAAAACTCGATCACTGCCGTCTGTTGGTCACAGTTTGTCATTGCAACCCTATTCAAGATAATCATATTAGTTCTTATTTCCTCAAAAATCAGCAGTTAAACATGAAGGCAGGCCTTTGAAGATAATTTTGTGACATTTTAGGGATTTTTTTAATTTCAGAAAAAACCATCATGAAAATTAATTAACAAGCGTGGTTCTTCCCGCTGTTTCAACCTTGTGTATGGCTCTTCTTCGCTCTCAATTGTTGTTGTTTGTAGTTTTGTAGTGGATAGCTCTACTTTGAAAATGGGCAAAAGGAGAGATGGAATCCTTTTAAGGCAGCTTTTTATTTTTCCCCACGTCTGCACCTCCGAACGAACCAACGAACGAGAACACACCTCCTCTGTAACACAAAAACACTTCCTGATTTCCTTAACCAATCAGATAATATCAACATAAACTTGTTTAAGCAATTATGAAACGGAATATAACCTAAAGGTAACTAACACAAAAGAATATAATGCTCAAATATAAAATGAAAATAATTAATAATTTAACATAAGCTTACATAAACATCATTCAGTAATATTTTGGACTAAATGATTTTATGCGGGCGGCAGAATGGACAGTGGTACATGCTGCAACATGGGTTGCATTTTTGCAGCTCAGGGACAGATGTCCCTCGTTGTATTGAGACATGCATCTGGAAAATAAAGAGAATGAATTGTGAAATCTACTATGTAAATATAATTCTACAGAAAACTAAGGCCATAATAATAAAACTATGATTTTTTAAAAATTGCTACTGTCAAAAGTATTAGGGATCCCATACGACGTTGCGTGTTTTTCCCAGTGATTTTTAAAGCCACAAAGAAACGAGGACATTAATATAGAGGTACAGGGAAAATAATGTGACGTAAAATTCTGCATTAGCACAGATGCATTTAAATCTAATATTTTAAACTGATCAACAAGACACAATGCGCAGTCAATTTTTAACCGAATGCACATATTTTATGATTTCGCACTTCTTTGACGTAGCCCAAAGCCCTTTAAAATGACCAGTATTTACCCATTCACAAACATACATATATTCATCAGAAATTAAATTATTAATGTCAACGTCGTTTTGACATTATCATCTAATTAATAAACAACTATGCGTGCTAAAACATTTACCACAATATTACCGTCGTAGTTGTTGTCGTGCATTAAAATAACACAACTCCGTTGGACTTTTAATTGGTTTTGCTTTTAAATTATCTTACAATTACAGGGCCTTTTAAACTTTTAAGGTCCACATGCGACTTACTTCGAATCGGGCATCATCCTTCTGACGTAATATCCGGCGCAAAGTTACTTGCCTAAACCTACCTTTCCCTGAATCGGCCTCCTCCGGTCTGCAGCTGGACCCTTCTCGACAAGAGAGCTCCATTTGGACGTGCAAGGCAAGAGTCGATGACTGCCTTCTGCTGGTCATAGTTTGTCATTGCAACCTGATGAAAGAATACCATCTTGATGTATTTCTTACCTGAAAACTCGATCACTGCCGTCTGTTGGTCACAGTTTGTCATTGCAACCCTATTCAAGATAATCATATTAGTTCTTATTTCCCTCAAAAATCAGCAGTTAAACATGAAGGCAGGCCTTTGAAGATAATTTTGTGACATTTTAGGGATTTTTTTAATTTCAGAAAAAACCATCATGAAAATTAATTAACAAGCGTGGTTCTTCCCGCTGTTTCAACCTTGTGTATGGCTCTTCTTCGCTCTCAATTGTTGTTGTTTGTAGTTTTGTAGTGGATAG
>JAKGUB010000510.1:0-17500 GCA_026261675.1 Hippocampus mohnikei
ATGACACAAATCAAGGCTCTTTCCTATTAATTATCGCTTTCATTTCTCATTCAATTTTTATTTCTGCTACGGTTTCAAATCGTTTCCGTCACATTGATTTGACTGATCAACGTATTTTTGTAATATTATAGTTTTCCAGCAGAGGGAGCCATCTGGACGGGATCGGTAATGATCGCACTTGGATGGGAAGCAGCCTGGGATTTCCGCCTGCTGGATGCTTTTGCACCTCCACTGGAAAAGCCAACTTTCACAACAGACATCAAGAACAGTACTGCAGCTGCGTGCTCGCAGCGAACCGTATGTTAGTGTAAGCTTATATTATATTATTAATTATCATTTTATGTTTGAGCATCATATTATTTCATGTTAATGTAACCCAGCCTTGATGAGACTGTTATTGTTGATTCTGTTAAGGTGATATTGTTTGTGATAATGCTGTTTCAGAGGGACATTGAACGCACCGCAGCGCTAGGAGGGAAGACTCGTTCGCGAAAAAAACAGAACATTCTCGCACTCTCAGGCGGGTCGAACCGAAGGAATGATAATTGAAAACTGATCCTTGAAACCTCTACCTGTGCAAGGTAGTAAAGTTGAATCCTGTGGCGATCTTTTTTCTTTTCAAGGCAAAAGAAGGGTTTAGAAGAGATAACGTTCCTGGTGAGTGTTTTAGTTGAATATGTCCGATTAGCATTCCTAGCATTCAAATTGTAACATTAAAAAAACAGTCAGGAATGAAGTTGGTGAAAATGGAGATTGTTATTCTGTTGATATAAGATATAACCGTGCTGTTATAAAAGAAAAAATGGATTAAACCATTGTATCGACGCGTGCTCTCCATAGCTAGTGAATTAGCATCGAGCTAAGCTAACGTGCTCACGGCAAATAGCGCTGTGGCCTTCATTCGAGCCAGGTTTACCAAACCGTTTATTTTCCCGAGCCGATTGTTGCCACATTGAGTGAATGCCTTGCGCATTTTGTGCAGGCTGTTTTTTTGGGACTCATTGACCATCGAAAGATTTGGACTACGTCGCCTGTAGATTGGATGCCACGGGGACGTCAGTGAAGGACATCTGGACTTCAAAGCCACCCGTCCCCTGGAGGGTGGTAGGACAGTTGAAAGGATTTCCTTTTTTTTTTTTTTGACGAAACCAATATTTTTGTTTAATCTGAGATCTCAGTCGTTTTTTTCCATGGGTCAGATCTGATACCAAAACAACTGATAAGAACTGATAACAATTTAATTTGTGGTTTTCCTTGATCATTTTTTTGTATTCTATTTCAGAGGAGTGTATTCAGTTCAGTTCCCCATTTACCCCATTTGTAAATATTTACTCAATATATATATATATTTTTGAAAAAACTAAGTCAGTGTGTCTTCTCTGTTGGAGGTTTCCCTTGACTCTAACTAAGGTCAACTGTTGCCAATCTCACTGTGACCTTAAGTGCACCCTAACTCAAATAGATTTGATAAAATGACACACTTGCCTGTGACAAACTTAGAAAAAGGGTGACATGAGTAGCTGCACCTAGGGTGGCTACATTAAGCATATCAAAATTATATCCTGTCGTTTAATAATTGCTCAGACATGTTTTTATGTTGATAGGTTCTGATTGGCTGTTGAAGTAAGAGAAGCAGGAAGTGATCTTAGTTACGATTGTTGTGTTCTCGAACGTGCTGCGGTGCAGACGTCTTTTCCCCTTTTAATAAAACTGCATTTAAATGATTCCATCTCTCGTTTTGTCGTTCGTAATGTAGAGCCATCCACCAAAAACAACGAACCCCTCAACTTACACTAGCCTGACAGGCCGAGAGCTCAAAGCGCCATGAGTTTCTTAGTACAGTACATGGAAAAAGGGAGGAAGAAAGAAATGCAACAAATTCGCCCCCATTCTCCGTGACCTGGAGGTGCCTGTAAACTATAAATGGGGAAATTTTGACTCTGTCTTTCGCTACGGCCATACTACCCTGAGAACGCCCGATCTCGTCCGATCTCGGAAGCTAAGCAGGGTCGGGCCTGGTTAGTACTTGGATGGGAGACTGCCTGGGAATACCAGGTGCTGTAAGCTTTTGCACCCACCTGCAATTCATGACACAAATCAAGGCTTTTTCCTATTAATTATCGCTTTCATTTCTCATTCAATTTTTATTTCTGCTACGGTTTCAAATCGTTTCCGTCACATTGATTTGACTGATCAATGTATTTTTGTAATATTATAATTTTCCAGCAGAGGGAGCCCTCTGGAAGGGGATCGGTAATGATCGCACTTGGATGGGAAGCAGCCTGGGATTTCTGCCTGCTGGATGCTTTTGCACCTCCACTGGAAAAGCCAACTTTCACAACAGACATCAAGAACAGTACTGCAGCTGCGTGCTCGCAGCGAACCGTATGCTAGTGTATGCTTATATTATATTATTAATTATCATTTTATGTTTGAGCATCATATTATTTCATGTTAAGCATATCAAAAATATATCCTGTTGTTTAATAATTGCTCAGACATGTTTTTATGTTGATAGGTTCTGATTGGCTGTTGAAGTAAGAGAAGCAGGAAGTGACCTTAGTTACGATTGTTGTGTTCTCAAACGTGCTGCGGTGCAGACGTCTTTTCCCCTTTTAATAAAACTGCATTTAAATGATTCCATCTCTCGTTTTGTCGTTCGTAATGTAGAGCCATCCGCCAAAAAAATGAACCCCTCAACTTACACTAGCCTGACAGGCCGAGAGCTCAAAACGCCAAGAGTTTCTTAGTACAGTACATGGAAAAAGGGAGGAAGTACGAAATGCAACAAATTTGCCCCCCATTCTCCGTGACCTGGAGGTGCCTGTAAACTATAAAGGGGGACATTTTGACTCTGTCCTTCGCTACGGCCATACTACCCTGAGAACGCCCGATCTCCTCCGGTCTCGGAAGCTAAGCAGGGTCGGGCCTGGTTAGTACTTGGATGGGAGACCGCCTGGGAATACCAGGTGCTGTAAGCTTTGTACCCACCTGCAATTCATGACACAAATCAAGGCTCTTTCCTATTAATTATCGCTTTCATTTCTCATTCAATTTTTATTTCTGCTACGGTTTCAAATCGTTTCCGTCACATTGATTTGACTGATCAACGTATTTTTGTAATATTATAGTTTTCCAGCAGAGGGAGCCATCTGGACGGGGATCGGTAATGATCGCACTTGGATGGGAAGCAGCCTGGGATTTCCGCCTGCTGGATGCTTTTGCACCTCCACTGGAAAAGCCAACTTTCACAACAGACATCAAGAACAGTACTGCAGCTGCGTGCTCGCAGCGAACCGTATGTTAGTGTAAGCTTATATTATATTATTAATTATCATTTTATGTTTGAGCATCATATTATTTCATGTTAATGTAACCCAGCCTTGATGAGACTGTTATTGTTGATTCTGTTAAGGTGATATTGTTTGTGATAATGCTGTTTCAGAGGGACATTGAACGCACCGCAGCGCTAGGAGGGAAGACTCGTTCGCGAAAAAACAGAACATTCTCGCACTCTCAGGCGGGTCGAACCGAAGGAATGATAATTGAAAACTGATCCTTGAAACCTCTACCTGTGCAAGGTAGTAAAGTTGAATCCTGTGGCGATCTTTTTTTCTTTTCAAGGCAAAAGAAGGGTTTAGAAGAGATAACGTTCCTGGTGAGTGTTTTAGTTGAATATGTCCGATTAGCATTCCTAGCATTCAAATTGTAACATTAAAAAAACAGTCAGGAATGAAGTTGGTGAAAATGGAGATTGTTATTCTGTTGATATAAGATATAACCGTGCTGTTATAAAAGAAAAAATGGATTAAACCATTGTATCGACGCGTGCTCTCCATAGCTAGTGAATTAGCATCGAGCTAAGCTAACGTGCTCACGGCAAATAGCGCTGTGGCCTTCATTCGAGCCAGGTTTACCAAACCGTTTATTTTCCCGAGCCGATTGTTGCCACATTGAGTGAATGCCTTGCGCATTTTGTGCAGGCTGTTTTTTTGGGACTCATTGACCATCGAAAGATTTGGACTACGTCGCCTGTAGATTGGATGCCACGGGGACGTCAGTGAAGGACATCTGGACTTCAAAGCCACCCGTCCCCTGGAGGGTGGTAGGACAGTTGAAAGGATTTCCTTTTTTTTTTTTGACGAAACCAATATTTTTGTTTAATCTGAGATCTCAGTCGTTTTTTCCATGGGTCAGATCTGATACCAAAACAACTGATAAGAACTGATAACAATTTAATTTGTGGTTTTCCTTGATCATTTTTTTGTATTCTATTTCAGAGGAGTGTATTCAGTTCAGTTCCCCATTTACCCCATTTGTAAATATTTACTCAATATATATATATATTTTTGAAAAAACTAAGTCAGTGTGTCTTCTCTGTTGGAGGTTTCCCTTGACTCTAACTAAGGTCAACTGTTGCCAATCTCACTGTGACCTTAAGTGCACCCTAACTCAAATAGATTTGATAAAATGACACACTTGCCTGTGACAAACTTAGAAAAAGGGTGACATGAGTAGCTGCACCTAGGGTGGCTACATTAAGCATATCAAAATTATATCCTGTCGTTTAATAATTGCTCAGACATGTTTTTATGTTGATAGGTTCTGATTGGCTGTTGAAGTAAGAGAAGCAGGAAGTGATCTTAGTTACGATTGTTGTGTTCTCGAACGTGCTGCGGTGCAGACGTCTTTTCCCCTTTTAATAAAACTGCATTTAAATGATTCCATCTCTCGTTTTGTCGTTCAGTAATGTAGAGCCATCCACCAAAAACAACGAACCCCTCAACTTACACTAGCCTGACAGGCCGAGAGCTCAAAGCGCCATGAGTTTCTTAGTACAGTACATGGAAAAAGGGAGGAAGAAAGAAATGCAACAAATTCGCCCCCCATTCTCCGTGACCTGGAGGTGCCTGTAAACTATAAATGGGGAAATTTTGACTCTGTCTTTCGCTACGGCCATACTACCCTGAGAACGCCCGATCTCGTCCGATCTCGGAAGCTAAGCAGGGTCGGGCCTGGTTAGTACTTGGATGGGAGACTGCCTGGGAATACCAGGTGCTGTAAGCTTTGCACCCACCTGCAATTCATGACACAAATCAAGGCTTTTTCCTATTAATTATCGCTTTCATTTCTCATTCAATTTTTATTTCTGCTACGGTTTCAAATCGTTTCCGTCACATTGATTTGACTGATCAATGTATTTTTGTAATATTATAATTTTCCAGCAGAGGGAGCCCTCTGGAAGGGATCGGTAATGATCGCACTTGGATGGGAAGCAGCCTGGGATTTCTGCCTGCTGGATGCTTTTGCACCTCCACTGGAAAAGCCAACTTTCACAACAGACATCAAGAACAGTACTGCAGCTGCGTGCTCGCAGCGAACCGTATGCTAGTGTATGCTTATATTATATTATTAATTATCATTTTATGTTTGAGCATCATATTATTTCATGTTAAGCATATCAAAAATATATCCTGTTGTTTAATAATTGCTCAGACATGTTTTTATGTTGATAGGTTCTGATTGGCTGTTGAAGTAAGAGAAGCAGGAAGTGACCTTAGTTACGATTGTTGTGTTCTCAAACGTGCTGCGGTGCAGACGTCTTTTCCCCTTTTAATAAAACTGCATTTAAATGATTCCATCTCTCGTTTTGTCGTTCGTAATGTAGAGCCATCCGCCAAAAAAATGAACCCCTCAACTTACACTAGCCTGACAGGCCGAGAGCTCAAAACGCCAAGAGTTTCTTAGTACAGTACATGGAAAAAGGGAGGAAGTACGAAATGCAACAAATTTGCCCCCCATTCTCCGTGACCTGGAGGTGCCTGTAAACTATAAAGGGGACATTTTGACTCTGTCCTTCGCTACGGCCATACTACCCTGAGAACGCCCGATCTCCTCCGGTCTCGGAAGCTAAGCAGGGTCGGGCCTGGTTAGTACTTGGATGGGAGACCGCCTGGGAATACCAGGTGCTGTAAGCTTTGTACCCACCTGCAATTCATGACACAAATCAAGGCTCTTTCCTATTAATTATCGCTTTCATTTCTCATTCAATTTTTATTTCTGCTACGGTTTCAAATCGTTTCCGTCACATTGATTTGACTGATCAACGTATTTTTGTAATATTATAGTTTTCCAGCAGAGGGAGCCATCTGGACGGGGATCGGTAATGATCGCACTTGGATGGGAAGCAGCCTGGGATTTCCGCCTGCTGGATGCTTTTGCACCTCCACTGGAAAAGCCAACTTTCACAACAGACATCAAGAACAGTACTGCAGCTGCGTGCTCGCAGCGAACCGTATGTTAGTGTAAGCTTATATTATATTATTAATTATCATTTTATGTTTGAGCATCATATTATTTCATGTTAATGTAACCCAGCCTTGATGAGACTGTTATTGTTGATTCTGTTAAGGTGATATTGTTTGTGATAATGCTGTTTCAGAGGGACATTGAACGCACCGCAGCGCTAGGAGGGAAGACTCGTTCGCGAAAAAACAGAACATTCTCGCACTCTCAGGCGGGTCGAACCGAAGGAATGATAATTGAAAACTGATCCTTGAAACCTCTACCTGTGCAAGGTAGTAAAGTTGAATCCTGTGGCGATCTTTTTTCTTTTCAAGGCAAAAGAAGGGTTTAGAAGAGATAACGTTCCTGGTGAGTGTTTTAGTTGAATATGTCCGATTAGCATTCCTAGCATTCAAATTGTAACATTAAAAAAACAGTCAGGAATGAAGTTGGTGAAAATGGAGATTGTTATTCTGTTGATATAAGATATAACCGTGCTGTTATAAAAGAAAAATGGATTAAACCATTGTATCGACGCGTGCTCTCCATAGCTAGTGAATTAGCATCGAGCTAAGCTAACGTGCTCACGGCAAATAGCGCTGTGGCCTTCATTCGAGCCAGGTTTACCAAACCGTTTATTTTCCCGAGCCGATTGTTGCCACATTGAGTGAATGCCTTGCGCATTTTGTGCAGGCTGTTTTTTTGGGACTCATTGACCATCGAAAGATTTGGACTACGTCGCCTGTAGATTGGATGCCACGGGGACGTCAGTGAAGGACATCTGGACTTCAAAGCCACCCGTCCCCTGGAGGGTGGTAGGACAGTTGAAAGGATTTCCTTTTTTTTTTTTTTGACGAAACCAATATTTTTGTTTAATCTGAGATCTCAGTCGTTTTTTCCATGGGTCAGATCTGATACCAAAACAACTGATAAGAACTGATAACAATTTAATTTGTGGTTTTCCTTGATCATTTTTTTGTATTCTATTTCAGAGGAGTGTATTCAGTTCAGTTCCCCATTTACCCCATTTGTAAATATTTACTCATATATATATATATTTTTGAAAAAACTAAGTCAGTGTGTCTTCTCTGTTGGAGGTTTCCCTTGACTCTAACTAAGGTCAACTGTTGCCAATCTCACTGTGACCTTAAGTGCACCCTAACTCAAATAGATTTGATAAAATGACACACTTGCCTGTGACAAACTTAGAAAAAGGGTGACATGAGTAGCTGCACCTAGGGTGGCTACATTAAGCATATCAAAATTATATCCTGTCGTTTAATAATTGCTCAGACATGTTTTTATGTTGATAGGTTCTGATTGGCTGTTGAAGTAAGAGAAGCAGGAAGTGATCTTAGTTACGATTGTTGTGTTCTCGAACGTGCTGCGGTGCAGACGTCTTTTCCCCTTTTAATAAAACTGCATTTAAATGATTCCATCTCTCGTTTTGTCGTTCGTAATGTAGAGCCATCCACCAAAAACAACGAACCCCTCAACTTACACTAGCCTGACAGGCCGAGAGCTCAAAGCGCCATGAGTTTCTTAGTACAGTACATGGAAAAAGGGAGGAAGAAAGAAATGCAACAAATTCGCCCCCATTCTCCGTGACCTGGAGGTGCCTGTAAACTATAAATGGGGAAATTTTGACTCTGTCTTTCGCTACGGCCATACTACCCTGAGAACGCCCGATCTCGTCCGATCTCGGAAGCTAAGCAGGGTCGGGCCTGGTTAGTACTTGGATGGGAGACTGCCTGGGAATACCAGGTGCTGTAAGCTTTTGCACCCACCTGCAATTCATGACACAAATCAAGGCTTTTTCCTATTAATTATCGCTTTCATTTCTCATTCAATTTTTATTTCTGCTACGGTTTCAAATCGTTTCCGTCACATTGATTTGACTGATCAATGTATTTTTGTAATATTATAATTTTCCAGCAGAGGGAGCCCTCTGGAGGGGATCGGTAATGATCGCACTTGGATGGGAAGCAGCCTGGGATTTCTGCCTGCTGGATGCTTTTGCACCTCCACTGGAAAAGCCAACTTTCACAACAGACATCAAGAACAGTACTGCAGCTGCGTGCTCGCAGCGAACCGTATGCTAGTGTATGCTTATATTATATTATTAATTATCATTTTATGTTTGAGCATCATATTATTTCATGTTAATGTAACCCAGCCTTGATGAGACTGTTATTGTTGATTCTGTTAAGGTGATATTGTTTGTGATAATGCTGTTTCAGAGGGACATTGAACGCACCGCAGCGCTAGGAGGGAAGACTCGTTCGCGAAAAAAACAGAACATTCTCGCACTCTCAGGCGGGTCGAACCGAAGGAATGATAATTGAAAACTGATCCTTGAAACCTCTACCTGTGCAAGGTAGTAAAGTTGAATCCTGTGGCGATCTTTTTTTCTTTTCAAGGCAAAAGAAGGGTTTAGAAGAGATAACGTTCCTGGTGAGTGTTTTAGTTGAATATGTCCGATTAGCATTCCTAGCATTCAAATTGTAACATTAAAAAAACAGTCAGGAATGAAGTTGGTGAAAATGGAGATTGTTATTCTGTTGATATAAGATATAACCGTGCTGTTATAAAAGAAAAAATGGATTAAACCATTGTATCGACGCGTGCTCTCCATAGCTAGTGAATTAGCATCGAGCTAAGCTAACGTGCTCACGGCAAATAGCGCTGTGGCCTTCATTCGAGCCAGGTTTACCAAACCGTTTATTTTCCCGAGCCGATTGTTGCCACATTGAGTGAATGCCTTGCGCATTTTGTGCAGGCTGTTTTTTGGGACTCATTGACCATCGAAAGATTTGGACTACGTCGCCTGTAGATTGGATGCCACGGGGACGCCAGTGAAGGACATCTGGACTTCAAAGCCACCCGTCCCCTGGAGGGTGGTAGGACAGTTGAAAGGATTTCCTTTTTTTTTTTTTTGACGAAACCAATATTTTTGTTTAATCTGAGATCTCAGTCGTTTTTTTCCATGGGTCAGATCTGATACCAAAACAACTGATAAGAACTGATAACAATTTAATTTGTGGTTTTCCTTGATCATTTTTTTGTATTCTATTTCAGAGGAGTGTATTCAGTTCAGTTCCCCATTTACCCCATTTGTAAATATTTACTCAATATATATATATTTTTTGAAAAAACTAAGTCAGTGTGTCTTCTCTGTTGGAGGTTTCCCCTTGACTCTAACTAAGGTCAACTGTTGCCAATCTCACTGTGACCTTAAGTGCACCCTAACTCAAATAGATTTGATAAAATGACACACTTGCCTGTGACAAACTTAGAAAAAGGGTGACATGAGTAGCTGCACCTAGGGTGGCTACATTAAGCATATCAAAAATATATCCTGTTGTTTAATAATTGCTCAGACATGTTTTTATGTTGATAGGTTCTGATTGGCTGTTGAAGTAAGAGAAGCAGGAAGTGACCTTAGTTACGATTGTTGTGTTCTCAAACGTGCTGCGGTGCAGACGTCTTTTCCCCTTTTAATAAAACTGCATTTAAATGATTCCATCTCTCGTTTTGTCGTTCGTAATGTAGAGCCATCCGCCAAAAAAAATGAACCCCTCAACTTACACTAGCCTGACAGGCCGAGAGCTCAAAACGCCAAGAGTTTCTTAGTACAGTACATGGAAAAAGGGAGGAAGTACGAAATGCAACAAATTTGCCCCCATTCTCCGTGACCTGGAGGTGCCTGTAAACTATAAAGGGGACATTTTGACTCTGTCCTTCGCTACGGCCATACTACCCTGAGAACGCCCGATCTCCTCCGGTCTCGGAAGCTAAGCAGGGTCGGGCCTGGTTAGTACTTGGATGGGAGACCGCCTGGGAATACCAGGTGCTGTAAGCTTTTGTACCCACCTGCAATTCATGACACAAATCAAGGCTCTTTCCTATTAATTATCGCTTTCATTTCTCATTCAATTTTTATTTCTGCTACGGTTTCAAATCGTTTCCGTCACATTGATTTGACTGATCAACGTATTTTTGTAATATTATAGTTTTCCAGCAGAGGGAGCCATCTGGACGGGGATCGGTAATGATCGCACTTGGATGGGAAGCAGCCTGGGATTTCCGCCTGCTGGATGCTTTTGCACCTCCACTGGAAAAGCCAACTTTCACAACAGACATCAAGAACAGTACTGCAGCTGCGTGCTCGCAGCGAACCGTATGTTAGTGTAAGCTTATATTATATTATTAATTATCATTTTATGTTTGAGCATCATATTATTTCATGTTAATGTAACCCAGCCTTGATGAGACTGTTATTGTTGATTCTGTTAAGGTGATATTGTTTGTGATAATGCTGTTTCAGAGGGACATTGAACGCACCGCAGCGCTAGGAGGGAAGACTCGTTCGCGAAAAAACAGAACATTCTCGCACTCTCAGGCGGGTCGAACCGAAGGAATGATAATTGAAAACTGATCCTTGAAACCTCTACCTGTGCAAGGTAGTAAAGTTGAATCCTGTGGCGATCTTTTTTTCTTTTCAAGGCAAAAGAAGGGTTTAGAAGAGATAACGTTCCTGGTGAGTGTTTTAGTTGAATATGTCCGATTAGCATTCCTAGCATTCAAATTGTAACATTAAAAAAACAGTCAGGAATGAAGTTGGTGAAAATGGAGATTGTTATTCTGTTGATATAAGATATAACCGTGCTGTTATAAAAGAAAAAATGGATTAAACCATTGTATCGACGCGTGCTCTCCATAGCTAGTGAATTAGCATCGAGCTAAGCTAACGTGCTCACGGCAAATAGCGCTGTGGCCTTCATTCGAGCCAGGTTTACCAAACCGTTTATTTTCCCGAGCCGATTGTTGCCACATTGAGTGAATGCCTTGCGCATTTTGTGCAGGCTGTTTTTTTGGGACTCATTGACCATCGAAAGATTTGGACTACGTCGCCTGTAGATTGGATGCCACGGGGACGTCAGTGAAGGACATCTGGACTTCAAAGCCACCCGTCCCCTGGAGGGTGGTAGGACAGTTGAAAGGATTTCCTTTTTTTTTTTTGACGAAACCAATATTTTTGTTTAATCTGAGATCTCAATCGTTTTTTCCATGGGTCAGATCTGATACCAAAACAACTGATAAGAACTGATAACAATTTAATTTGTGGTTTTCCTTGATCATTTTTTTGTATTCTATTTCAGAGGAGTGTATTCAGTTCAGTTCCCCATTTACCCCATTTGTAAATATTTACTCAATATATATATATTTTTGAAAAAACTAAGTCAGTGTGTCTTCTCTGTTGGAGGTTTCCCTTGACTCTAACTAAGGTCAACTGTTGCCAATCTCACTGTGACCTTAAGTGCACCCTAACTCAAATAGATTTGATAAAATGACACACTTGCCTGTGACAAACTTAGAAAAAGGGTGACATGAGTAGCTGCACCTAGGGTGGCTACATTAAGCATATCAAAATTATATCCTGTCGTTTAATAATTGCTCAGACATGTTTTTATGTTGATAGGTTCTGATTGGCTGTTGAAGTAAGAGAAGCAGGAAGTGATCTT
Organism: Hippocampus mohnikei; assembly: GCA_026261675.1. Lineage (NCBI taxonomy): Eukaryota > Metazoa > Chordata > Actinopteri > Syngnathiformes > Syngnathidae > Hippocampus > Hippocampus mohnikei. Next base: position 11,811 of record JAKGUB010000510.1, read on the forward strand.
AGTTACGATTGTTGTGTTCTCGAACGTGCTGCGGTGCAGACGTCTTTTCCCCTTTTAATAAAACTGCATTTAAATGATTCCATCTCTCGTTTTGTCGTTCGTAATGTAGAGCCATCCACCAAAAACAACGAACCCCTCAACTTACACTAGCCTGACAGGCCGAGAGCTCAAAGCGCCATGAGTTTCTTAGTACAGTACATGGAAAAAGGGAGGAAGAAAGAAATGCAACAAATTTCGCCCCCATTCTCCGTGACCTGGAGGTGCCTGTAAACTATAAATGGGGAAATTTTGACTCTGTCTTTCGCTACGGCCATACTACCCTGAGAACGCCCGATCTCGTCCGATCTCGGAAGCTAAGCAGGGTCGGGCCTGGTTAGTACTTGGATGGGAGACTGCCTGGGAATACCAGGTGCTGTAAGCTTTGCACCCACCTGCAATTCATGACACAAATCAAGGCTTTTTCCTATTAATTATCGCTTTCATTTCTCATTCAATTTTTATTTCTGCTACGGTTTCAAATCGTTTCCGTCACATTGATTTGACTGATCAACGTATTTTTGTAATATTATAGTTTTCCAGCAGAGGGAGCCATCTGGACGGGGATCGGTAATGATCGCACTTGGATGGGAAGCAGCCTGGGATTTCCGCCTGCTGGATGCTTTTGCACCTCCACTGGAAAAGCCAACTTTCACAACAGACATCAAGAACAGTACTGCAGCTGCGTGCTCGCAGCGAACCGTATGTTAGTGTAAGCTTATATTATATTATTAATTATCATTTTATGTTTGAGCATCATATTATTTCATGTTAATGTAACCCAGCCTTGATGAGACTGTTATTGTTGATTCTGTTAAGGTGATATTGTTTGTGATAATGCTGTTTCAGAGGGACATTGAACGCACCGCAGCGCTAGGAGGGAAGACTCGTTCGCGAAAAAAACAGAACATTCTCGCACTCTCAGGCGGGTCGAACCGAAGGAATGATAATTGAAAACTGATCCTTGAAACCTCTACCTGTGCAAGGTAGTAAAGTTGAATCCTGTGGCGATCTTTTTTTCTTTTCAAGGCAAAAGAAGGGTTTAGAAGAGATAACGTTCCTGGTGAGTGTTTTAGTTGAATATGTCCGATTAGCATTCCTAGCATTCAAATTGTAACATTAAAAAAACAGTCAGGAATGAAGTTGGTGAAAATGGAGATTGTTATTCTGTTGATATAAGATATAACCGTGCTGTTATAAAAGAAAAAATGGATTAAACCATTGTATCGACGCGTGCTCTCCATAGCTAGTGAATTAGCATCGAGCTAAGCTAACGTGCTCACGGCAAATAGCGCTGTGGCCTTCATTCGAGCCAGGTTTACCAAACCGTTTATTTTCCCGAGCCGATTGTTGCCACATTGAGTGAATGCCTTGCGCATTTTGTGCAGGCTGTTTTTTTGGGACTCATTGACCATCGAAAGATTTGGACTACGTCGCCTGTAGATTGGATGCCACGGGGACGTCAGTGAAGGACATCTGGACTTCAAAGCCACCCGTCCCCTGGAGGGTGGTAGGACAGTTGAAAGGATTTTTTTTTTTTTTTTTGACGAAACCAATATTTTTGTTTAATCTGAGATCTCAGTCGTTTTTTTCCATGGGTCAGATCTGATACCAAAACAACTGATAAGAACTGATAACAATTTAATTTGTGGTTTTCCTTGATCATTTTTTTGTATTCTATTTCAGAGGAGTGTATTCAGTTCAGTTCCCCATTTACCCCATTTGTAAATATTTACTCAATATATATATATATTTTTGAAAAAAACTAAGTCAGTGTGTCTTCTCTGTTGGAGGTTTCCCTTGACTCTAACTAAGGTCAACTGTTGCCAATCTCACTGTGACCTTAAGTGCACCCTAACTCAAATAGATTTGATAAAATGACACACTTGCCTGTGACAAACTTAGAAAAAGGGTGACATGAGTAGCTGCACCTAGGGTGGCTACATTAAGCATATCAAAATTATATCCTGTCGTTTAATAATTGCTCAGACATGTTTTTATGTTGATAGGTTCTGATTGGCTGTTGAAGTAAGAGAAGCAGGAAGTGATCTTAGTTACGATTGTTGTGTTCTCGAACGTGCTGCGGTGCAGACGTCTTTTCCCCTTTTAATAAAACTGCATTTAAATGATTCCATCTCTCGTTTTGTCGTTCGTAATGTAGAGCCATCCACCAAAAACAACGAACCCCTCAACTTACACTAGCCTGACAGGCCGAGAGCTCAAAGCGCCATGAGTTTCTTAGTACAGTACATGGAAAAAGGGAGGAAGAAAGAAATGCAACAAATTCGCCCCCATTCTCCGTGACCTGGAGGTGCCTGTAAACTATAAATGGGGAAATTTTGACTCTGTCTTTCGCTACGGCCATACTACCCTGAGAACGCCCGATCTCGTCCGATCTCGGAAGCTAAGCAGGGTCGGGCCTGGTTAGTACTTGGATGGGAGACTGCCTGGGAATACCAGGTGCTGTAAGCTTTGCACCCACCTGCAATTCATGACACAAATCAAGGCTTTTTCCTATTAATTATCGCTTTCATTTCTCATTCAATTTTTATTTCTGCTACGGTTTCAAATCGTTTCCGTCACATTGATTTGACTGATCAATGTATTTTTGTAATATTATAATTTTCCAGCAGAGGGAGCCCTCTGGAAGGGGATCGGTAATGATCGCACTTGGATGGGAAGCAGCCTGGGATTTCTGCCTGCTGGATGCTTTTGCACCTCCACTGGAAAAGCCAACTTTCACAACAGACATCAAGAACAGTACTGCAGCTGCGTGCTCGCAGCGAACCGTATGCTAGTGTATGCTTATATTATATTATTAATTATCATTTTATGTTTGAGCATCATATTATTTCATGTTAAGCATATCAAAAATATATCCTGTTGTTTAATAATTGCTCAGACATGTTTTTATGTTGATAGGTTCTGATTGGCTGTTGAAGTAAGAGAAGCAGGAAGTGACCTTAGTTACGATTGTTGTGTTCTCAAACGTGCTGCGGTGCAGACGTCTTTTCCCCTTTTAATAAAACTGCATTTAAATGATTCCATCTCTCGTTTTGTCGTTCAGTAATGTAGAGCCATCCGCCAAAAAAATGAACCCCTCAACTTACACTAGCCTGACAGGCCGAGAGCTCAAAACGCCAAGAGTTTCTTAGTACAGTACATGGAAAAAGGGAGGAAGTACGAAATGCAACAAATTTGCCCCCCATTCTCCGTGACCTGGAGGTGCCTGTAAACTATAAAGGGGGACATTTTGACTCTGTCCTTCGCTTACGGCCATACTACCCTGAGAACGCCCGATCTCCTCCGGTCTCGGAAGCTAAGCAGGGTCGGGCCTGGTTAGTACTTGGATGGGAGACCGCCTGGGAATACCAGGTGCTGTAAGCTTTGTACCCACCTGCAATTCATGACACAAATCAAGGCTCTTTCCTATTAATTATCGCTTTCATTTCTCATTCAATTTTTATTTCTGCTACGGTTTCAAATCGTTTCCGTCACATTGATTTGACTGATCAACGTATTTTTGTAATATTATAGTTTTCCAGCAGAGGGAGCCATCTGGACGGGGATCGGTAATGATCGCACTTGGATGGGAAGCAGCCTGGGATTTCCGCCTGCTGGATGCTTTTGCACCTCCACTGGAAAAGCCAACTTTCACAACAGACATCAAGAACAGTACTGCAGCTGCGTGCTCGCAGCGAACTGTATGTTAGTGTAAGCTTATATTATATTATTAATTATCATTTTATGTTTGAGCATCATATTATTTCATGTTAATGTAACCCAGCCTTGATGAGACTGTTATTGTTGATTCTGTTAAGGTGATATTGTTTGTGATAATGCTGTTTCAGAGGGACATTGAACGCACCGCAGCGCTAGGAGGGAAGACTCGTTCGCGAAAAAACAGAACATTCTCGCACTCTCAGGCGGGTCGAACCGAAGGAATGATAATTGAAAACTGATCCTTGAAACCTCTACCTGTGCAAGGTAGTAAAGTTGAATCCTGTGGCGATCTTTTTTCTTTTCAAGGCAAAAGAAGGGTTTAGAAGAGATAACGTTCCTGGTGAGTGTTTTAGTTGAATATGTCCGATTAGCATTCCTAGCATTCAAATTGTAACATTAAAAAAACAGTCAGGAATGAAGTTGGTGAAAATGGAGATTGTTATTCTGTTGATATAAGATATAACCGTGCTGTTATAAAAGAAAAAATGGATTAAACCATTGTATCGACGCGTGCTTTCCATAGCTAGTGAATTAGCATCGAGCTAAGCTAACGTGCTCACGGCAAATAGCGCTGTGGCCTTCATTCGAGCCAGGTTTACCAAACCGTTTATTTTCCCGAGCCGATTGTTGCCACATTGAGTGAATGCCTTGCGCATTTTGTGCAGGCTGTTTTTTTTGGGACTCATTGACCATCGAAAGATTTGGACTACGTCGCCTGTAGATTGGATGCCACGGGGGACGTCAGTGAAGGACATCTGGACTTCAAAGCCACTCGTCCCCTGGAGGGTGGTAGGACAGTTGAAAGGATTTTTTTTTTTTTTTTTGACGAAACCAATATTTTTGTTTAATCTGAGATCTCAATCGTTTTTTTCCATGGGTCAGATCTGATACCAAAACAACTGATAAGAACTGATAACAATTTAATTTGTGGTTTTCCTTGATCATTTTTTTGTATTCTATTTCAGAGGAGTGTATTCAGTTCAGTTCCCCATTTACCCCATTTGTAAATATTTACTCAATATATATATATTTTTGAAAAAACTAAGTCAGTGTGTCTTCTCTGTTGGAGGTTTCCCCTTGACTCTAACTAAGGTCAACTGTTGCCAATCTCACTGTGACCTTAAGTGCACCCTAACTCAAATAGATTTGATAAAATGACACACTTGCCTGTGACAAACTTAGAAAAAGGGTGACATGAGTAGCTGCACCTAGGGTGGCTACATTAAGCATATCAAAATTATATCCTGTCGTTTAATAATTGCTCAGACATGTTTTTATGTTGATAGGTTCTGATTGGCTGTTGAAGTAAGAGAAGCAGGAAGTGATCTTAGTTACGATTGTTGTGTTCTCGAACGTGCTGCGGTGCAGACGTCTTTTCCCCTTTTAATAAAACTGCATTTAAATGATTCCATCTCTCGCTTTGTCGTTCGTAATGTAGAGCCATCCACCAAAAACAACGAACCCCTCAACTTACACTAGCCTGACAGGCCGAGAGCTCAAAGCGCCATGAGTTTCTTAGTACAGTACATGGAAAAAGGGAGGAAGAAAGAAATGCAACAAATTCGCCCCCCATTCTCCGTGACCTGGAGGTGCCTGTAAACTATAAATGGGGAAATTTTGACTCTGTCTTTCGCTTACGGCCATACTACCCTGAGAACGCCCGATCTCGTCCGATCTCGGAAGCTAAGCAGGGTCGGGCCTGGTTAGTACTTGGATGGGAGACTGCCTGGGAATACCAGGTGCTGTAAGCTTTGCACCCACCTGCAATTCATGACACAAATCAAGGCTTTTTCCTATTAATTATCGCTTTCATTTCTCATTCAATTTTTATTTCTGCTACGGTTTCAAATCGTTTCCGTCACATTGATTTGACTGATCAACGTATTTTTGTAATATTATAGTTTTCCAGCAGAGGGAGCCATCTGGACGGG
>JAKGUB010000510.1:22500-27704 GCA_026261675.1 Hippocampus mohnikei
ATCGTTTCCGTCACATTGATTTGACTGATCAATGTATTTTTGTAATATTATAATTTTCCAGCAGAGGGAGCCCTCTGGAAGGGGATCGGTAATGATCGCACTTGGATGGGAAGCAGCCTGGGATTTCTGCCTGCTGGATGCTTTTGCACCTCCACTGGAAAAGCCAACTTTCACAACAGACATCAAGAACAGTACTGCAGCTGCGTGCTCGCAGCGAACCGTATGCTAGTGTATGCTTATATTATATTATTAATTATCATTTTATGTTTGAGCATCATATTATTTCATGTTAAGCATATCAAAAATATATCCTGTTGTTTAATAATTGCTCAGACATGTTTTTATGTTGATAGGTTCTGATTGGCTGTTGAAGTAAGAGAAGCAGGAAGTGACCTTAGTTACGATTGTTGTGTTCTCAAACGTGCTGCGGTGCAGACGTCTTTTCCCCCTTTTAATAAAACTGCATTTAAATGATTCCATCTCTCGTTTTGTCGTTCGTAATGTAGAGCCATCCGCCCAAAAAAATGAACCCCTCAACTTACACTAGCCTGACAGGCCGAGAGCTCAAAACGCCAAGAGTTTCTTAGTACAGTACATGGAAAAAGGGAGGAAGTACGAAATGCAACAAATTTGCCCCCCCATTCTCCGTGACCTGGAGGTGCCTGTAAACTATAAAGGGGGACATTTTGACTCTGTCCTTCGCTTACGGTCATACTACCCTGAGAACGCCTGATCTCGTCCGATCTCGGAAGCTAAGCAGGGTCGGGCCTGGTTAGTACTTGGATGGGAGACCGCCTGGGAATACCAGGTGCTGCAAGCTTTTGCACCTTCCGACACACGTAAACGCTCTTTCACGTTATTTCGTGCTTTCATTTCTCAATTTTTTCACCTCAGCCTTAACTTGGAGACCCACAACATTTAGCTGACATTTTAAAGTATGTTATTGATGTGTTGCACCTCCGCTGGAAAAGCCAACTTTCACAACAGACATCAAGTACTGCAGCTGCGTGCTCGCATCGAAGCGGATGCGAGCCTGACAGGCTGAGAGCTCAAAACGACAAGAGTGCGCGTCCTCGTCCGTGGAAAAGGGAGGAGGGAACGAATTGCAACAAATTCGCCCCCATTCTCCGTGACCTGGAGGTGCCTGTAAACTATAAAGGGGACATTTTGACGCTGTCTTTCGCTACGGCCATACTACCCTGAGAACGCCCGATCTCGTCCGATCTCGGAAGCTAAGCAGGGTCGGGCCTGGTTAGTACTTGGATGGGAGACCGCCTGGGAATACCAGGTGCTGTAAGCTTTGCACCCACCTGCAATTCATGACACAAATCAAGGCTTTTTCCTATTAATTATCGCTTTCATTTCTCATTCAATTTTTATTTCTGCTACGGTTTCAAATCGTTTCCGTCACATTGATTTGACTGATCAACGTATTTTTGTAATATTATATTTTTCCAGCAGAGGGAGCCCTCTGGACGGGGATCGGTAATGATCGCACTTGGATGGGAAGCAGCCTGGGATTTCCGCCTGCTGGATGCTTTTGCACCTCCACTGGAAAAGCCAACTTTCACAACAGACATCAAGAACAGTACTGCAGCTGCGTGCTCGCAGCGAACCTATGTTAGTGTAAGCTTATATTATATTATTAATTATCATTTTATGTTTGAGCATCATATTATTTCATGTTAATGTAACCCAGCCTTGATGAGACTGTTATTGTTGATTCTGTTAAGGTGATATTGTTTGTGATAATGCTGTTTCAGAGGGACATTGAACGCACCGCAGCGCTCGGAGGGAAGACTCGTTCGCAAAAAACAGAACATTCTCGCACTCTCAGGCGGGTCGAACCGAACGAATGATAATTGAAAACTGATCATTGAAACCTCTACATGTGCAAGGTAGTAAAGTTGAATCCTGTGGCGATCTTTTTTTCTTTTCAAGGCAAAAGAAGGGTTTAGAAGAGATAACGTTCCTGGTGAGTGTTTTAGTTGAATATGTCCGATTAGCATTCCTAGCATTCAAATTGTAACATTAAAAAAACAGTCAGGAATGAAGTTGGTGAAAATGGAGATTGTTATTCTGTTGATATAAGATATAACCGTGCTGTTATAAAAGAAAAAATGGATTAAACCATTGTATCGACGCGTGCTCTCCATAGCTAGTGAATTAGCATCGAGCTAAGCTAACGTGCTCACGGCAAATAGCGCTGTGGCCTTCATTCGAGCCAGGTTTACCAAACCGTTTATTTTCCCGAGCCGATTGTTGCCACATTGAGTGAATGCCTTGCGCATTTTGTGCAGGCTGTTTTTTTGGGACTCATTGACCATCGAAAGATTTGGACTACGTCGCCTGTAGATTGGATGCCACGGGGACGTCAGTGAAGGACATCTGGACTTCAAAGCCACCCGTCCCCTGGAGGGTGGTAGGACAGTTGAAAGGATTTCTTTTTTTTTTTTTGACGAAACCAATATTTTTGTTTAATCTGAGATCTCAGTCGTTTTTTCCATGGGTCAGATCTGATACCAAAACAACTGATAAGACTGATAACAATTTAATTTGTTGTTTTCCTTGATCATTTTTTTGTATTCTATTTCAGAGGAGTGTATTCAGTTCAGTTCCCCATTTACCCCATATGTAAATATTTACTCAATATAATACTTATATATATATATATATTTTTTTTTTTTTGGAAAAAACTAAGTCAGTGTGTCTTCTCTGTTGGGAGGTTTCCCATTGACTCTAAGGTCAACTGTTGCCAATCTCACTGTGACCTTAATTAATATAATAATAATACTTTTTATTTATAAGCGCCTTTCAAGACACCCAAGGACACTTTGCAATAACAAAAACACAACACGAAACAATACAAAACAATACGGGTTGAACAGCGGCAGCCAAACGCGCCAGCGATCACTCAACCCGAAGTGCACCCTAACTCAAATAGATTTGATAAATTGACACACTTGCCTGTGACAAACTTAGAAAAAGGGCGACATGAGTAGCTGCACCTAGGGTGGCTACATTAAGCAAATCAAAATTATATCCTGTCGTTTAATAATTGCTCAGACATGTTTTTATGTTGATAGGTTCTGATTGGCTGTTGAAGTAAGAGAAGCAGGAAGTGATCTTAGTTACGATTGTTGTGTTCTCGAACGTGCTGCGGTGCAGACGTCTTTTCCCCTTTTAATAAAACTGCATTTAAATGATTCCATCTCTCGTTTTGTCGCTCGTAATGTAGAGCCATCCACCAAAAACAACGAACCCCTCAACTTACACTAGCCCAGGGGTGTCAAATGTACGGCCCGCGGGCCGGATCCGCCCGCAAAGGGGTTTAATCCGCCCGCGAGATGAATATGTAAAACAGTACAGTAATCCTCGTTTTTCGCGGTGAATGGGGACCAAAACACCCGCGATAAACGAAAATCCGCGAAGTAGCAACCAATTAAGAAATATTTTTTAAAATGTCCCACGTGGGCCTTTGCGCTTGAGCAGAGCGCAGTAACACACACACACACACACACACACACACACACACACACACACACACACACACACACACACCAGCATCGCTGGCGTGCAGCAGACGTGTTTATGATTAGTCAATTAAGGTTGTTTAGACAATTAAGGATGGAGAGACCTGCTTTGGTTCTTATAAGTCTCTCTCTCTCTCTCTCTCTCTCTCTCTCTCTCAGCAACACACATACACTCACCTGCGTGGCCATGCGTGCACCACACACACACAAGGTGCAATTTATTGAGTATCTGCTAGGGGACACTGTTTTGATCAGAGAAGAGGACAACAGCAGCCTCAGTCCGTCACTGAGACAGACCCATGACAGCAGACGCTATCAATAGCACTCTCACATTTACACATTTAATAGCACTCTCCTTAGTTTGTAATGTGTAGGCAGGGATTACATTTAGATTTTATATGCACGTGTAAATGGTTTAAAACTTCGTTTCTTTATAAATCTCGTTTAATCTTAAAGTGCATTCCTATATTTTTCAATACCAATTACTTGTTAAAGTTTGTACAATCAGTGGGATCAGTTGCAATGCATATATGTGAATGATAAAAGTAAATTGCACATTTGTCAAAGGAAATGTAAGGTGCTTCATGAAATGTTTTGTAAAAGATATGTTCATTAAATGTCAACATGTTCCTAATGTTCTTGTGCTTCTTTATATCAAAACAAAGGAAAGACATATTGTTTTGGTTATTTATAGCAAAGTATGGTATAATTTTAATGGTCCGCCCACTTGACATCTACCGAGGCCGTATGTGGCCCACCATGTGAAATGAGTTTGACACCCTGCACTAGCCTGACAGGCCGAGAGCTCAAAACGCCAAGAGTTTCTTGGTACATGGAAAAAGGGAGGAAGAAAGAAATGCAACAAATTCGCCCCCTCCCATTCTCCGTGACCTGGAGAATTGAAAACATTGAACCTCTGCTCGCCGCCAAAGGCGGCGAGAGTTGGGTACCCGCGGCTGGGTGTTAGGTTCGAGGTCGGCCGGTCGCGGTGGCACCGGGCGGGAGGGTGGTCCCGACGCCGGCCGTGGCCCGGCCTGGACTAGGTGCCCCGGCTCGAGGCCGGGCGCGCTGGTGCGCCGCCGCCGTCGCGGGTCGGGCGCTGGGCGTGGCGCTAGGTGTTGGTGACGAGGGCTCCAGCCGACCGCCGACCGGCGATCCGCGCTCCGCCCCGCCCTTACCACCGTCGCGCCGCCCGCTGCCGACGTGGAACGCCGCCGCCGCCGTCGCACTTATCCGCCCTCCTCCGCGTGCTCGGGAGGCCGGGCGCGCTGGTGCGCCGCCGCCGCCGTCCGCGGGTCGGGCTGGGCGTGGCGCTAGGTGTTGGTGACGAGGGCTCCAGCCGACCGGCGATCCGCGCTTCGCCCCGCCCTTACCACCGCCGCGCCCGCCCGCGCTTTCCCGCGCCGACGCCGAACGCCGCCGCCGCCGTCGCACTTATCCATCCTCCTCCGCGTGCTCGGGAGGCCGGGCGCGCAGGGTGCGCGCCGCCGCCGTCCGCGGGTCGGGCCACGGCGCGGCGCTGGGTGTTGGTGACGAGGGCTCGAGCCGACCGCCGACCGGCGATCCGCGCTTCCGCCCGCGCTACCGCCGCCGCGCCGCCCGCGCCTCTCCCGCGCCGACGCCGAACGCCGCCGCCGCCGCTTCGCTTCCTCCTCCGCCTCGGCGTTCGAT
>JAKGUB010000511.1:0-28543 GCA_026261675.1 Hippocampus mohnikei
ACATTTTCCTGTCCACACGATGGCGTAGTCGAGGAAATGATTCATCTTGAAGCCCCCGAATCGTGTGTGTGAAGTATTTCTGCAGGGCTTCACTGCTTTATGGGGCTTCATTTTGCCATCACTACTCTTTATTCTACAGAAAACTAAGGCCATAATAATAAAACTATGATTTTTTTAAAAATTGCTACTGTCAAAAGTATTAGGGATCCCATACGACGTTGCGTGTTTTTCCCAGTGATTTTTAAAGCCACAAAGAAACGAGGACATTAATATAGAGGTACAGGGAAAATAATGTGACGTAAAATTCTGCATTAGTACAGATGCATTTAAATCAAATATTTTAAACTGATCAACAAGACACAATGCGCAGTCAATTTTTAACCGAATGCACATATTTTGCGCATTTCGCACTTCTTTGACGTAGCCCAAAGCCCTTTAAAAATGACCAGTATTTACCCATTCACAAACATACATATATTCATCAGAAATTAAATTATTAATGTCAACGTCGTTTTGACATTATCATCTAATTAATAAACAACTATGCGTGCTAAAACATTTACCACAATATTACCGTCGTAGTTGTTGTCGTGCATTAAAATAACACAACTCCATTTGACTTTTAATTGGTTTTGCTTTTAAATTATCTTACAATTACAGGGCCTTTTAAACTTTTTAAGGTCCACATGCGACTTACTTCGAATCGGGCATCATCCTTCTGACGTAATATCCGGCGCAAAGTTACTTGCCTAAACCTACCTTTCCCTGAATCGGCCTCCTCCGGGTCTGCAGCTGGACCCTTCTCGACAAGAGAGCTCCATTTGGACGTGCAAGGCAAGAGTCGATGACTGCCTTCTGCTGGTCATAGTTTGTCATTGCAACCTGATGAAAGAATACCATCTTGATGTATTTCTTACCTGAAAAACTCGATCACTGCCGTCTGTTGGTCACAGTTTGTCATTGCAACCCTATTCAAGATAATCATATTAGTTCTTATTTCCCTCAAAAATCAGCAGTTAAACATGAAGGCAGGCCTTTGAAGATAATTTTGTGACATTTTAGGGATTTTTTTAATTTCAGAAAAAACCATCATGAAAATTAATTAACAAGCGTGGTTCTTCCCGCTGTTTCAACCTTGTGTATGGCTCTTCTTCGCTCTCAATTGTTGTTGTTTGTAGTTTTGTAGTGGATAGCTCTACTTTGAAAATGGGCAAAAGGAGAGACATTTCTTCTCGAATTACAGTTAAACGCACGCTAGCCTCGACGCAGGACACCCAACGTTGCTTTATTGGACTATATCATAATTGTCTCAAGCTTCGGGGCCTGGTTTAGCTTACTTAGCTTTAAATCCCAGCGCTGTCCTCAATTAGAACTCCAAAAAGACCCGGCCTAATAGGGCCGAAAGCACACTGAGCGCCGACAATATAACTACAACAATTAATACCAAGTACTAAATCCCACGAACTGTGAGACATTATTGTAACTGGCGCCAATATTGAGTCATTGGTTGCCATGACAACGAATATATTATAAATACATATTTTTGATGCTGTTGATTTGTAAAGGTGCTTTGTTTCTATGTGAACCCTTCATATTGTTTTATTTTCATGTTATTTAGGATGTTTTGTCGGTAATCACTTCGGGTCACGTGCGCGGATAGGGAGGAATTAAAAAGATCGAGAAGTCAACTTACGAGAGAGAAAGAGAAAGAAAGAGAGAAACGATATCGTCTGGTCAACGTTCTTTAAGTTTAGCTACTTTCGGTTTACAAGGTGAACACGGTATGTGTCTGTTTTTGATGATTTATTAATGCCTTGTCAAAGAGAATGTTGTCATGTTTATTGTTGTTTGAAATGTGTTGCAGTTTTCACGGTGTTCCATGATTAAACGTTTTTTGGACATCAGTACGAGCGTCATCCTTGACCGGGTAGTTACAATTATTAACATTCATGTACACTCACCAGACGAATGTCGAACGAGACTCGACGACGTTACACGGTCGTCGAAATCCGGCGATGCGGGAAGCTAACAGCTACGTTAGCCAGGAGCAGTGCTCGAGGTCTAAGGAAGGCGACTACATTTTAGAAACGAGTGATTTTAAACGAAACGCGCATAACGTTCAAGCCTCTGAGCACACTCACTGCGTAGAACGACTCTTTCTCCCGAAATACCTCTTTACTAGTGATGTGCTCCGCGGTCGAATCCCTGAAGCGTGTGTCGAGTAATCATGACGAGTGATTCATGAATGGGGAGACGAAGCGCGTGTTGATGACATAAGTGGTGACGTTTGAAGCCCAGGCGAAGGGGTGTACCACGTGACCGATTCGGGAAATGATGCGATCGGTTCGACTGTGGTTCGAAATAAAAGCGGCAAAGAAACACTATGGATTCCCTTTACCAACTTGCTATCACATAACTATGCACCCCTGCTTCATCAGTACCATATGCGCCAAAAAAACTCGTTTTGGATTTTTTCGGCCCAGAGAGGCACGCATTAATGTAAGAGCCGAAAAAAATCACCGCGCACACTGGCGATGTCAGGAAAAGAACGGTTGCCACCCCATTTGGTCCCACTGGCCCTGCGCTAAACAAAAAAGCGTTTTGGATTTTTTCGGGCCCAGAGAGGCAAGCATTAATGTAAGAGCGAAAAAAATCACCGCGCACACTGGCGATGTCAGGAAAAGAACGGTTGCCACCCCATTTGGTCCCACTGGCCCTGCGCTAAACAAAAAAGCGTTTTGGATTTTTTTGGGCCCAGAGAGGCACGCATTAATGTAAGAGCCGAAAAAAATCACCGCGCACACTGGCGATGTCAGGAAAAGAACGGTTGCCACCCCATTTGGTCCCACTGGCCCTGCGCTAAACAAAAAAGCGTTTTGGATTTTTTTGGGCCCAGAGAGGCAAGCATTAATGTAAGAGCCGAAAAAATCACCGCGCACACTGGCGATGTCAGGAAAAGAACGGTTGCCACCCCATTTGGTCCCACTGGCCCTGCGCTAAACAAAAAAGCGTTTTGGATTTTTTTGGGCCCAGAGAGGCACGCATTAATGTAAGAGCCGAAAAAATCACCGCGCACACTGGCGATGTCAGGAAAAGAACGGTTGCCACCCCATTTGGTCCCACTGGCCCTGCTCTAAACAAAAAAGCGTTTTGGATTTTTTCGGCCCACAGAGGCACGCATTAATGTAAGAGCGAAAAAATCACCGCGCACACTGGCGATGTCAGGAAAAGAACGGTTGCCACCCCATTTGGTCCCACTGGCCCTGCGCTAAACAAAAAAGCGTTTTGGATTTTTTCGGGCCCAGAGAGGCACGCATTAATGTAAGAGCGAAAAAAATCACCGCGCACACTGGCGATGTCAGGAAAAGAACGGTTGCCACCCCATTTGGTCCCACTGGCCCTGCGCTAAACAAAAAAGCGTTTTGGATTTTTTCGGGCCCAGAGAGGCACGCATTAATGTAAGAGCCGAAAAAAATCACCGCGCACACTGGCGATGTCAGGAAAAGAACGGTTGCCACCCCATTTGGTCCCACTGGCCCTGCGCTAAACAAAAAGCGTTTTGGATTTTTTCGGCCCAGAGAGGCGCGCATTAATGTAAGAGCCGAAAAAATCACCGCGCACACTGGCGATGTCAGGAAAAGAACGGTTGCCACCCCATTTGGTCCCACTGGCCCTGCGCTAAACAAAAAGCGTGGCCCAGAGAGGCACTTGAGCCGAAAAAATCATGAGTGGCGTCAGGAAAAAGCGCCCTGGAGGTAAGTTTGAGCACCGCAGAAGAGGCCGGGCGGCGTGAGGGAGCATGGCCGCAAGAGGGCGTCGTGGTCGGATGAGTGGCGTGGGAAAAAGCGCCCCGGAGGTAAGTTTGAGCACCGCAGAAGAGGCCGGGCGGCGTGAGGGAGCATGGCCGCAAGAGGGCGTCGTGGTCGGATGAGTGGCGTGGGAAAAGCGCCCCGGAGGTAAGTTTGAGCACCGCAGAAGAGGCCGGGCGGCGTGAGGGAGCATGGCCGCAAGAGGGCGTCGTGGTCGGATGAGTGGCGTGGGGAAAAGCGCCCGGAGGTAAGTTTGAGCACCGCAGAAGAGGCCGGGCGGCGTGAGGGAGCATGGCCGCAAGAGGGCGTCGTGGTCGGATGAGTGGCGTGGGGAAAAGCGCCCCGGAGGTAAGTTTGAGCACCGCAGAAGAGGCCGGGCGGCGTGAGTGAGCATGGCCGCAAGAGGCGTCGTGGTCGGATGAGTGGCGTGGGAAAAGCGCCCCGGAGGTAAGTTTGAGCACCGCAGAAGAGGCCGGGCGGCGTGAGGGAGCATGGCCGCAAGAGGGCGTCGTGGTCGGATGAGTGGCGTGGGGAAAAGCGCCTCGGAGGTAAGTTTGAGCACCGCAGAAGAGGCCGGGCGGCGTGAGTGAGCGTGGCCGCAAGAGGGCGTCGTGGTCGGATGAGTGGCGTGGGGAAAAGCGCCCTCGGAGGTAAGTTTGAGCACCGCAGAAGAGGCCGGGCGGCGTGAGTGAGCATGGCCGCAAGAGGGCGTCGTGGTCGGATGAGTGGCGTGGGGAAAAGCGCCCCGGAGGTAAGTTTGAGCACCGCAGAAGAGGCCGGGCGGCGTGAGTGAGCGTGGCCGCAAGAGGGCGTCGTGGTCGGATGAGTGGCGTGGGGAAAAGCGCCCCGGAGGTAAGTTTGAGCACCGCAGAAGAGGCCGGGCGGCGTGAGTGAGCGTGGCCGCAAGAGGGCGTCGTGGTCGGATGAGTGGCGTGGGGAAAAGCGCCCTCGGAGGTAAGTTTGAGCACCGCAGAAGAGGCCGGGCGGCGTGAGTGAGCGTGGCCGCAAGAGGGCGTCGTGGTCGGATGAGTGGCGTGGGAAAAGCGCCCCGGAGGTAAGTTTGAGCACCGCAGAAGAGGCCGGGCGGCGTGAGTGAGCGTGGCCGCAAGAGGCGTCGTGGTCGGAAGAGTGGCGTAGGGCAAAAGCGCCCTCCGGAGGTAAGTTTGAGCACCGCAGAAGAGGCCGGGCGGCGTGAGGGAGCATGGCCGCAAGAGGGCGTCGTGGTCGGATGAGTGGCGTGGGAAAAGCGCCCTCGGAGGTAAGTTTGAGCACCGCAGAGGAGGCCGGGCGGCGTGAGTGAGCGTGGCCGCAAGAGGCGTCGTGGTCGGATGAGTGGCGTGGGGAAAAGCGCCCTCGGAGGTAAGTTTGAGCACCGCAGAGGAGGCCGGGCGGCGTGAGTGAGCGTGGCCGCAAGAGGCGTCGTGGTCGGATGAGTGGCGTGGGAAAAGCGCCCTCCGGAGGTAAGTTTGAGCACCGCAGAAGAGGCCGGGCGGCGTGAGTGAGCGTGGCCGCAAGAGGGCGTCGTGGTCGGATGAGTGGCGTGGGGAAAAGCGCCCGGAGGTAAGTTTGAGCACCGCAGAAGAGGCCGGGCGGCGTGAGTGAGCGTGGCCGCAAGAGGCGTCGTGGTCGGATGAGTGGCGTGGGGAAAAGCGCCCTCGGAGGTAAGTTTGAGCACCGCAGAGGAGGCCGGGCGGCGTGAGTGAGCGTGGCCGCAAGAGGCGTCGTGGTCGGATGAGTGGCGTGGGGAAAAGCGCCCTCGGAGGTAAGTTTGAGCACCGCAGAAGAGGCCGGGCGGCGTGAGTGAGCGTGGCCGCAAGAGGCGTCGTGGTCGGATGAGTGGCGTGGGGAAAAGCGCCCTCGGAGGTAAGTTTGAGCACCGCAGAGGAGGCCGGGCGGCGTGAGTGAGCGTGGCCGCAAGAGGGCGTCGTGGTCGGATGAGTGGCGTGGGGAAAAGCGCCCGGAGGTAAGTTTGAGCACCGCAGAAGAGGCCGGGCGGCGTGAGTGAGCGTGGCCGCAAGAGGCGTCGTGGTCGGATGAGTGGCGTGGGGAAAAGCGCCCTCGGAGGTAAGTTTGAGCACCGCGAGAGGAGGCCGGGCGGCGTGAGTGAGCGTGGCGCAAGAGGGCGTCGTGGTCGGATGAGTGGCGTGGGGAAAAGCGCCCTCGGAGGTAAGTTTGAGCACCGCGGAGGAGGCCGGGCGGCGTGAGTGAGCGTGGCGCAAGAGGCGTCGTGGTCGGATGAGTGGCGTGGGAAAAGCGCCCCGGAGGTAAGTTTGAGCACCGCAGAAGAGGCCGGGCGGCGTGAGTGAGCGTGGCGCAAGAGGGCGTCGTGGTCGGATGAGTGGCGTGGGGAAAAGCGCCCTCGGAGGTAAGTTTGAGCACCGCAGAAGAGGCCGGGCGGCGTGAGTGAGCGTGGCGCAAGAGGCGTCGTGGTCGGATGAGTGGCGTGGGAAAAGCGCCCTCGGAGGTAAGTTTGAGCACCGCAGAAGAGGCCGGGCGGCGTGAGTGAGCGTGGCCGCAAGAGGCGTCGTGGACGGATGAGTGGCGTGGGGAAAAGCGCCCTCGGAGGTAAGTTTGAGCACCGCAGAGGAGGCCGGGCGGCGTGAGTGAGCGTGGCCGCAAGAGGGCGTCGTGGTCGGATGAGTGGCGTGGGGAAAAGCGCCCTCGGAGGTAAGTTTGAGCACCGCAGAAGAGGCCGGGCGGCGTGAGTGAGCGTGGCCGCAAGAGGCGTCGTGGTCGGATGAGTGGCGTGGGAAAAGCGCCCTCGGAGGTAAGTTTGAGCACCGCAGAAGAGGCCGGGCGGCGTGAGTGAGCGTGGCGCAAGAGGGCGTCGTGGTCGGATGAGTGGCGTGGGAAAAGCGCCCTCGGAGGTAAGTTTGAGCACCGCAGAAGAGGCCGGGCGGCGTGAGTGAGCGTGGCCGCAAGAGGCGTCGTGGTCGGATGAGTGGCGTGGGGAAAAGCGCCCTCGGAGGTAAGTTTGAGCACCGCAGAAGAGGCCGGGCGGCGTGAGTGAGCGTGGCCGCAAGAGGCGTCGTGGTCGGATGAGTGGCGTGGGGAAAAGCGCCCTCGGAGGTAAGTTTGAGCACCGCAGAAGAGGCCGGGCGGCGTGAGTGAGCGTGGCCGCAAGAGGCGTCGTGGTCGGATGAGTGGCGTGGGGAAAAGCGCCCCCGGAGGTAAGTTTGAGCACCGCAGAAGAGGCCGGGCGGCGTGAGTGAGCGTGGCCGCAAGAGGCGTCGTGGTCGGATGAGTGGCGTGGGAAAAGCGCCCCGGAGGTAAGTTTGAGCACCGCAGAAGAGGCCGGGCGGCGTGAGTGAGCGTGGCCGCAAGAGGCGTCGTGGTCGGATGAGTGGCGTGGGGAAAAGCGCCCTCGGAGGTAAGTTTGAGCACCGCAGAAGAGGCCGGGCGGCGTGAGTGAGCGTGGCCGCAAGAGGGCGTCGTGGTCGGATGAGTGGCGTGGGGAAAAGCGCCCTCGGAGGTAAGTTTGAGCACCGCAGAAGAGGCCGGGCGGCGTGAGTGAGCGTGGCCGCAAGAGGGCGTCGTGGTCGGATGAGTGGCGTGGGAAAAGCGCCCTCGGAGGTAAGTTTGAGCACCGCAGAAGAGGCCGGGCGGCGTGAGTGAGCGTGGCGCAAGAGGGCGTCGTGGTCGGATGAGTGGCGTGGGGAAAAGCGCCCTCGGAGGTAAGTTTGAGCACCGCAGAAGAGGCCGGGCGGCGTGAGTGAGCGTGGCCGCAAGAGGGCGTCGTGGTCGGATGAGTGGCGTGGGAAAAGCGCCCTCCGGAGGTAAGTTTGAGCACCGCAGAAGAGGCCGGGCGGCGTGAGTGAGCGTGGCCGCAAGAGGCGTCGTGGTCGGATGAGTGGCGTGGGAAAAGCGCCCTCGGAGGTAAGTTTGAGCACCGCAGAAGAGGCCGGGCGGCGTGAGTGAGCGTGGCCGCAAGAGGGCGTCGTGGTCGGATGAGTGGCGTGGGGAAAAGCGCCCTCGGAGGTAAGTTTGAGCACCGCAGAGGAGGCCGGGCGGCGTGAGTGAGCGTGGCCGCAAGAGGGCGTCGTGGTCGGATGAGTGGCGTGGGGAAAAGCGCCCTCGGAGGTAAGTTTGAGCACCGCAGAAGAGGCCGGGCGGCGTGAGTGAGCGTGGCCGCAAGAGGCGTCGTGGACGGATGAGTGGCGTGGGGAAAAGCGCCCTCGGAGGTAAGTTTGAGCACCGCAGAAGAGGCCGGGCGGCGTGAGTGAGCGTGGCCGCAAGAGGGCGTCGTGGACGGATGAGTGGCGTGGGGAAAAGCGCCCCGGAGGTAAGTTTGAGCACCGCAGAAGAGGCCGGGCGGCGTGAGTGAGCGTGGCCGCAAGAGGCGTCGTGGTCGGATGAGTGGCGTGGGGAAAAGCGCCCTCGGAGGTAAGTTTGAGCACCGCAGAAGAGGCCGGGCGGCGTGAGTGAGCGTGGCGCAAGAGGGCGTCGTGGACGGATGAGTGGCGTGGGGAAAAGCGCCCTCGGAGGTAAGTTTGAGCACCGCGAAGAGGCCGGGCGGCGTGAGTGAGCGTGGCCGCAAGAGGGCGTCGTGGTCGGATGAGTGGCGTGGGGAAAAGCGCCCTCGGAGGTAAGTTTGAGCACCGCAGAAGAGGCCGGGCGGCGTGAGTGAGCGTGGCGCAAGAGGGCGTCGTGGTCGGATGAGTGGCGTGGGGAAAAGCGCCCTCGGAGGTAAGTTTGAGCACCGCAGAAGAGGCCGGGCGGCGTGAGTGAGCGTGGCCGCAAGAGGCGTCGTGGTCGGATGAGTGGCGTGGGGAAAAGCGCCCCCGGAGGTAAGTTTGAGCACCGCAGAAGAGGCCGGGCGGCGTGAGTGAGCGTGGCGCAAGAGGGCGTCGTGGACGGATGAGTGGCGTGGGGAAAAGCGCCCTCGGAGGTAAGTTTGAGCACCGCGGAAGAGGCCGGGCGGCGTGAGTGAGCGTGGCGCAAGAGGGCGTCGTGGTCGGATGAGTGGCGTGGGGAAAAGCGCCCTCGGAGGTAAGTTTGAGCACCGCAGAAGAGGCCGGGCGGCGTGAGTGAGCGTGGCCGCAAGAGGGCGTCGTGGTCGGATGAGTGGCGTGGGGAAAAGCGCCCTCGGAGGTAAGTTTGAGCACCGCAGAAGAGGCCGGGCGGCGTGAGTGAGCGTGGCCGCAAGAGGGCGTCGTGGTCGGATGAGTGGCGTGGGGAAAAGCGCCCTCGGAGGTAAGTTTGAGCACCGCAGAAGAGGCCGGGCGGCGTGAGTGAGCGTGGCGCAAGAGGGCGTCGTGGACGGATGAGTGGCGTGGGGAAAAGCGCCCTCGGAGGTAAGTTTGAGCACCGCGGAGGAGGCCGGGCGGCGTGAGTGAGCGTGGCGCAAGAGGGCGTCGTGGTCGGATGAGTGGCGTGGGGAAAAGCGCCCTCCGGAGGTAAGTTTGAGCACCGCCGAGGAGGCCGGGCGGCGTGAGGGAGCGTGGCCGCAAGAGGGCGTCGTGGACGGATGAGTGGCGTGGGGAAAAAAGCCCTCGGAGGTAAGTTTGAGCACCGCAGAGAGGCACGGGCGGCGTAAGAGTGAAAATGGCCGCACACTGGCGATGTCAGGAAAAGAACGGTTGCCACCCCATTTGGTCCCACTGGCCCTGCGGAGGTAAGTTTGGATTTTTTTCGGCCCAGAGAGGCACGGTAAGAGCCGAAAAAATCACCGCGCACACTGGCGATGTCAGGAAAAGAACGGTTGCCACCCCAGAGAGGCACGCATTAATGTAAGAGCCGAAAAATCACCGCGCACACTGGCGATGTCAGGAAAAGAACGGTTGCCACCCCATTTGGTCCCACTGGCCCTGCGCTAAACAAAAAAGCCTTTTGGATTTTTTTCGGCCCAGAGAGGCACGCATTAATGTAAGAGCCGAAAAAAATCACCGCGCACACTGGCGATGTCAGGAAAAGAACGGTTGCCACCCCATTTGGTCCCACTGGCCCTGCGCTAAACAAAAAGCCTTTTGGATTTTTTTCGGCCCAGAGAGGCACGCATTAATGTAAGAGCCGAAAAATCACCGCGCACACTGGCGATGTCAGGAAAAGAACGGTTGCCACCCCATTTGGTCCCACTGGCCCTGCGCTAAACAAAAAGCCTTTTGGATTTTTTTCGGCCCAGAGAGGCACGCATTAATGTAAGAGCCGAAAAATCACCGCGCACACTGGCGATGTCAGGAAAAGAACGGTTGCCACCCCATTTGGTCCCACTGGCCCTGCGCTAAACAAAAAAGCGTTTTGGATTTTTTTCGGCCCAGAGAGGCACGCATTAATGTAAGAGCCGAAAAAAATCACCGCGCACACTGGCGATGTCAGGAAAAGAACGGTTGCCACCCCATTTGGTCCCACTGGCCCTGCGCTAAACAAAAAGCGTTTTGGATTTTTTTCGGCCCAGAGAGGCACGCATTAATGTAAGAGCCGAAAAAAATCACCGCGCACACTGGCGATGTCAGGAAAAGAACGGTTGCCACCCCATTTGGTCCCACTGGCCCTGCGCTAAACAAAAAGCCTTTTGGATTTTTTTCGGCCCAGAGAGGCACGCATTAATGTAAGAGCCGAAAAAAATCACCGCGCACACTGGCGATGTCAGGAAAAGAACGGTTGCCACCCCATTTGGTCCCACTGGCCCTGCGCTAAACAAAAAGCCTTTTGGATTTTTTTCGGCCCAGAGAGGCACGCATTAATGTAAGAGCCGAAAAAAATCACCGCGCACACTGGCGATGTCAGGAAAAGAACGGTTGCCACCCCATTTGGTCCCACTGGCCCTGCGCTAAACAAAAAGCGTTTTGGATTTTTTTCGGCCCAGAGAGGCACGCATTAATGTAAGAGCCGAAAAAAATCACCGCGCACACTGGCGATGTCAGGAAAAGAACGGTTGCCACCCCATTTGGTCCCACTGGCCCTGCGCTAAACAAAAAGCGTTTTGGATTTTTTTCGGCCCAGAGAGGCACGCATTAATGTAAGAGCCGAAAAAAATCACCGCGCACACTGGCGATGTCAGGAAAAGAACGGTTGCCACCCCATTTGGTCCCACTGGCCCTGCGCTAAACAAAAAGCGTTTTGGATTTTTTTCGGCCCAGAGAGGCACGCATTAATGTAAGAGCCGAAAAATCACCGCGCACACTGGCGATGTCAGGAAAAGAACGGTTGCCACCCCATTTGGTCCCACTGGCCCTGCGCTAAACAAAAAGCCTTTTGGATTTTTTTCGGCCCAGAGAGGCACGCATTAATGTAAGAGCCGAAAAAATCACCGCGCACACTGGCGATGTCAGGAAAAGAACGGTTGCCACCCCATTTGGTCCCACTGGCCCTGCGCTAAACAAAAAGCGTTTTGGATTTTTTTCGGCCCAGAGAGGCACGCATTAATGTAAGAGCCGAAAAAAATCACCGCGCACACTGGCGATGTCAGGAAAAGAACGGTTGCCACCCCATTTGGTCCCACTGGCCCTGCGCTAAACAAAAAGCCTTTTGGATTTTTTTCGGCCCAGAGAGGCACGCATTAATGTAAGAGCCGAAAAAAATCACCGCGCACACTGGCGATGTCAGGAAAAGAACGGTTGCCACCCCATTTGGTCCCACTGGCCCTGCGCTAAACAAAAAGCCTTTTGGATTTTTTCGGGCCCAGAGAGGCACGCATTAATGTAAGAGCCGAAAAAAATCACCGCGCACACTGGCGATGTCAGGAAAAGAACGGTTGCCACCCCATTTGGTCCCACTGGCCCTGCGCTAAACAAAAAGCCTTTTGGATTTTTTTCGGCCCAGAGAGGCACGCATTAATGTAAGAGCCGAAAAAATCACCGCGCACACTGGCGATGTCAGGAAAAGAACGGTTGCCACCCCATTTGGTCCCACTGGCCCTGCGCTAAACAAAAAAGCCTTTTGGATTTTTTTCGGCCCAGAGAGGCACGCATTAATGTAAGAGCCGAAAAAAATCACCGCGCACACTGGCGATGTCAGGAAAAGAACGGTTGCCACCCCATTTGGTCCCACTGGCCCTGCGCTAAACAAAAAGCCTTTTGGATTTTTTTCGGCCCAGAGAGGCACGCATTAATGTAAGAGCCGAAAAAAATCACCGCGCACACTGGCGATGTCAGGAAAAGAACGGTTGCCACCCCATTTGGTCCCACTGGCCCTGCGCTAACAAAAAAGCCTTTTGGATTTTTTTCGGCCCAGAGAGGCACGCATTAATGTAAGAGCCGAAAAAAATCACCGCGCACACTGGCGATGTCAGGAAAAGAACGGTTGCCACCCCATTTGGTCCCACTGGCCCTGCGCTAAACAAAAAAGCCTTTTGGATTTTTTTCGGCCCAGAGAGGCACGCATTAATGTAAGAGCCGAAAAAAATCACCGCGCACACTGGCGATGTCAGGAAAAGAACGGTTGCCACCCCATTTGGTCCCACTGGCCCTGCGCTAAAAAAAAAGCCTTTTGGATTTTTTTCGGCCCAGAGAGGCACGCATTAATGTAAGAGCCGAAAAAAATCACCGCGCACACTGGCGATGTCAGGAAAAGAACGGTTGCCACCCCATTTGGTCCCACTGGCCCTGCGCTAAACAAAAAGCCTTTTGGATTTTTTTCGGCCCAGAGAGGCACGCATTAATGTAAGAGCCGAAAAAAATCACCGCGCACACTGGCGATGTCAGGAAAAGAACGGTTGCCACCCCATTTGGTCCCACTGGCCCTGCGCTAAACAAAAAGCCTTTTGGATTTTTTTCGGCCCAGAGAGGCACGCATTAATGTAAGAGCCGAAAAAATCACCGCGCACACTGGCGATGTCAGGAAAAGAACGGTTGCCACCCCATTTGGTCCCACTGGCCCTGCGCTAAACAAAAAAGCCTTTTGGATTTTTTTCGGCCCAGAGAGGCACGCATTAATGTAAGAGCCGAAAAAAATCACCGCGCACACTGGCGATGTCAGGAAAAGAACGGTTGCCACCCCATTTGGTCCCACTGGCCCTGCGCTAAACAAAAAGCCTTTTGGATTTTTTTCGGCCCAGAGAGGCACGCATTAATGTAAGAGCCGAAAAAAATCACCGCGCACACTGGCGATGTCAGGAAAAGAACGGTTGCCACCCCATTTGGTCCCACTGGCCCTGCGCTAAACAAAAAAGCCTTTTGGATTTTTTTCGGCCCAGAGAGGCACGCATTAATGTAAGAGCCGAAAAATCACCGCGCACACTGGCGATGTCAGGAAAAGAACGGTTGCCACCCCATTTGGTCCCACTGGCCCTGCGCTAAACAAAAAGCCTTTTGGATTTTTTTCGGCCCAGAGAGGCACGCATTAATGTAAGAGCCGAAAAAAATCACCGCGCACACTGGCGATGTCAGGAAAAGAACGGTTGCCACCCCATTTGGTCCCACTGGCCCTGCGCTAAACAAAAAGCGTTTTGGATTTTTTTCGGCCCAGAGAGGCACGCATTAATGTAAGAGCCGAAAAAAATCACCGCGCACACTGGCGATGTCAGGAAAAGAACGGTTGCCACCCCATTTGGTCCCACTGGCCCTGCGCTAAACAAAAAGCCTTTTGGATTTTTTTCGGCCCAGAGAGGCACGCATTAATGTAAGAGCCGAAAAAAATCACCGCGCACACTGGCGATGTCAGGAAAAGAACGGTTGCCACCCCATTTGGTCCCACTGGCCCTGCGCTAAACAAAAAGCCTTTTGGATTTTTTTCGGCCCAGAGAGGCACGCATTAATGTAAGAGCCGAAAAAAATCACCGCGCACACTGGCGATGTCAGGAAAAGAACGGTTGCCACCCCATTTGGTCCCACTGGCCCTGCGCTAAACAAAAAAGCCTTTTGGATTTTTTTCGGCCCAGAGAGGCACGCATTAATGTAAGAGCCGAAAAAAATCACCGCGCACACTGGCGATGTCAGGAAAAGAACGGTTGCCACCCCATTTGGTCCCACTGGCCCTGCGCTAAACAAAAAGCCTTTTGGATTTTTTTCGGCCCAGAGAGGCACGCATTAATGTAAGAGCCGAAAAAAATCACCGCGCACACTGGCGATGTCAGGAAAAGAACGGTTGCCACCCCATTTGGTCCCACTGGCCCTGCGCTAAACAAAAAAGCCTTTTGGATTTTTTTCGGCCCAGAGAGGCACGCATTAATGTAAGAGCCGAAAAAAATCACCGCGCACACTGGCGATGTCAGGAAAAGAACGGTTGCCACCCCATTTGGTCCCACTGGCCCTGCGCTAAACAAAAAAGCCTTTTGGATTTTTTTCGGCCCAGAGAGGCACGCATTAATGTAAGAGCGAAAAAAATCACCGCGCACACTGGCGATGTCAGGAAAAGAACGGTTGCCACCCCATTTGGTCCCACTGGCCCTGCGCTAAACAAAAAGCCTTTTGGATTTTTTTCGGCCCAGAGAGGCACGCATTAATGTAAGAGCCGAAAAAAATCACCGCGCACACTGGCGATGTCAGGAAAAGAACGGTTGCCACCCCATTTGGTCCCACTGGCCCTGCGCTAAACAAAAAAGCCTTTTGGATTTTTTTCGGCCCAGAGAGGCACGCATTAATGTAAGAGCCGAAAAAAATCACCGCGCACACTGGCGATGTCAGGAAAAGAACGGTTGCCACCCCATTTGGTCCCACTGGCCCTGCGCTAAACAAAAAAGCCTTTTGGATTTTTTTCGGCCCAGAGAGGCACGCATTAATGTAAGAGCCGAAAAAAATCACCGCGCACACTGGCGATGTCAGGAAAAGAACGGTTGCCACCCCATTTGGTCCCACTGGCCCTGCGCTAAACAAAAAGCCTTTTGGATTTTTTTCGGCCCAGAGAGGCACGCATTAATGTAAGAGCCGAAAAAATCACCGCGCACACTGGCGATGTCAGGAAAAGAACGGTTGCCACCCCATTTGGTCCCACTGGCCCTGCGCTAAACAAAAAGCCTTTTGGATTTTTTTCGGCCCAGAGAGGCACGCATTAATGTAAGAGCCGAAAAAAATCACCGCGCACACTGGCGATGTCAGGAAAAGAACGGTTGCCACCCCATTTGGTCCCACTGGCCCTGCGCTAAACAAAAAGCCTTTTGGATTTTTTTCGGCCCAGAGAGGCACGCATTAATGTAAGAGCCGAAAAAAATCACCGCGCACACTGGCGATGTCAGGAAAAGAACGGTTGCCACCCCATTTGGTCCCACTGGCCCTGCGCTAAACAAAAAAGCCTTTTGGATTTTTTTCGGCCCAGAGAGGCACGCATTAATGTAAGAGCCGAAAAAAATCACCGCGCACACTGGCGATGTCAGGAAAAGAACGGTTGCCACCCCATTTGGTCCCACTGGCCCTGCGCTAAACAAAAAAGCCTTTTGGATTTTTTTCGGCCCAGAGAGGCACGCATTAATGTAAGAGCCGAAAAAAATCACCGCGCACACTGGCGATGTCAGGAAAAGAACGGTTGCCACCCCATTTGGTCCCACTGGCCCTGCGCTAAACAAAAAGCCTTTTGGATTTTTTTCGGCCCAGAGAGGCACGCATTAATGTAAGAGCCGAAAAAATCACCGCGCACACTGGCGATGTCAGGAAAAGAACGGTTGCCACCCCATTTGGTCCCACTGGCCCTGCGCTAAACAAAAAAGCCTTTTGGATTTTTTTCGGCCCAGAGAGGCACGCATTAATGTAAGAGCCGAAAAAAATCACCGCGCACACTGGCGATGTCAGGAAAAGAACGGTTGCCACCCCATTTGGTCCCACTGGCCCTGCGCTAAACAAAAAGCCTTTTGGATTTTTTTCGGCCCAGAGAGGCACGCATTAATGTAAGAGCCGAAAAAAATCACCGCGCACACTGGCGATGTCAGGAAAAGAACGGTTGCCACCCCATTTGGTCCCACTGGCCCTGCGCTAAACAAAAAAGCCTTTTGGATTTTTTTCGGCCCAGAGAGGCACGCATTAATGTAAGAGCCGAAAAAAATCACCGCGCACACTGGCGATGTCAGGAAAAGAACGGTTGCCACCCCATTTGGTCCCACTGGCCCTGCGCTAAACAAAAAGCCTTTTGGATTTTTTTCGGCCCAGAGAGGCACGCATTAATGTAAGAGCCGAAAAAAATCACCGCGCACACTGGCGATGTCAGGAAAAGAACGGTTGCCACCCCATTTGGTCCCACTGGCCCTGCGCTAAACAAAAAAGCCTTTTGGATTTTTTTCGGCCCAGAGAGGCACGCATTAATGTAAGAGCCGAAAAAAATCACCGCGCACACTGGCGATGTCAGGAAAAGAACGGTTGCCACCCCATTTGGTCCCACTGGCCCTGCGCTAAACAAAAAGCCTTTTGGATTTTTTTCGGCCCAGAGAGGCACGCATTAATGTAAGAGCCGAAAAAAATCACCGCGCACACTGGCGATGTCAGGAAAAGAACGGTTGCCACCCCATTTGGTCCCACTGGCCCTGCGCTAAACAAAAAGCCTTTTGGATTTTTTTCGGCCCAGAGAGGCACGCATTAATGTAAGAGCCGAAAAAAATCACCGCGCACACTGGCGATGTCAGGAAAAGAACGGTTGCCACCCCATTTGGTCCCACTGGCCCTGCGCTAAACAAAAAGCCTTTTGGATTTTTTTCGGCCCAGAGAGGCACGCATTAATGTAAGAGCCGAAAAAAATCACCGCGCACACTGGCGATGTCAGGAAAAGAACGGTTGCCACCCCATTTGGTCCCACTGGCCCTGCGCTAAACAAAAAGCCTTTTGGATTTTTTTCGGCCCAGAGAGGCACGCATTAATGTAAGAGCCGAAAAAAATCACCGCGCACACTGGCGATGTCAGGAAAAGAACGGTTGCCACCCCATTTGGTCCCACTGGCCCTGCGCTAAACAAAAAAGCCTTTTGGATTTTTTTCGGCCCAGAGAGGCACGCATTAATGTAAGAGCCGAAAAAAATCACCGCGCACACTGGCGATGTCAGGAAAAGAACGGTTGCCACCCCATTTGGTCCCACTGGCCATGCGCTAAAAAAAAAGCCTTTTGGATTTTTTTCGGCCCAGAGAGGCACGCATTAATGTAAGAGCCGAAAAAAATCACCGCGCACACTGGCGATGTCAGGAAAAGAACGGTTGCCACCCCATTTGGTCCCACTGGCCCTGCGCTAAACAAAAAGCCTTTTGGATTTTTTTTTCGGCCCAGAGAGGCACGCATTAATGTAAGAGCCGAAAAAAATCACCGCGCACACTGGCGATGTCAGGAAAAGAACGGTTGCCACCCCATTTGGTCCCACTGGCCCTGCGCTAAACAAAAAAGCCTTTTGGATTTTTTTCGGCCCAGAGAGGCACGCATTAATGTAAGAGCCGAAAAAAATCACCGCGCACACTGGCGATGTCAGGAAAAGAACGGTTGCCACCCCATTTGGTCCCACTGGCCCTGCGCTAAACAAAAAGCCTTTTGGATTTTTTTCGGCCCAGAGAGGCACGCATTAATGTAAGAGCGAAAAAAATCACCGCGCACACTGGCGATGTCAGGAAAAGAACGGTTGCCACCCCATTTGGTCCCACTGGCCCTGCGCTAAACAAAAAGCCTTTTGGATTTTTTTCGGCCCAGAGAGGCACGCATTAATGTAAGAGCCGAAAAAAATCACCGCGCACACTGGCGATGTCAGGAAAAGAACGGTTGCCACCCCATTTGGTCCCACTGGCCATGCGCTAAACAAAAAGCCTTTTGGATTTTTTTCGGCCCAGAGAGGCACGCATTAATGTAAGAGCCGAAAAAAATCACCGCGCACACTGGCGATGTCAGGAAAAGAACGGTTGCCACCCCATTTGGTCCCACTGGCCCTGCGCTAAACAAAAAGCCTTTTGGATTTTTTTTTCGGCCCAGAGAGGCACGCATTAATGTAAGAGCCGAAAAAAATCACCGCGCACACTGGCGATGTCAGGAAAAGAACGGTTGCCACCCCATTTGGTCCCACTGGCCCTGCGCTAAACAAAAAAGCCTTTTGGATTTTTTTCGGCCCAGAGAGGCACGCATTAATGTAAGAGCCGAAAAAAATCACCGCGCACACTGGCGATGTCAGGAAAAGAACGGTTGCCACCCCATTTGGTCCCACTGGCCCTGCGCTAAACAAAAAAGCCTTTTGGATTTTTTTCGGCCCAGAGAGGCACGCATTAATGTAAGAGCCGAAAAAAATCACCGCGCACACTGGCGATGTCAGGAAAAGAACGGTTGCCACCCCATTTGGTCCCACTGGCCCTGCGCTAAACAAAAAAGCCTTTTGGATTTTTTTCGGCCCAGAGAGGCACGCATTAATGTAAGAGCCGAAAAAAATCACCGCGCACACTGGCGATGTCAGGAAAAGAACGGTTGCCACCCCATTTGGTCCCACTGGCCCTGCGCTAAACAAAAAGCCTTTTGGATTTTTTTCGGCCCAGAGAGGCACGCATTAATGTAAGAGCCGAAAAAAATCACCGCGCACACTGGCGATGTCAGGAAAAGAACGGTTGCCACCCCATTTGGTCCCACTGGCCCTGCGCTAAACAAAAAAGCCTTTTGGATTTTTTTCGGCCCAGAGAGGCACGCATTAATGTAAGAGCCGAAAAAAATCACCGCGCACACTGGCGATGTCAGGAAAAGAACGGTTGCCACCCCATTTGGTCCCACTGGCCCTGCGCTAAACAAAAAAGCCTTTTGGATTTTTTTCGGCCCAGAGAGGCACGCATTAATGTAAGAGCCGAAAAAAATCACCGCGCACACTGGCGATGTCAGGAAAAGAACGGTTGCCACCCCATTTGGTCCCACTGGCCCTGCGCTAAACAAAAAAGCCTTTTGGATTTTTTTCGGCCCAGAGAGGCACGCATTAATGTAAGAGCCGAAAAAAATCACCGCGCACACTGGCGATGTCAGGAAAAGAACGGTTGCCACCCCATTTGGTCCCACTGGCCATGCGCTAAACAAAAAAGCCTTTTGGATTTTTTTCGGCCCAGAGAGGCACGCATTAATGTAAGAGCCGAAAAAAATCACCGCGCACACTGGCGATGTCAGGAAAAGAACGGTTGCCACCCCATTTGGTCCCACTGGCCCTGCGCTAAACAAAAAGCCTTTTGGATTTTTTTCGGCCCAGAGAGGCACGCATTAATGTAAGAGCCGAAAAAAATCACCGCGCACACTGGCGATGTCAGGAAAAGAACGGTTGCCACCCCATTTGGTCCCACTGGCCCTGCGCTAAACAAAAAAGCCTTTTGGATTTTTTTCGGCCCAGAGAGGCACGCATTAATGTAAGAGCCGAAAAAAATCACCGCGCACACTGGCGATGTCAGGAAAAGAACGGTTGCCACCCCATTTGGTCCCACTGGCCATGCGCTAAACAAAAAAGCCTTTTGGATTTTTTTCGGCCCAGAGAGGCACGCATTAATGTAAGAGCCGAAAAAAATCACCGCGCACACTGGCGATGTCAGGAAAAGAACGGTTGCCACCCCATTTGGTCCCACTGGCCCTGCGCTAAACAAAAAAGCCTTTTGGATTTTTTTCGGCCCAGAGAGGCACGCATTAATGTAAGAGCCGAAAAAAATCACCGCGCACACTGGCGATGTCAGGAAAAGAACGGTTGCCACCCCATTTGGTCCCACTGGCCATGCGCTAAACAAAAAAGCCTTTTGGATTTTTTTCGGCCCAGAGAGGCACGCATTAATGTAAGAGCCGAAAAAAATCACCGCGCACACTGGCGATGTCAGGAAAAGAACGGTTGCCACCCCATTTGGTCCCACTGGCCCTGCGCTAAACAAAAAAGCCTTTTGGATTTTTTTCGGCCCAGAGAGGCACGCATTAATGTAAGAGCCGAAAAAAATCACCGCGCACACTGGCGATGTCAGGAAAAGAACGGTTGCCACCCCATTTGGTCCCACTGGCCATGCGCTAAACAAAAAAGCCTTTTGGATTTTTTCGGCCCAGAGAGGCACGCATTAATGTAAGAGCCGAAAAAAATCACCGCGCACACTGGCGATGTCAGGAAAAGAACGGTTGCCACCCCATTTGGTCCCACTGGCCATGCGCTAAACAAAAAAGCCTTTTGGATTTTTTTCGGCCCAGAGAGGCACGCATTAATGTAAGAGCCGAAAAAAATCACCGCGCACACTGGCGATGTCAGGAAAAGAACGGTTGCCACCCCATTTGGTCCCACTGGCCCTGCGCTAAACAAAAAAGCCTTTTGGATTTTTTTCGGCCCAGAGAGGCACGCATTAATGTAAGAGCCGAAAAAAATCACCGCGCACACTGGCGATGTCAGGAAAAGAACGGTTGCCACCCCATTTGGTCCCACTGGCCATGCGCTAAACAAAAAAGCCTTTTGGATTTTTTTCGGCCCAGAGAGGCACGCATTAATGTAAGAGCCGAAAAAAATCACCGCGCACACTGGCGATGTCAGGAAAAGAACGGTTGCCACCCCATTTGGTCCCACTGGCCATGCGCTAAACAAAAAAGCCTTTTGGATTTTTTTCGGCCCAGAGAGGCACGCATTAATGTAAGAGCCGAAAAAAATCACCGCGCACACTGGCGATGTCAGGAAAAGAACGGTTGCCACCCCATTTGGTCCCACTGGCCATGCGCTAAACAAAAAGCCTTTTGGATTTTTTTCGGCCCAGAGAGGCACGCATTAATGTAAGAGCCGAAAAAAATCACCGCGCACACTGGCGATGTCAGGAAAAGAACGGTTGCCACCCCATTTGGTCCCACTGGCCATGCGCTAAACAAAAAAGCCTTTTGGATTTTTTTCGGCCCAGAGAGGCACGCATTAATGTAAGAGCCGAAAAAAATCACCGCGCACACTGGCGATGTCAGGAAAAGAACGGTTGCCACCCCATTTGGTCCCACTGGCCATGCGCTAAACAAAAAAGCCTTTTGGATTTTTTTCGGCCCAGAGAGGCACGCATTAATGTAAGAGCCGAAAAAAATCACCGCGCACACTGGCGATGTCAGGAAAAGAACGGTTGCCACCCCATTTGGTCCCACTGGCCATGCGCTAAACAAAAAGCTTTTGGATTTTTTTCGGCCCAGAGAGGCACGCATTAATGTAAGAGCCGAAAAAATCACCGCGCACACTGGCGATGTCAGGAAAAGAACGGTTGCCACCCCATTTGGTCCCACTGGCCCTGCGCTAAACAAAAAGCCTTTTGGATTTTTTTCGGCCCAGAGAGGCACGCATTAATGTAAGAGCCGAAAAAAATCACCGCGCACACTGGCGATGTCAGGAAAAGAACGGTTGCCACCCCATTTGGTCCCACTGGCCATGCGCTAAACAAAAAGCCTTTTGGATTTTTTTCGGCCCAGAGAGGCACGCATTAATGTAAGAGCCGAAAAAAATCACCGCGCACACTGGCGATGTCAGGAAAAGAACGGTTGCCACCCCATTTGGTCCCACTGGCCATGCGCTAAACAAAAAAGCCTTTTGGATTTTTTTCGGCCCAGAGAGGCACGCATTAATGTAAGAGCCGAAAAAAATCACCGCGCACACTGGCGATGTCAGGAAAAGAACGGTTGCCACCCCATTTGGTCCCACTGGCCATGCGCTAAACAAAAAAGCCTTTTGGATTTTTTTCGGCCCAGAGAGGCACGCATTAATGTAAGAGCCGAAAAAAATCACCGCGCACACTGGCGATGTCAGGAAAAGAACGGTTGCCACCCCATTTGGTCCCACTGGCCATGCGCTAAACAAAAAAGCCTTTTGGATTTTTTTCGGCCCAGAGAGGCACGCATTAATGTAAGAGCCGAAAAAAATCACCGCGCACACTGGCGATGTCAGGAAAAGAACGGTTGCCACCCCATTTGGTCCCACTGGCCCTGCGCTAAACAAAAAGCCTTTTGGATTTTTTTCGGCCCAGAGAGGCACGCATTAATGTAAGAGCCGAAAAAAATCACCGCGCACACTGGCGATGTCAGGAAAAGAACGGTTGCCACCCCATTTGGTCCCACTGGCCATGCGCTAAACAAAAAAGCCTTTTGGATTTTTTTCGGCCCAGAGAGGCACGCATTAATGTAAGAGCCGAAAAAAATCACCGCGCACACTGGCGATGTCAGGAAAAGAACGGTTGCCACCCCATTTGGTCCCACTGGCCATGCGCTAAACAAAAAAGCCTTTTGGATTTTTTTCGGCCCAGAGAGGCACGCATTAATGTAAGAGCGAAAAAAATCACCGCGCACACTGGCGATGTCAGGAAAAGAACGGTTGCCACCCCATTTGGTCCCACTGGCCATGCGCTAAACAAAAAAGCCTTTTGGATTTTTTTCGGCCCAGAGAGGCACGCATTAATGTAAGAGCCGAAAAAAATCACCGCGCACACTGGCGATGTCAGGAAAAGAACGGTTGCCACCCCATTTGGTCCCACTGGCCATGCGCTAAACAAAAAAGCCTTTTGGATTTTTTTCGGCCCAGAGAGGCACGCATTAATGTAAGAGCCGAAAAAAATCACCGCGCACACTGGCGATGTCAGGAAAAGAACGGTTGCCACCCCATTTGGTCCCACTGGCCATGCGCTAAACAAAAAAGCCTTTTGGATTTTTTTCGGCCCAGAGAGGCACGCATTAATGTAAGAGCCGAAAAAAATCACCGCGCACACTGGCGATGTCAGGAAAAGAACGGTTGCCACCCCATTTGGTCCCACTGGCCATGCGCTAAACAAAAAAGCCTTTTGGATTTTTTTCGGCCCAGAGAGGCACGCATTAATGTAAGAGCGAAAAAAATCACCGCGCACACTGGCGATGTCAGGAAAAGAACGGTTGCCACCCCATTTGGTCCCACTGGCCATGCGCTAAACAAAAAAGCCTTTTGGATTTTTTTCGGCCCAGAGAGGCACGCATTAATGTAAGAGCCGAAAAAAATCACCGCGCACACTGGCGATGTCAGGAAAAGAACGGTTGCCACCCCATTTGGTCCCACTGGCCATGCGCTAAACAAAAAAGCCTTTTGGATTTTTTTTCGGCCCAGAGAGGCACGCATTAATGTAAGAGCCGAAAAAAATCACCGCGCACACTGGCGATGTCAGGAAAAGAACGGTTGCCACCCCATTTGGTCCCACTGGCCATGCGCTAAACAAAAAAGCCTTTTGGATTTTTTTCGGCCCAGAGAGGCACGCATTAATGTAAGAGCCGAAAAAAATCACCGCGCACACTGGCGATGTCAGGAAAAGAACGGTTGCCACCCCATTTGGTCCCACTGGCCATGCGCTAAACAAAAAAGCCTTTTGGATTTTTTTCGGCCCAGAGAGGCACGCATTAATGTAAGAGCCGAAAAAAATCACCGCGCACACTGGCGATGTCAGGAAAAGAACGGTTGCCACCCCATTTGGTCCCACTGGCCATGCGCTAAACAAAAAAGCCTTTTGGATTTTTTTCGGCCCAGAGAGGCACGCATTAATGTAAGAGCCGAAAAAAATCACCGCGCACACTGGCGATGTCAGGAAAAGAACGGTTGCCACCCCATTTGGTCCCACTGGCCATGCGCTAAACAAAAAAGCCTTTTGGATTTTTTTCGGCCCAGAGAGGCACGCATTAATGTAAGAGCCGAAAAAAATCACCGCGCACACTGGCGATGTCAGGAAAAGAACGGTTGCCACCCCATTTGGTCCCACTGGCCATGCGCTAAACAAAAAAGCCTTTTGGATTTTTTTCGGCCCAGAGAGGCACGCATTAATGTAAGAGCCGAAAAAAATCACCGCGCACACTGGCGATGTCAGGAAAAGAACGGTTGCCACCCCATTTGGTCCCACTGGCCATGCGCTAAACAAAAAAGCCTTTTGGATTTTTTTCGGCCCAGAGAGGCACGCATTAATTTAAGAGCCGAAAAAAATCACCGCGCACACTGGCGATGTCAGGAAAAGAACGGTTGCCACCCCATTTGGTCCCACTGGCCATGCGCTAAACAAAAAGCCTTTTGGATTTTTTTCGGCCCAGAGAGGCACGCATTAATGTAAGAGCCGAAAAAAATCACCGCGCACACTGGCGATGTCAGGAAAAGAACGGTTGCCACCCCATTTGGTCCCACTGGCCATGCGCTAAACAAAAAGCCTTTTGGATTTTTTTCGGCCCAGAGAGGCACGCATTAATGTAAGAGCCGAAAAAAATCACCGCGCACACTGGCGATGTCAGGAAAAGAACGGTTGCCACCCCATTTGGTCCCACTGGCCATGCGCTAAACAAAAAAGCCTTTTGGATTTTTTTCGGCCCAGAGAGGCACGCATTAATGTAAGAGCCGAAAAAAATCACCGCGCACACTGGCGATGTCAGGAAAAGAACGGTTGCCACCCCATTTGGTCCCACTGGCCATGCGCTAAACAAAAAAGCCTTTTGGATTTTTTTTCGGGCCCAGAGAGGCACGCATTAATGTAAGAGCCGAAAAAAATCACCGCGCACACTGGCGATGTCAGGAAAAGAACGGTTGCCACCCCATTTGGTCCCACTGGCCATGCGCTAAACAAAAAGCCTTTTGGATTTTTTTCGGCCCAGAGAGGCACGCATTAATTTAAGAGCCGAAAAAAATCACCGCGCACACTGGCGATGTCAGGAAAAGAACGGTTGCCACCCCATTTGGTCCCACTGGCCATGCGCTAAACAAAAAAGCCTTTTGGATTTTTTTCGGCCCAGAGAGGCACGCATTAATTTAAGAGCCGAAAAAAATCACCGCGCACACTGGCGATGTCAGGAAAAGAACGGTTGCCACCCCATTTGGTCCCACTGGCCATGCGCTAAACAAAAAAGCCTTTTGGATTTTTTTCGGGCCCAGAGAGGCACGCATTAATTTAAGAGCCGAAAAAAATCACCGCGCACACTGGCGATGTCAGGAAAAGAACGGTTGCCACCCCATTTGGTCCCACTGGCCATGCGCTAAACAAAAAAGCCTTTTGGATTTTTTCGGCCCAGAGAGGCACGCATTAATGTAAGAGCCGAAAAAAATCACCGCGCACACTGGCGATGTCAGGAAAAGAACGGTTGCCACCCCATTTGGTCCCACTGGCCATGCGCTAAACAAAAAAGCCTTTTGGATTTTTTTCGGCCCAGAGAGGCACGCATTAATTTAAGAGCCGAAAAAAATCACCGCGCACACTGGCGATGTCAGGAAAAGAACGGTTGCCACCCCATTTGGTCCCACTGGCCATGCGCTAAACAAAAAGCCTTTTGGATTTTTTTCGGCCCAGAGAGGCACGCATTAATGTAAGAGCCGAAAAAAATCACCGCGCACACTGGCGATGTCAGGAAAAGAACGGTTGCCACCCCATTTGGTCCCACTGGCCATGCGCTAAACAAAAAAGCCTTTTGGATTTTTTTCGGCCCAGAGAGGCACGCATTAATGTAAGAGCCGAAAAAAATCACCGCGCACACTGGCGATGTCAGGAAAAGAACGGTTGCCACCCCATTTGGTCCCACTGGCCATGCGCTAAACAAAAAGCCTTTTGGATTTTTTTCGGCCCAGAGAGGCACGCATTAATGTAAGAGCCGAAAAAAATCACCGCGCACACTGGCGATGTCAGGAAAAGAACGGTTGCCACCCCATTTGGTCCCACTGGCCATGCGCTAAACAAAAAAGCCTTTTGGATTTTTTTTCGGCCCAGAGAGGCACGCATTAATTTAAGAGCCGAAAAAAATCACCGCGCACACTGGCGATGTCAGGAAAAGAACGGTTGCCACCCCATTTGGTCCCACTGGCCATGCGCTAAACAAAAAAGCCTTTTGGATTTTTTTCGGCCCAGAGAGGCACGCATTAATGTAAGAGCCGAAAAAAATCACCGCGCACACTGGCGATGTCAGGAAAAGAACGGTTGCCACCCCATTTGGTCCCACTGGCCATGCGCTAAACAAAAAAGCCTTTTGGATTTTTTTCGGCCCAGAGAGGCACGCATTAATGTAAGAGCCGAAAAAAATCACCGCGCACACTGGCGATGTCAGGAAAAGAACGGTTGCCACCCCATTTGGTCCCACTGGCCATGCGCTAAACAAAAAAGCCTTTTGGATTTTTTTCGGCCCAGAGAGGCACGCATTAATTTAAGAGCCGAAAAAAATCACCGCGCACACTGGCGATGTCAGGAAAAGAACGGTTGCCACCCCATTTGGTCCCACTGGCCATGCGCTAAACAAAAAAGCCTTTTGGATTTTTTTCGGCCCAGAGAGGCACGCATTAATGTAAGAGCCGAAAAAAATCACCGCGCACACTGGCGATGTCAGGAAAAGAACGGTTGCCACCCCATTTGGTCCCACTGGCCATGCGCTAAACAAAAAAGCCTTTTGGATTTTTTTCGGCCCAGAGAGGCACGCATTAATTTAAGAGCCGAAAAAAATCACCGCGCACACTGGCGATGTCAGGAAAAGAACGGTTGCCACCCCATTTGGTCCCACTGGCCATGCGCTAAACAAAAAAGCCTTTTGGATTTTTTTCGGCCCAGAGAGGCACGCATTAATGTAAGAGCCGAAAAAAATCACCGCGCACACTGGCGATGTCAGGAAAAGAACGGTTGCCACCCCATTTGGTCCCACTGGCCATGCGCTAAACAAAAAAGCCTTTTGGATTTTTTTCGGCCCAGAGAGGCACGCATTAATTTAAGAGCCGAAAAAAATCACCGCGCACACTGGCGATGTCAGGAAAAGAACGGTTGCCACCCCATTTGGTCCCACTGGCCATGCGCTAAACAAAAAAGCCTTTTGGATTTTTTTCGGCCCAGAGAGGCACGCATTAATTTAAGAGCCGAAAAAAATCACCGCGCACACTGGCGATGTCAGGAAAAGAACGGTTGCCACCCCATTTGGTCCCACTGGCCATGCGCTAAACAAAAAAGCCTTTTGGATTTTTTTCGGCCCAGAGAGGCACGCATTAATGTAAGAGCCGAAAAAAATCACCGCGCACACTGGCGATGTCAGGAAAAGAACGGTTGCCACCCCATTTGGTCCCACTGGCCATGCGCTAAACAAAAAGCCTTTTGGATTTTTTTCGGGCCCAGAGAGGCACGCATTAATGTAAGAGCCGAAAAAAATCACCGCGCACACTGGCGATGTCAGGAAAAGAACGGTTGCCACCCCATTTGGTCCCACTGGCCATGCGCTAAACAAAAAAGCCTTTTGGATTTTTTTCGGCCCAGAGAGGCACGCATTAATTTAAGAGCCGAAAAAAATCACCGCGCACACTGGCGATGTCAGGAAAAGAACGGTTGCCACCCCATTTGGTCCCACTGGCCATGCGCTAAACAAAAAAGCCTTTTGGATTTTTTTCGGCCCAGAGAGGCACGCATTAATTTAAGAGCCGAAAAAAATCACCGCGCACACTGGCGATGTCAGGAAAAGAACGGTTGCCACCCCATTTGGTCCCACTGGCCATGCGCTAAACAAAAAAGCCTTTTGGATTTTTTTCGGCCCAGAGAGGCACGCATTAATGTAAGAGCCGAAAAAAATCACCGCGCACACTGGCGATGTCAGGAAAAGAACGGTTGCCACCCCATTTGGTCCCACTGGCCATGCGCTAAACAAAAAAGCCTTTTGGATTTTTTTTCGGGCCCAGAGAGGCACGCATTAATTTAAGAGCCGAAAAAAATCACCGCGCACACTGGCGATGTCAGGAAAAGAACGGTTGCCACCCCATTTGGTCCCACTGGCCATGCGCTAAACAAAAAATGCCTTTTGGATTTTTTTTCGGGCCCAGAGAGGCACGCATTAATTTAAGAGCGAAAAAAATCACCGCGCACACTGGCGATGTCAGGAAAAGAACGGTTGCCACCCCATTTGGTCCCACTGGCCATGCGCTAAACAAAAAAGCCTTTTGGATTTTTTTCGGGCCCAGAGAGGCACGCATTAATGTAAGAGCCGAAAAAAATCACCGCGCACACTGGCGATGTCAGGAAAAGAACGGTTGCCACCCCATTTGGTCCCACTGGCCATGCGCTAAACAAAAAAAGCCTTTTGGATTTTTTTTTCGGGCCCAGAGAGGCACGCATTAATTTAAGAGCCGAAAAAAATCACCGCGCACACTGGCGATGTCAGGAAAAGAACGGTTGCCACCCCATTTGGTCCCACTGGCCATGCGCTAAACAAAAAAGCCTTTTGGATTTTTTCGGGCCCAGAGAGGCACGCATTAATGTAAGAGCCGAAAAAAATCACCGCGCACACTGGCGATGTCAGGAAAAGAACGGTTGCCACCCCATTTGGTCCCACTGGCCATGCGCTAAACAAAAAAGCCTTTTGGATTTTTTTCGGCCCAGAGAGGCACGCATTAATTTAAGAGCCGAAAAAAATCACCGCGCACACTGGCGATGTCAGGAAAAGAACGGTTGCCACCCCATTTGGTCCCACTGGCCATGCGCTAAACAAAAAAGCCTTTTGGATTTTTTCGGGCCCAGAGAGGCACGCATTAATTTAAGAGCCGAAAAAAATCACCGCGCACACTGGCGATGTCAGGAAAAGAACGGTTGCCACCCCATTTGGTCCCACTGGCCATGCGCTAAACAAAAAAGCCTTTTGGATTTTTTTCGGCCCAGAGAGGCACGCATTAATGTAAGAGCCGAAAAAAATCACCGCGCACACTGGCGATGTCAGGAAAAGAACGGTTGCCACCCCATTTGGTCCCACTGGCCATGCGCTAAACAAAAAAGCCTTTTGGATTTTTTTTTCGGCCCAGAGAGGCACGCATTAATTTAAGAGCCGAAAAAAATCACCGCGCACACTGGCGATGTCAGGAAAAGAACGGTTGCCACCCCATTTGGTCCCACTGGCCATGCGCTAAACAAAAAAGCCTTTTGGATTTTTTTCGGCCCAGAGAGGCACGCATTAATGTAAGAGCCGAAAAAAA
>JAKGUB010000512.1:0-27565 GCA_026261675.1 Hippocampus mohnikei
ATTAATGCCTTGTCAAAGAGAATGTTGTAATGTTTATTGTTGTTTGAAATGTGTTGCAGTTTTCACGGTGTTCCATGATTAAACGTTTTTTGGACATCAGTACGGCGTCATCCTTGACCGGGTAGTTACAATTATTAACATTCATGTACACTCAGCAGACGAATGTCGAACGAGACTCCGACGACGTTACACGGTCGTCGAAATCCCGGCGATACGGGAAGCTAACAGCTACGTTAGCCAGGAGCAGTGCTCGAGGTCTAAGGAAGGCGACTACATTTTAGAAACGAGTGATTTTAAACGAAACGCGCATAACGTTCAAGCCTCTGAGCACACTCACTGCGTAGAACGACTCTTTCTCCCGAAATACCTCTTTACTAGTGATGTGCTCCGCGGGTAAAATCCCTGAAGCGTGTGTCGAGTAATCATGACGAGTGATTCATGAATGGGGAGACGAAGCGCGTGTTGATGACATAAGTGGTGACGTTTGAAGCCCAGGCGAAGGGGTGTACCACGTGACCGATTCGGGAAATGATGCGATCGGTTCGACTGTGGTTCAAATAAAAGCGGCAAAGAAACACTATGGATTCCCTTTACCAACTTGCTATCACATAACTATGAACCCCTGCTTCATCAGTACCATATGAAAGAGTTTGTTCAAAATCAGGTGAAATTCTCTGCAAAAAAGAAACCACCGGAGTCCAAAACTTTAGATAAAATATTGTTTTTAAATAAAAACGAAAAAGCACTTTATTTTACCTCATTTCACATTTTCACTTGTTGCACAGGCACAAACATAGACAAAGTAAAACCGAACAATTCATGTAAAAACACTCCTCAAATACATATTATGTGTACAGAGCATGGTTTACACCCCACCATTTTATTGCATGCACCAAGCATGTTATACATTTTCCTGTCCACACGATGGCGTAGTCGAGGAAATGATTCATCTTGAAGCCCGAATCGTGTGTGTGAAGTATTTCCTGCAGGGCTTCACTGCTTTATGGGGCTTCATTTTGCCATCACTACTCTTTATTCTACAGAAAACTAAGGCCATAATAATAAAACTATGATTTTTAAAAATTGCTACTGTCAAAAGTATTAGGGATCCCATACGACGTTGCGTGTTTTTCCCAGTGATTTTTAAAGCCACAAAGAAACGAGGACATTAATATAGAGGTACAGGGAAAATAATGTGACGTAAAATTCTGCATTAGTACAGATGCATTTAAATCAAATATTTTAAACTGATCAACAAGACACAATGCGCAGTCAATTTTTAACCGAATGCACATATTTTGCGCATTTCGCACTTCTTTGACATAGCCCAAAGCCCTTTAAAAATGACCAGTATTTACCCATTCACAAACATACATATATTCATCAGAAATTAAATTATTAATGTCAACGTCGTTTTGACATTATCATCTAATTAATAAACAACTATGCGTGCTAAAACATTTACCACAATATTACCGTCGTAGTTGTTGTCGTGCATTAAAATAACACAACTCCATTTGACTTTTAATTGGTTTTGCTTTTAAATTATCTTACAATTACAGGGCCTTTTAAACTTTTTAAGGTCCACATGCGACTTACTTCGAATCGGGCATCATCCTTCTGACGTAATATCCGGCGCAAAGTTACTTGCCTAAACCTACCTTTCCCTGAATCGGCCTCCTCCGGGTCTGCAGCTGGACCCTTCTCGACAAGAGAGCTCCATTTGGACGTGCAAGGCAAGAGTCGATGACTGCCTTCTGCTGGTCATAGTTTGTCATTGCAACCTGATGAAAGAATACCATCTTGATGTATTTCTTACCTGAAAAACTCGATCACTGCCGTCTGTTGGTCACAGTTTGTCATTGCAACCCTATTCAAGATAATCATATTAGTTCTTATTTCCCTCAAAAATCAGCAGTTAAACATGAAGGCAGGCCTTTGAAGATAATTTTGTGACATTTTAGGGATTTTTTTAATTTCAGAAAAAACCATCATGAAAATTAATTAACAAGCGTGGTTCTTCCCGCTGTTTCAACCTTGTGTATGGCTCTTCTTCGCTCTCAATTGTTGTTGTTTGTAGTTTTGTAGTGGATAGCTCTACTTTGAAAATGGGCAAAAGGAGAGATGGAATCCTTTTAAGGCAGCTTTTTATTTTTCCCCACGTCTGCACCTCCGAACGAACCAACGAACGAGAACACACCTCCTCTGTAACACAAAAACACTTCCTGATTTCCTTAACCAATCAGATAATATCAACATAAACTTGTTTAAGCAATTATGAAACGGAATATAACCTATAGGTAACTAACACAAAAGAATATAATGCTCAAATATAAAATGAAAATAATTAATAATTTAACATAAGCTTACATAAACATCATTCAGTAATATTTTGGACTAAATGATTTTATGCGGGCCGGCAGAATGGACAGTGGTACATGCTGCAACATGGGTTGCATTTTTGCAGCTCAGGGACAGATGTCCCTCGTTGTATTGAGACATGCATCTGGAAAATAAAGAGAATGAATTGTGAAATCTACTATGTAAATATAATTCTACAGAAAACTAAGGCCATAATAATAAAACTATGATTTTTTAAAAATTGCTACTGTCAAAAGTATTAGGGATCCCATACGACGTTGCGTGTTTTTCCCAGTGATTTTTAAAGCCACAAAGAAACGAGGACATTAATATAGAGGTACAGGGAAAATAATGTGACGTAAAATTCTGCATTAGCACAGATGCATTTAAATCTAATATTTTAAACTGATCAACAAGACACAATGCGCAGTCAATTTTTAACCGAATGCACATATTTTGCGCATTTCGCACTTCTTTGACGTAGCCCAAAGCCCTTTAAAAATGACCAGTATTTACCCATTCACAAACATACATATATTCATCAGAAATTAAATTATTAATGTCAACGTCGTTTTGACATTATCATCTAATTAATAAACAACTATGCGTGCTAAAACATTTACCACAATATTACCGTCGTAGTTGTTGTCGTGCATTAAAATAACACAACTCCGTTGGACTTTTAATTGGTTTTGCTTTTAAATTATCTTACAATTACAGGGCCTTTTAAACTTTTTAAGGTCCACATGCGACTTACTTCGAATCGGGCATCATCCTTCTGACGTAATATCCGGCGCAAAGTTACTTGCCTAAACCTACCTTTCCCTGAATCGGCCTCCTCCGGGTCTGCAGCTGGACCCTTCTCGACAAGAGAGCTCCATTTGGACGTGCAAGGCAAGAGTCGATGACTGCCTTCTGCTGGTCATAGTTTGTCATTGCAACCTGATGAAAGAATACCATCTTGATGTATTTCTTACCTGAAAAACTCGATCACTGCCGTCTGTTGGTCACAGTTTGTCATTGCAACCCTATTCAAGATAATCATATTAGTTCTTATTTCCCTCAAAAATCAGCAGTTAAACATGAAGGCAGGCCTTTGAAGATAATTTTGTGACATTTTAGGGATTTTTTTAATTTCAGAAAAAACCATCATGAAAATTAATTAACAAGCGTGGTTCTTCCCGCTGTTTCAACCTTGTGTATGGCTCTTCTTCGCTCTCAATTGTTGTTGTTTGTAGTTTTGTAGTGGATAGCTCTACTTTGAAAATGGGCAAAAGGAGAGACATTTCTTCTCGAATTACAGTTAAACGCACGCTAGCCTCGACGCAGGACACCCAACGTTGCTTTATTGGACTATATCATAATTGTCTCAAGCTTCGGGGCCTGGTTTAGCTTACTTAGCTTTAAATCCCAGCGCTGTCCTCAATTAGAACTCCGAAAAGACCCGGCCTAATAGGGCCGAAAGCACACGAGCGCCGACAATATAACTACAACAATTAATACCAA
Source organism: Hippocampus mohnikei (assembly GCA_026261675.1). Taxonomy (NCBI): domain Eukaryota; kingdom Metazoa; phylum Chordata; class Actinopteri; order Syngnathiformes; family Syngnathidae; genus Hippocampus; species Hippocampus mohnikei. Next base: position 3,868 of record JAKGUB010000512.1, read on the forward strand.
GTACTAAATCCCACGAACTGTGAGACATTATTGTAACTGGCGCCAATATTGAGTCATTGGTTGCCATGACAACGAATATATTATAAATACATATTTTTGATGCTGTTGATTTGTAAAGGTGCTTTGTTTCTATGTGAACCCTTCATATTGTTTTATTTTCATGTTATTTAGGATGTTTTGTCGGTAATCCCTTCCGGTCACGTGCGCGGATAGGGAGGAATTAAAAGATCGAGAAGTCAACTTACGAGAGAGAAAGAGAAAGAAAGAGAGAAACGATATCGTCTGGTCAACGTTCTTTAAGTTTAGCTATTTTCGGTTTACAAGGTGAACACGGTATGTGTCTGTTTTTGATGATTTATTAATGCCTTGTCAAAGAGAATGTTGTAATGTTTATTGTTGTTTGAAATGTGTTGCAGTTTTCACGGTGTTCCATGATTAAACGTTTTTTGGACATCAGTACGAAGCGTCATCCTTGACCGGGTAGTTACAATTATTAACATTCATGTACACTCAGCAGACGAATGTCGAACGAGACTCCGACGACGTTACACGGTCGTCGAAATCCCGGCGATACGGGAAGCTAACAGCTACGTTAGCCAGGAGCAGTGCTCGAGGTCTAAGGAAGGCGACTACATTTTAGAAACGAGTGATTTTAAACGAAACGCGCATAACGTTCAAGCCTCTGAGCACACTCACTGCGTAGAACGACTCTTTCTCCCGAAATACCTCTTTACTAGTGATGTGCTCCGCGGGTAAAATCCCTGAAGCGTGTGTCGAGTAATCATGACGAGTGATTCATGAATGGGGAGACGAAGCGCGTGTTGATGACATAAGTGGTGACGTTTGAAGCCCAGGCGAAGGGGTGTACCACGTGACCGATTCGGGAAATGATGCGATCGGTTCGACTGTGGTTCAAATAAAAGCGGCAAAGAAACACTATGGATTCCCTTTACCAACTTGCTATCACATAACTATGAACCCCTGCTTCATCAGTACCATATGAAAGAGTTTGTTCAAAATCAGGTGAAATTCTCTGCAAAAAAGAAACCACCGGAGTCCAAAACTTTAGATAAAATATTGTTTTTAAATAAAAACGAAAAAGCACTTTATTTTACCTCATTTCACATTTTCACTTGTTGCACAGGCACAAACATAGACAAAGTAAAACCGAACAATTCATGTAAAAACACTCCTCAAATACATATTATGTGTACAGAGCATGGTTTACACCCCACCATTTTATTGCATGCACCAAGCATGTTATACATTTTCCTGTCCACACGATGGCGTAGTCGAGGAAATGATTCATCTTGAAGCCCGAATCGTGTGTGTGAAGTATTTCTGCAGGGCTTCACTGCTTTATGGGGCTTCATTTTGCCATTACTACTCTTTATTCTACAGAAAACTAAGGCCATAATAATAAAACTATGATTTTTAAAAATTGCTACTGTCAAAAGTATTAGGGATCCCATACGACGTTGCGTGTTTTTCCCAGTGATTTTTAAAGCCACAAAGAAACGAGGACATTAATATAGAGGTACAGGGAAAATAATGTGACGTAAAATTCTGCATTAGTACAGATGCATTTAAATCAAATATTTTAAACTGATCAACAAGACACAATGCGCAGTCAATTTTTAACCGAATGCACATATTTTGCGCATTTCGCACTTCTTTGACATAGCCCAAAGCCCTTTAAAAATGACCAGTATTTACCCATTCACAAACATACATATATTCATCAGAAATTAAATTATTAATGTCAACGTCGTTTTGACATTATCATCTAATTAATAAACAACTATGCGTGCTAAAACATTTACCACAATATTACCGTCGTAGTTGTTGTCGTGCATTAAAATAACACAACTCCATTTGACTTTTAATTGGTTTTGCTTTTAAATTATCTTACAATTACAGGGCCTTTTAAACTTTTTAAGGTCCACATGCGACTTACTTCGAATCGGGCATCATCCTTCTGACGTAATATCCGGCGCAAAGTTACTTGCCTAAACCTACCTTTCCCTGAATCGGCCTCCTCCGGGTCTGCAGCTGGACCCTTCTCGACAAGAGAGCTCCATTTGGACGTGCAAGGCAAGAGTCGATGACTGCCTTCTGCTGGTCATAGTTTGTCATTGCAACCTGATGAAAGAATACCATCTTGATGTATTTCTTACCTGAAAAACTCGATCACTGCCGTCTGTTGGTCACAGTTTGTCATTGCAACCCTATTCAAGATAATCATATTAGTTCTTATTTCCCTCAAAAATCAGCAGTTAAACATGAAGGCAGGCCTTTGAAGATAATTTTGTGACATTTTAGGGATTTTTTTAATTTCAGAAAAAACCATCATGAAAATTAATTAACAAGCGTGGTTCTTCCCGCTGTTTCAACCTTGTGTATGGCTCTTCTTCGCTCTCAATTGTTGTTGTTTGTAGTTTTGTAGTGGATAGCTCTACTTTGAAAATGGGCAAAAGGAGAGACATTTCTTCTCGAATTACAGTTAAACGCACGCTAGCCTCGACGCAGGACACCCAACGTTGCTTTATTGGACTATATCATAATTGTCTCAAGCTTCGGGGCCTGGTTTAGCTTACTTAGCTTTAAATCCCAGCGCTGTCCTCAATTAGAACTCCAAAAGACCCGGCCTAATAGGGCCGAAAGCACACTGAGCGCCGACAATATAACTACAACAATTAATACCAAGTACTAAATCCCACGAACTGTGAGACATTATTGTAACTGGCGCCAATATTGAGTCATTGGTTGCCATGACAACGAATATATTATAAATACATATTTTTGATGCTGTTGATTTGTAAAGGTGCTTTGTTTCTATGTGAACCCTTCATATTGTTTTATTTTCATGTTATTTAGGATGTTTTGTCGGTAATCACTTCCGGTCACGTGCAGCGGATAGGGAGGAATTAAAAGATCGAGAAGTCAACTTACGAGAGAGAAAGAGAAAGAAAGAGAGAAACGATATCGTCTGGTCAACGTTCTTTAAGTTTAGCTACTTTCGGTTTACAAGGTGAACACGGTATGTGTCTGTTTTTGATGATTTATTAATGCCTTGTCAAAGAGAATGTTGTCATGTTTATTGTTGTTTGAAATGTGTTGCAGTTTTCACGGTGTTCCATGATTAAACGTTTTTTGGACATCAGTACGAAGCGTCATCCTTGACCGGGTAGTTACAATTATTAACATTCATGTACACTCACCAGACGAATGTCGAACGAGACTCGACGACGTTACACGGTCGTCGAAATCCCGGCGATACGGGAAGCTAACAGCTACGTTAGCCAGGAGCAGTGCTCGAGGTCTAAGGAAGGCGACTACATTTTAGAAACGAGTGATTTTAAACGAAACGCGCATAACGTTCAAGCCTCTGAGCACACTCACTGCGTAGAACGACTCTTTCTCCCGAAATACCTCTTTACTAGTGATGTGCTCCGCGGTCGAATCCCTGAAGCGTGTGTCGAGTAATCATGACGAGTGATTCATGAATGGGGAGACGAAGCGCGTGTTGATGACATAAGTGGTGACGTTTGAAGCCCAGGCGAAGGGGTGTACCACGTGACCGATTCGGGAAATGATGCGATCGGTTCGACTGTGGTTCGAAATAAAAGCGGCAAAGAAACACTATGGATTCCCTTTACCAACTTGCTATCACATAACTATGCACCCCTGCTTCATCAGTACCATATGCGCCAAAAACTCGTTTTGGATTTTTTCGGCCCAGAGAGGCACGCATTAATGTAAGAGCCGAAAAAAATCACCGCGCACACTGGCGATGTCAGGAAAAGAACGGTTGCCACCCCATTTGGTCCCACTGGCCCTGCGCTAAACAAAAAAGCGTTTTGGATTTTTTCGGGCCCAGAGAGGCAAGCATTAATGTAAGAGCCGAAAAAAATCACCGCGCACACTGGCGATGTCAGGAAAAGAACGGTTGCCACCCCATTTGGTCCCACTGGCCCTGCGCTAAACAAAAAAGCGTTTTGGATTTTTTTGGGCCCAGAGAGGCACGCATTAATGTAAGAGCCGAAAAAAATCACCGCGCACACTGGCGATGTCAGGAAAAGAACGGTTGCCACCCCATTTGGTCCCACTGGCCCTGCGCTAAACAAAAAAGCGTTTTGGATTTTTTTCGGCCCAGAGAGGCAAGCATTAATGTAAGAGCCGAAAAAAATCACCGCGCACACTGGCGATGTCAGGAAAAGAACGGTTGCCACCCCATTTGGTCCCACTGGCCCTGCGCTAAACAAAAAAGCGTTTTGGATTTTTTTCGGCCCAGAGAGGCACGCATTAATGTAAGAGCCGAAAAAAATCACCGCGCACACTGGCGATGTCAGGAAAAGAACGGTTGCCACCCCATTTGGTCCCACTGGCCCTGCTCTAAACAAAAAAGCGTTTTGGATTTTTTCGGCCCACAGAGGCACGCATTAATGTAAGAGCCGAAAAAAATCACCGCGCACACTGGCGATGTCAGGAAAAGAACGGTTGCCACCCCATTTGGTCCCACTGGCCCTGCGCTAAACAAAAAAGCGTTTTGGATTTTTTTCGGGCCCAGAGAGGCACGCATTAATGTAAGAGCCGAAAAAATCACCGCGCACACTGGCGATGTCAGGAAAAGAACGGTTGCCACCCCATTTGGTCCCACTGGCCCTGCGCTAAACAAAAAAGCGTTTTGGATTTTTTTCGGCCCAGAGAGGCACGCATTAATGTAAGAGCCGAAAAATCACCGCGCACACTGGCGATGTCAGGAAAAGAACGGTTGCCACCCCATTTGGTCCCACTGGCCCTGCGCTAAACAAAAAAGCGTTTTGGATTTTTTCGGCCCAGAGAGGCACGCATTAATGTAAGAGCCGAAAAATCACCGCGCACACTGGCGATGTCAGGAAAAGAACGGTTGCCACCCCATTTGGTCCCACTGGCCCTGCGCTAAACAAAAAAGCGTTTTGGATTTTTTCGGGCCCAGAGAGGCACGCATTAATGTAAGAGCCGAAAAAATCACCGCGCACACTGGCGATGTCAGGAAAAGAACGGTTGCCACCCCATTTGGTCCCACTGGCCCTGCGCTAAACAAAAAAGCGTTTTGGATTTTTTTGGCCCAGAGAGGCACGCATTAATGTAAGGGCGAAAAAATCACCGCGCACACTGGCGATGTCAGGAAAAGAACGGTTGCCACCCCATTTGGTCCCACTGGCCCTGCGCTAAACAAAAAAGCGTCTTGGTCGGATGAGTGGCGCGGAAAAGCGCCCGGAGGTAAGTTTGAGCACCACAGAAGAGGCCGGGCGGCGTGAGGGAGCATGGCCGCAAGAGGGCGTCGTGGTCGGATGAGTGGCGTGGGAAAAGCGCCCGGAGGTAAGTTTGAGCACCGCAGAAGAGGCCGGGCGGCGTGAGGGAGCATGGCCGCAAGAGGGCGTCGTGGTCGGATGAGTGGCGCGGGAAAAGCGCCCGGAGGTAAGTTTGAGCACCACAGAAGAGGCCGGGCGGCGTGAGGGAGCATGGCCGCAAGAGGGCGTCGTGGTCGGATGAGTGGCGTGGGAAAAGCGCCCTCGGAGGTAAGTTTGAGCACCGCAGAAGAGGCCGGGCGGCGTGAGTGAGCGTGGCCGCCAAGAGGCGTCTTGGTCGGATGAGTGGCGTGGGAAAAGCGCCCCGGAGGTAAGTTTGAGCACCGCAGAAGAGGCCGGGCGGCGTGAGGGAGCATGGCCGCAAGAGGGCGTCGTGGTCGGATGAGTGGCGTGGGAAAAGCGCCCTCGGAGGTAAGTTTGAGCACCGCAGAAGAGGCCGGGCGGCGTGAGTGAGCGTGGCCGCAAGAGGGCGTCGTGGTCGGATGAGTGGCGTGGGGAAAAGCGCCCTCGGAGGTAAGTTTGAGCACCGCAGAAGAGGCCGGGCGGCGTGAGTGAGCATGGCCGCAAGAGGGCGTCGTGGACGGATGAGTGGCGTGGGGAAAAGCGCCCCGGAGGTAAGTTTGAGCACCGCAGAAGAGGCCGGGCGGCGTGAGTGAGCGTGGCCGCAAGAGGCGTCGTGGTCGGATGAGTGGCGTGGGGAAAAGCGCCCCGGAGGTAAGTTTGAGCACCGCAGAAGGAGGCCGGGCGGCGTGAGTGAGCGTGGCCGCAAGAGGGCGTCGTGGTCGGATGAGTGGCGTGGGAAAAGCGCCCGGAGGTAAGTTTGAGCACCGCAGAGGAGGCCGGGCGGCGTGAGTGAGCGTGGCCGCCAAGAGGCGTCGTGGTCGGATGAGTGGCGTGGGGAAAAGCGCCCGGAGGTAAGTTTGAGCACCGCAGAAGAGGCCGGGCGGCGTGAGTGAGCGTGGCCGCAAGAGGGCGTCGTGGTCGGATGAGTGGCGTGGGGAAAAGCGCCCCGGAGGTAAGTTTGAGCACCGCAGAGGAGGCCGGGCGGCGTGAGTGAGCGTGGCCGCAAGAGGGCGTCGTGGTCGGATGAGTGGCGTGGGGAAAAGCGCCCTCGGAGGTAAGTTTGAGCACCGCGAGGAGGCCGGGCGGCGTGAATGAGCGTGGCCGCCAAGAGGCGTCTTGGTCGGATGAGTGGCGTGGGGAAAAGCGCCCGGAGGTAAGTTTGAGCACCGCAGAAGAGGCCGGGCGGCGTGAGGGAGCATGGCCGCAAGAGGGCGTCGTGGTCGGATGAGTGGCGTGGGGAAAAGCGCCCCGGAGGTAAGTTTGAGCACCGCAGAAGAGGCCGGGCGGCGTGAGTGAGCGTGGCCGCAAGAGGGCGTCGTGGTCGGATGAGTGGCGTGGGGAAAAGCGCCCTCGGAGGTAAGTTTGAGCACCGCAGAGGAGGCCGGGCGGCGTGAGTGAGCGTGGCCGCAAGAGGGCGTCGTGGTCGGATGAGTGGCGTGGGGAAAAGCGCCCTCGGAGGTAAGTTTGAGCACCGCAGAGGAGGCCGGGCGGCGTGAATGAGCGTGGCCGCAAGAGGCGTCTTGGTCGGATGAGTGGCGTGGGAAAAGCGCCCGGAGGTAAGTTTGAGCACCGCAGAAGAGGCCGGGCGGCGTGAGTGAGCGTGGCCGCAAGAGGGCGTCGTGGTCGGATGAGTGGCGTGGGAAAAGCGCCCGGAGGTAAGTTTGAGCACCGCAGAAGAGGCCGGGCGGCGTGAGTGAGCGTGGCCGCAAGAGGGCGTCGTGGTCGGATGAGTGGCGTGGGAAAAGCGCCCTCGGAGGTAAGTTTGAGCACCGCGGAGGAGGCCGGGCGGCGTGAGTGAGCGTGGCCGCCAAGAGGCGTCTTGGTCGGATGAGTGGCGTGGGAAAAGCGCCCTCGGAGGTAAGTTTGAGCACCGCGGAGGAGGCCGGGCGGCGTGAGTGAGCGTGGCCGCAAGAGGGCGTCGTGGTCGGATGAGTGGCGTGGGGAAAAGCGCCTCGGAGGTAAGTTTGAGCACCGCGAGGAAGAGGCCGGGCGGCGTGAGTGAGCGTGGCCGCAAGAGGCGTCGTGGACGGATGAGTGGCGTGGGGAAAAGCGCCCTGAGGTAAGTTTGAGCACCGCGGAGGAGGCCGGGCGGCGGAGTGAGCGTGGCCGCCAAGAGGCGTCTTGGTCGGATGAGTGGCGTGGGGAAAAGCGCCCTCGGAGGTAAGTTTGAGCACCGCGAGGAGGCCGGGCGGCGGGAGTGAGCGTGGCCGCAAGAGGGCGTCGTGGTCGGATGAGTGGCGTGGGAAAAGCGCCCGGAGGTAAGTTTGAGCACCGCAGAAGAGGCCGGGCGGCGTGAGGGAGCATGGCCGCAAGAGGGCGTCGTGGACGGATGAGTGGCGTGGGAAAAGCGCCCTCGGAGGTAAGTTTGAGCACCGCGGAGGAGCCGGGCGGCGTGAGTGAGCGTGGCCGCAAGAGGGCGTCGTGGTCGGATGAGTGGCGTGGGGAAAAGCGCCCGGAGGTAAGTTTGAGCACCGCAGAAGGAGGCCGGGCGGCGTGAGTGAGCGTGGCCGCAAGAGGCGTCGTGGTCGGATGAGTGGCGTGGGAAAAAGCGCCCTCCGGAGGTAAGTTTGAGCACCGCAGAAGAGGCCGGGCGGCGTGAGGGAGCATGGCCGCAAGAGGGCGTCGTGGTCGGATGAGTGGCGTGGGGGAAAAGCGCCCTCCGGAGGTAAGTTTGAGCACCGCAGAAGAGGCCGGGCGGCGTGAGTGAGCGTGGCCGCAAGAGGGCGTCGTGGTCGGATGAGTGGCGTGGGGGAAAAGCGCCCGGAGGTAAGTTTGAGCACCGCAGAAGAGGCCGGGCGGCGTGAGTGAGCGTGGCCGCAAGAGGGCGTCGTGGACGGATGAGTGGCGTGGGGAAAAAGCGCCCTCCGGAGGTAAGTTTGAGCACCGCAGAAGAGGCCGGGCGGCGTGAGTGAGCGTGGCCGCAAGAGGGCGTCGTGGTCGGATGAGTGGCGTGGGGGAAAAGCGCGCCTCGGAGGTAAGTTTGAGCACCGCGGAGGAGGCCGGGCGGCGTGAATGAGCGTGGCCGCCAAGAGGCGTCGTGGTCGGATGAGTGGCGTGGGAAAAGCGCCCGGAGGTAAGTTTGAGCACCGCAGAAGAGGCCGGGCGGCGTGAGGGAGCATGGCCGCAAGAGGGCGTCGTGGACGGATGAGTGGCGTGGGGAAAAGCGCCTCGGAGGTAAGTTTGAGCACCGCAGAAGAGGCCGGGCGGCGTGAGTGAGCGTGGCCGCAAGAGGGCGTCGTGGTCGGATGAGTGGCGTGGGAAAAGCGCCCTCGGAGGTAAGTTTGAGCACCGCGAGGAGGCCGGGCGGCGTGAATGAGCGTGGCCGCCAAGAGGCGTCGTGGTCGGATGAGTGGCGTGGGGAAAAGCGCCCGGAGGTAAGTTTGAGCACCGCAGAAGAGGCCGGGCGGCGTGAGGGAGCATGGCCGCAAGAGGGCGTCGTGGACGGATGAGTGGCGTGGGGAAAAGCGCCCTCGGAGGTAAGTTTGAGCACCGCAGAAGAGGCCGGGCGGCGTGAGTGAGCGTGGCCGCAAGAGGGCGTCGTGGTCGGATGAGTGGCGTGGGAAAAGCGCCCGGAGGTAAGTTTGAGCACCGCAGAGGAGGCCGGGCGGCGTGAGTGAGCGTGGCCGCAAGAGGGCGTCGTGGTCGGATGAGTGGCGTGGGGAAAAGCGCCCGGAGGTAAGTTTGAGCACCGCAGAAGAGGCCGGGCGGCGTGAGGGAGCATGGCCGCAAGAGGGCGTCGTGGACGGATGAGTGGCGTGGGGAAAAGCGCCCCGGAGGTAAGTTTGAGCACCGCGAGGAGGCCGGGCGGCGTGAGTGAGCGTGGCCGCAAGAGGGCGTCGTGGTCGGATGAGTGGCGTGGGGAAAAGCGCCCCGGAGGTAAGTTTGAGCACCGCAGAGGAGGCCGGGCGGCGTGAGTGAGCGTGGCCGCAAGAGGGCGTCGTGGACGGATGAGTGGCGTGGGAAAAGCGCCCCCGGAGGTAAGTTTGAGCACCGCAGAAGAGGCCGGGCGGCGTGAGGGAGCATGGCCGCAAGAGGGCGTCGTGGTCGGATGAGTGGCGTGGGGGAAAAGCGCCCTCGGAGGTAAGTTTGAGCACCGCAGAGGAGGCCGGGCGGCGTGAGTGAGCGTGGCCGCAAGAGGGCGTCGTGGTCGGATGAGTGGCGTGGGGAAAAGCGCCCGGAGGTAAGTTTGAGCACCGCAGAAGAGGCCGGGCGGCGTGAGTGAGCGTGGCCGCAAGAGGGCGTCGTGGACGGATGAGTGGCGTGGGGGAAAAGCGCCCTCGGAGGTAAGTTTGAGCACCGCAGAGGAGGCCGGGCGGCGTGAGTGAGCGTGGCCGCAAGAGGGCGTCGTGGTCGGATGAGTGGCGTGGGGAAAAGCGCCCGGAGGTAAGTTTGAGCACCGCGGAGGAGGCCGGGCGGCGTGAATGAGCGTGGCCGCAAGAGGCGTAGTTGGTCGGATGAGTGGCGTGGGGAAAAGCGCCCTCCGGAGGTAAGTTTGAGCACCGCAGAAGAGGCCGGGCGGCGTGAGTGAGCGTGGCCGCAAGAGGGCGTCGTGGACGGATGAGTGGCGTGGGGAAAAAGCGCCCTCCGGAGGTAAGTTTGAGCACCGCAGAAGAGGCCGGGCGGCGTGAGTGAGCGTGGCCGCAAGAGGGCGTCGTGGACGGATGAGTGGCGTGGGGAAAAGCGCCCACCGGAGGTAAGTTTGAGCACCGCGGAGGAGGCCGGGCGGCGTGAGTGAGCGTGGCGCAAGAGGCGTCGTGGTCGGATGAGTGGCGTGGGGCAAAAGCGCCCTCCGGAGGTAAGTTTGAGCACCGCAGAAGAGGCCGGGCGGCGTGAGGGAGCATGGCCGCAAGAGGGCGTCGTGGACGGATGAGTGGCGTGGGGAAAAGCGCCCTCCGGAGGTAAGTTTGAGCACCGCGGAGGAGGCCGGGCGGCGGGAGTGAGCGTGGCCGCAAGAGGGCGTCGTGGTCGGATGAGTGGCGTGGGGGAAAAGCGCCCTCCGGAGGTAAGTTTGAGCACCGCGGAGGAGGCCGGGCGGCGGGAGTGAGCGTGGCCGCAAGAGGGCGTCGTGGTCGGATGAGTGGCGTGGGGGAAAAGCGCCCTCCGGAGGTAAGTTTGAGCACCGCAGAAGAGGCCGGGCGGCGTGAGGGAGCATGGCCGCAAGAGGGCGTCGTGGACGGATGAGTGGCGTGGGGAAAAGCGCCCTCCGGAGGTAAGTTTGAGCACCGCAGAGGAGGCGGGCGCAGTTAATGTGAGCGCAAAAAATCGTGGTCGGATGACTGGCGATGTCAGGAAAAGAACGGTTGCCACCCCATTTGGTCCCACTGGCCCTGCGCTAAACAAAAAGCGTTTTGGATTTTTTGGCCCAGAGAGGCACGCATTAATGTAAGAGCCGAAAAATCACCGCGCACACTGGCGATGTCAGGAAAAGAACGGTTGCCACCCCATTTGGTCCCACTGGCCCTGCGCTAAACAAAAAGCGTTTTGGAGGTTTTTTTCGGCCCAGAGAGGCACGCATTAATGTAAGAGCCGAAAAATCACCGCGCACACTGGCGATGTCAGGAAAAGAACGGTTGCCACCCCATTTGGTCCCACTGGCCCTGCGCTAAACAAAAAGCCTTTTGGATTTTTTTCGGCCCAGAGAGGCACGCATTAATGTAAGAGCCGAAAAATCACCGCGCACACTGGCGATGTCAGGAAAAGAACGGTTGCCACCCCATTTGGTCCCACTGGCCCTGCGCTAAACAAAAAAGCTTTTGGATTTTTTCGGCCCAGAGAGGCACGCATTAATGTAAGAGCCGAAAAATCACCGCGCACACTGGCGATGTCAGGAAAAGAACGGTTGCCACCCCATTTGGTCCCACTGGCCCTGCGCTAAACAAAAAGCCTTTTGGATTTTTTTCGGCCCAGAGAGGCACGCATTAATGTAAGAGCCGAAAAATCACCGCGCACACTGGCGATGTCAGGAAAAGAACGGTTGCCACCCCATTTGGTCCCACTGGCCCTGCGCTAAACAAAAAGCCTTTTGGATTTTTTTCGGCCCAGAGAGGCACGCATTAATGTAAGAGCCGAAAAATCACCGCGCACACTGGCGATGTCAGGAAAAGAACGGTTGCCACCCCATTTGGTCCCACTGGCCCTGCGCTAAACAAAAAGCTTTTGGATTTTTTTCGGCCCAGAGAGGCACGCATTAATGTAAGAGCCGAAAAAAATCACCGCGCACACTGGCGATGTCAGGAAAAGAACGGTTGCCACCCCATTTGGTCCCACTGGCCCTGCGCTAAACAAAAAAGCGTTTTGGATTTTTTTCGGCCCAGAGAGGCACGCATTAATGTAAGAGCCGAAAAATCACCGCGCACACTGGCGATGTCAGGAAAAGAACGGTTGCCACCCCATTTGGTCCCACTGGCCCTGCGCTAAACAAAAAGCGTTTTGGATTTTTTTCGGCCCAGAGAGGCACGCATTAATGTAAGAGCCGAAAAAATCACCGCGCACACTGGCGATGTCAGGAAAAGAACGGTTGCCACCCCATTTGGTCCCACTGGCCCTGCGCTAAACAAAAAGCGTTTTGGATTTTTTTCGGCCCAGAGAGGCACGCATTAATGTAAGAGCCGAAAAATCACCGCGCACACTGGCGATGTCAGGAAAAGAACGGTTGCCACCCCATTTGGTCCCACTGGCCCTGCGCTAAACAAAAAGCGTTTTGGATTTTTTTCGGCCCAGAGAGGCACGCATTAATGTAAGAGCCGAAAAAATCACCGCGCACACTGGCGATGTCAGGAAAAGAACGGTTGCCACCCCATTTGGTCCCACTGGCCCTGCGCTAAACAAAAAAGCGTTTTGGATTTTTTCGGCCCAGAGAGGCACGCATTAATGTAAGAGCCGAAAAATCACCGCGCACACTGGCGATGTCAGGAAAAGAACGGTTGCCACCCCATTTGGTCCCACTGGCCCTGCGCTAAACAAAAAGCGTTTTGGATTTTTTCGGCCCAGAGAGGCACGCATTAATGTAAGAGCCGAAAAAAATCACCGCGCACACTGGCGATGTCAGGAAAAGAACGGTTGCCACCCCATTTGGTCCCACTGGCCCTGCGCTAAACAAAAAAGCGTTTTGGATTTTTTTCGGCCCAGAGAGGCACGCATTAATGTAAGAGCCGAAAAAATCACCGCGCACACTGGCGATGTCAGGAAAAGAACGGTTGCCACCCCATTTGGTCCCACTGGCCCTGCGCTAAACAAAAAAGCGTTTTGGATTTTTTTCGGCCCAGAGAGGCACGCATTAATGTAAGAGCCGAAAAATCACCGCGCACACTGGCGATGTCAGGAAAAGAACGGTTGCCACCCCATTTGGTCCCACTGGCCCTGCGCTAAACAAAAAGCGTTTTGGATTTTTTTCGGCCCAGAGAGGCACGCATTAATGTAAGAGCCGAAAAATCACCGCGCACACTGGCGATGTCAGGAAAAGAACGGTTGCCACCCCATTTGGTCCCACTGGCCCTGCGCTAAACAAAAAGCGTTTTGGATTTTTTTCGGCCCAGAGAGGCACGCATTAATGTAAGAGCCGAAAAATCACCGCGCACACTGGCGATGTCAGGAAAAGAACGGTTGCCACCCCATTTGGTCCCACTGGCCCTGCGCTAAACAAAAAGCGTTTTGGATTTTTTTCGGCCCAGAGAGGCACGCATTAATGTAAGAGCCGAAAAATCACCGCGCACACTGGCGATGTCAGGAAAAGAACGGTTGCCACCCCATTTGGTCCCACTGGCCCTGCGCTAAACAAAAAGCGTTTTGGATTTTTTTCGGCCCAGAGAGGCACGCATTAATGTAAGAGCCGAAAAATCACCGCGCACACTGGCGATGTCAGGAAAAGAACGGTTGCCACCCCATTTGGTCCCACTGGCCCTGCGCTAAACAAAAAGCGTTTTGGATTTTTTCGGCCCAGAGAGGCACGCATTAATGTAAGAGCCGAAAAATCACCGCGCACACTGGCGATGTCAGGAAAAGAACGGTTGCCACCCCATTTGGTCCCACTGGCCCTGCGCTAAACAAAAAGCGTTTTGGATTTTTTTCGGCCCAGAGAGGCACGCATTAATGTAAGAGCCGAAAAATCACCGCGCACACTGGCGATGTCAGGAAAAGAACGGTTGCCACCCCATTTGGTCCCACTGGCCCTGCGCTAAACAAAAAGCGTTTTGGATTTTTTTCGGCCCAGAGAGGCACGCATTAATGTAAGAGCCGAAAAATCACCGCGCACACTGGCGATGTCAGGAAAAGAACGGTTGCCACCCCATTTGGTCCCACTGGCCCTGCGCTAAACAAAAAGCCTTTTGGATTTTTTTCGGCCCAGAGAGGCACGCATTAATGTAAGAGCCGAAAAATCACCGCGCACACTGGCGATGTCAGGAAAAGAACGGTTGCCACCCCATTTGGTCCCACTGGCCCTGCGCTAAAAAAAAAGCGTTTTGGATTTTTTTCGGCCCAGAGAGGCACGCATTAATGTAAGAGCCGAAAAATCACCGCGCACACTGGCGATGTCAGGAAAAGAACGGTTGCCACCCCATTTGGTCCCACTGGCCCTGCGCTAAACAAAAAGCGTTTTGGATTTTTTTCGGCCCAGAGAGGCACGCATTAATGTAAGAGCCGAAAAATCACCGCGCACACTGGCGATGTCAGGAAAAGAACGGTTGCCACCCCATTTGGTCCCACTGGCCCTGCGCTAAACAAAAAAGCGTTTTGGATTTTTTTCGGCCCAGAGAGGCACGCATTAATGTAAGAGCCGAAAAATCACCGCGCACACTGGCGATGTCAGGAAAAGAACGGTTGCCACCCCATTTGGTCCCACTGGCCCTGCGCTAAACAAAAAGCGTTTTGGATTTTTTTCGGCCCAGAGAGGCACGCATTAATGTAAGAGCCGAAAAATCACCGCGCACACTGGCGATGTCAGGAAAAGAACGGTTGCCACCCCATTTGGTCCCACTGGCCCTGCGCTAAACAAAAAGCGTTTTGGATTTTTTTCGGCCCAGAGAGGCACGCATTAATGTAAGAGCCGAAAAATCACCGCGCACACTGGCGATGTCAGGAAAAGAACGGTTGCCACCCCATTTGGTCCCACTGGCCCTGCGCTAAACAAAAAGCGTTTTGGATTTTTTTCGGCCCAGAGAGGCACGCATTAATGTAAGAGCCGAAAAATCACCGCGCACACTGGCGATGTCAGGAAAAGAACGGTTGCCACCCCATTTGGTCCCACTGGCCCTGCGCTAAACAAAAAGCGTTTTGGATTTTTTTCGGCCCAGAGAGGCACGCATTAATGTAAGAGCCGAAAAAAATCACCGCGCACACTGGCGATGTCAGGAAAAGAACGGTTGCCACCCCATTTGGTCCCACTGGCCCTGCGCTAAACAAAAAAGCCTTTTGGATTTTTTTCGGCCCAGAGAGGCACGCATTAATGTAAGAGCCGAAAAATCACCGCGCACACTGGCGATGTCAGGAAAAGAACGGTTGCCACCCCATTTGGTCCCACTGGCCCTGCGCTAAACAAAAAAGCGTTTTGGATTTTTTTCGGCCCAGAGAGGCACGCATTAATGTAAGAGCCGAAAAAAATCACCGCGCACACTGGCGATGTCAGGAAAAGAACGGTTGCCACCCCATTTGGTCCCACTGGCCCTGCGCTAAACAAAAAGCGTTTTGGATTTTTTTCGGCCCAGAGAGGCACGCATTAATGTAAGAGCCGAAAAATCACCGCGCACACTGGCGATGTCAGGAAAAGAACGGTTGCCACCCCATTTGGTCCCACTGGCCCTGCGCTAAACAAAAAGCCTTTTGGATTTTTTTCGGCCCAGAGAGGCACGCATTAATGTAAGAGCCGAAAAATCACCGCGCACACTGGCGATGTCAGGAAAAGAACGGTTGCCACCCCATTTGGTCCCACTGGCCCTGCGCTAAACAAAAAGCCTTTTTTTTTTTCGGCCCAGAGAGGCACGCATTAATGTAAGAGCCGAAAAATCACCGCGCACACTGGCGATGTCAGGAAAAGAACGGTTGCCACCCCATTTGGTCCCACTGGCCCTGCGCTAAACAAAAAGCCTTTTGGATTTTTTTCGGCCCAGAGAGGCACGCATTAATGTAAGAGCCGAAAAAATCACCGCGCACACTGGCGATGTCAGGAAAAGAACGGTTGCCACCCCATTTGGTCCCACTGGCCCTGCGCTAAACAAAAAGCCTTTTGGATTTTTTTCGGCCCAGAGAGGCACGCATTAATGTAAGAGCCGAAAAATCACCGCGCACACTGGCGATGTCAGGAAAAGAACGGTTGCCACCCCATTTGGTCCCACTGGCCCTGCGCTAAACAAAAAGCCTTTTGGATTTTTTTCGGCCCAGAGAGGCACGCATTAATGTAAGAGCCGAAAAATCACCGCGCACACTGGCGATGTCAGGAAAAGAACGGTTGCCACCCCATTTGGTCCCACTGGCCCTGCGCTAAACAAAAAGCGTTTTGGATTTTTTTCGGCCCAGAGAGGCACGCATTAATGTAAGAGCCGAAAAAATCACCGCGCACACTGGCGATGTCAGGAAAAGAACGGTTGCCACCCCATTTGGTCCCACTGGCCCTGCGCTAAACAAAAAGCCTTTTGGATTTTTTTCGGCCCAGAGAGGCACGCATTAATGTAAGAGCCGAAAAATCACCGCGCACACTGGCGATGTCAGGAAAAGAACGGTTGCCACCCCATTTGGTCCCACTGGCCCTGCGCTAAACAAAAAGCCTTTTGGATTTTTTTCGGCCCAGAGAGGCACGCATTAATGTAAGAGCCGAAAAATCACCGCGCACACTGGCGATGTCAGGAAAAGAACGGTTGCCACCCCATTTGGTCCCACTGGCCCTGCGCTAAACAAAAAGCCTTTTGGATTTTTTTCGGCCCAGAGAGGCACGCATTAATGTAAGAGCCGAAAAATCACCGCGCACACTGGCGATGTCAGGAAAAGAACGGTTGCCACCCCATTTGGTCCCACTGGCCCTGCGCTAAACAAAAAGCCTTTTGGATTTTTTTCGGCCCAGAGAGGCACGCATTAATGTAAGAGCCGAAAAATCACCGCGCACACTGGCGATGTCAGGAAAAGAACGGTTGCCACCCCATTTGGTCCCACTGGCCATGCGCTAAACAAAAAGCCTTTTGGATTTTTTTCGGCCCAGAGAGGCACGCATTAATGTAAGAGCCGAAAAATCACCGCGCACACTGGCGATGTCAGGAAAAGAACGGTTGCCACCCCATTTGGTCCCACTGGCCCTGCGCTAAACAAAAAGCCTTTTGGATTTTTTTCGGCCCAGAGAGGCACGCATTAATGTAAGAGCCGAAAAATCACCGCGCACACTGGCGATGTCAGGAAAAGAACGGTTGCCACCCCATTTGGTCCCACTGGCCCTGCGCTAAACAAAAAGCCTTTTGGATTTTTTTTTCGCCCAGAGAGGCACGCATTAATGTAAGAGCCGAAAAATCACCGCGCACACTGGCGATGTCAGGAAAAGAACGGTTGCCACCCCATTTGGTCCCACTGGCCCTGCGCTAAACAAAAAGCCTTTTGGATTTTTTTCGGCCCAGAGAGGCACGCATTAATGTAAGAGCCGAAAAAATCACCGCGCACACTGGCGATGTCAGGAAAAGAACGGTTGCCACCCCATTTGGTCCCACTGGCCCTGCGCTAAACAAAAAGCCTTTTGGATTTTTTTCGGCCCAGAGAGGCACGCATTAATGTAAGAGCCGAAAAATCACCGCGCACACTGGCGATGTCAGGAAAAGAACGGTTGCCACCCCATTTGGTCCCACTGGCCCTGCGCTAAACAAAAAGCCTTTTGGATTTTTTTCGGCCCAGAGAGGCACGCATTAATGTAAGAGCCGAAAAAAATCACCGCGCACACTGGCGATGTCAGGAAAAGAACGGTTGCCACCCCATTTGGTCCCACTGGCCCTGCGCTAAACAAAAAGCCTTTGGATTTTTTTTTCGGCCCAGAGAGGCACGCATTAATGTAAGAGCCGAAAAATCACCGCGCACACTGGCGATGTCAGGAAAAGAACGGTTGCCACCCCATTTGGTCCCACTGGCCCTGCGCTAAACAAAAAGCCTTTTGGATTTTTTTCGGCCCAGAGAGGCACGCATTAATGTAAGAGCCGAAAAAATCACCGCGCACACTGGCGATGTCAGGAAAAGAACGGTTGCCACCCCATTTGGTCCCACTGGCCCTGCGCTAAACAAAAAGCCTTTTGGATTTTTTTCGGCCCAGAGAGGCACGCATTAATGTAAGAGCCGAAAAATCACCGCGCACACTGGCGATGTCAGGAAAAGAACGGTTGCCACCCCATTTGGTCCCACTGGCCCTGCGCTAAACAAAAAAGCCTTTTGGATTTTTTTCGGCCCAGAGAGGCACGCATTAATGTAAGAGCCGAAAAAAATCACCGCGCACACTGGCGATGTCAGGAAAAGAACGGTTGCCACCCCATTTGGTCCCACTGGCCCTGCGCTAAACAAAAAGCCTTTTGGATTTTTTTCGGCCCAGAGAGGCACGCATTAATGTAAGAGCCGAAAAAATCACCGCGCACACTGGCGATGTCAGGAAAAGAACGGTTGCCACCCCATTTGGTCCCACTGGCCCTGCGCTAAACAAAAAGCCTTTTGGATTTTTTTCGGCCCAGAGAGGCACGCATTAATGTAAGAGCCGAAAAATCACCGCGCACACTGGCGATGTCAGGAAAAGAACGGTTGCCACCCCATTTGGTCCCACTGGCCCTGCGCTAAACAAAAAGCCTTTTGGATTTTTTTCGGCCCAGAGAGGCACGCATTAATGTAAGAGCCGAAAAAATCACCGCGCACACTGGCGATGTCAGGAAAAGAACGGTTGCCACCCCATTTGGTCCCACTGGCCCTGCGCTAAACAAAAAGCCTTTTGGATTTTTTTCGGCCCAGAGAGGCACGCATTAATGTAAGAGCCGAAAAAAATCACCGCGCACACTGGCGATGTCAGGAAAAGAACGGTTGCCACCCCATTTGGTCCCACTGGCCATGCGCTAAACAAAAAAGCCTTTTGGATTTTTTTCGGCCCAGAGAGGCACGCATTAATGTAAGAGCCGAAAAATCACCGCGCACACTGGCGATGTCAGGAAAAGAACGGTTGCCACCCCATTTGGTCCCACTGGCCCTGCGCTAAACAAAAAGCCTTTTGGATTTTTTTCGGCCCAGAGAGGCACGCATTAATGTAAGAGCCGAAAAAATCACCGCGCACACTGGCGATGTCAGGAAAAGAACGGTTGCCACCCCATTTGGTCCCACTGGCCCTGCGCTAAACAAAAAGCCTTTTGGATTTTTTTTTCGGCCCAGAGAGGCACGCATTAATGTAAGAGCCGAAAAAAATCACCGCGCACACTGGCGATGTCAGGAAAAGAACGGTTGCCACCCCATTTGGTCCCACTGGCCCTGCGCTAAACAAAAAGCCTTTTGGATTTTTTTCGGCCCAGAGAGGCACGCATTAATGTAAGAGCCGAAAAAATCACCGCGCACACTGGCGATGTCAGGAAAAGAACGGTTGCCACCCCATTTGGTCCCACTGGCCCTGCGCTAAACAAAAAGCCTTTTGGATTTTTTTCGGCCCAGAGAGGCACGCATTAATGTAAGAGCCGAAAAATCACCGCGCACACTGGCGATGTCAGGAAAAGAACGGTTGCCACCCCATTTGGTCCCACTGGCCCTGCGCTAAACAAAAAGCCTTTTGGATTTTTTCGGGCCCAGAGAGGCACGCATTAATGTAAGAGCCGAAAAAAATCACCGCGCACACTGGCGATGTCAGGAAAAGAACGGTTGCCACCCCATTTGGTCCCACTGGCCCTGCGCTAAACAAAAAGCCTTTTGGATTTTTTTTTCGGCCCAGAGAGGCACGCATTAATGTAAGAGCCGAAAAATCACCGCGCACACTGGCGATGTCAGGAAAAGAACGGTTGCCACCCCATTTGGTCCCACTGGCCCTGCGCTAAACAAAAAGCCTTTTGGATTTTTTTCGGCCCAGAGAGGCACGCATTAATGTAAGAGCCGAAAAAATCACCGCGCACACTGGCGATGTCAGGAAAAGAACGGTTGCCACCCCATTTGGTCCCACTGGCCCTGCGCTAAACAAAAAAGCCTTTTGGATTTTTTTCGGCCCAGAGAGGCACGCATTAATGTAAGAGCCGAAAAATCACCGCGCACACTGGCGATGTCAGGAAAAGAACGGTTGCCACCCCATTTGGTCCCACTGGCCCTGCGCTAAACAAAAAGCCTTTTGGATTTTTTTTTCGGCCCAGAGAGGCACGCATTAATGTAAGAGCCGAAAAAATCACCGCGCACACTGGCGATGTCAGGAAAAGAACGGTTGCCACCCCATTTGGTCCCACTGGCCCTGCGCTAAACAAAAAGCCTTTTGGATTTTTTCGGCCCAGAGAGGCACGCATTAATGTAAGAGCCGAAAAAATCACCGCGCACACTGGCGATGTCAGGAAAAGAACGGTTGCCACCCCATTTGGTCCCACTGGCCCTGCGCTAAACAAAAAGCGTTTTGGATTTTTTTCGGCCCAGAGAGGCACGCATTAATGTAAGAGCCGAAAAAATCACCGCGCACACTGGCGATGTCAGGAAAAGAACGGTTGCCACCCCATTTGGTCCCACTGGCCCTGCGCTAAACAAAAAGCCTTTTGGATTTTTTTCGGCCCAGAGAGGCACGCATTAATGTAAGAGCCGAAAAATCACCGCGCACACTGGCGATGTCAGGAAAAGAACGGTTGCCACCCCATTTGGTCCCACTGGCCCTGCGCTAAACAAAAAGCCTTTTGGATTTTTTTCGGCCCAGAGAGGCACGCATTAATGTAAGAGCCGAAAAAAATCACCGCGCACACTGGCGATGTCAGGAAAAGAACGGTTGCCACCCCATTTGGTCCCACTGGCCCTGCGCTAAACAAAAAGCCTTTTGGATTTTTTTTTCGCCCAGAGAGGCACGCATTAATGTAAGAGCCGAAAAATCACCGCGCACACTGGCGATGTCAGGAAAAGAACGGTTGCCACCCCATTTGGTCCCACTGGCCCTGCGCTAAACAAAAAGCCTTTTGGATTTTTTTCGGCCCAGAGAGGCACGCATTAATGTAAGAGCCGAAAAATCACCGCGCACACTGGCGATGTCAGGAAAAGAACGGTTGCCACCCCATTTGGTCCCACTGGCCCTGCGCTAAACAAAAAAGCGTTTTGGATTTTTTTCGGCCCAGAGAGGCACGCATTAATGTAAGAGCCGAAAAATCACCGCGCACACTGGCGATGTCAGGAAAAGAACGGTTGCCACCCCATTTGGTCCCACTGGCCCTGCGCTAAACAAAAAAGCCTTTTGGATTTTTTTCGGCCCAGAGAGGCACGCATTAATGTAAGAGCCGAAAAATCACCGCGCACACTGGCGATGTCAGGAAAAGAACGGTTGCCACCCCATTTGGTCCCACTGGCCCTGCGCTAAACAAAAAGCCTTTTGGATTTTTTTCGGCCCAGAGAGGCACGCATTAATGTAAGAGCCGAAAAATCACCGCGCACACTGGCGATGTCAGGAAAAGAACGGTTGCCACCCCATTTGGTCCCACTGGCCCTGCGCTAAACAAAAAGCCTTTTGGATTTTTTTCGGCCCAGAGAGGCACGCATTAATGTAAGAGCCGAAAAATCACCGCGCACACTGGCGATGTCAGGAAAAGAACGGTTGCCACCCCATTTGGTCCCACTGGCCCTGCGCTAAACAAAAAGCGTTTTGGATTTTTTTCGGGCCCAGAGAGGCACGCATTAATGTAAGAGCCGAAAAATCACCGCGCACACTGGCGATGTCAGGAAAAGAACGGTTGCCACCCCATTTGGTCCCACTGGCCCTGCGCTAAACAAAAAGCCTTTTGGATTTTTTTCGGCCCAGAGAGGCACGCATTAATGTAAGAGCCGAAAAAATCACCGCGCACACTGGCGATGTCAGGAAAAGAACGGTTGCCACCCCATTTGGTCCCACTGGCCCTGCGCTAAACAAAAAGCCTTTTGGATTTTTTTCGGCCCAGAGAGGCACGCATTAATGTAAGAGCCGAAAAATCACCGCGCACACTGGCGATGTCAGGAAAAGAACGGTTGCCACCCCATTTGGTCCCACTGGCCCTGCGCTAAACAAAAAGCTTTTGGATTTTTTTTTCGGCCCAGAGAGGCACGCATTAATGTAAGAGCCGAAAAATCACCGCGCACACTGGCGATGTCAGGAAAAGAACGGTTGCCACCCCATTTGGTCCCACTGGCCCTGCGCTAAACAAAAAGCCTTTTGGATTTTTTTCGGCCCAGAGAGGCACGCATTAATGTAAGAGCCGAAAAATCACCGCGCACACTGGCGATGTCAGGAAAAGAACGGTTGCCACCCCATTTGGTCCCACTGGCCCTGCGCTAAACAAAAAGCCTTTTGGATTTTTTTCGGCCCAGAGAGGCACGCATTAATGTAAGAGCCGAAAAATCACCGCGCACACTGGCGATGTCAGGAAAAGAACGGTTGCCACCCCATTTGGTCCCACTGGCCCTGCGCTAAACAAAAAGCGTTTTGGATTTTTTTCGGCCCAGAGAGGCACGCATTAATGTAAGAGCCGAAAAATCACCGCGCACACTGGCGATGTCAGGAAAAGAACGGTTGCCACCCCATTTGGTCCCACTGGCCCTGCGCTAAACAAAAAGCCTTTTGGATTTTTTTCGCCCAGAGAGGCACGCATTAATGTAAGAGCCGAAAAATCACCGCGCACACTGGCGATGTCAGGAAAAGAACGGTTGCCACCCCATTTGGTCCCACTGGCCCTGCGCTAAACAAAAAGCCTTTTGGATTTTTTTCGGCCCAGAGAGGCACGCATTAATGTAAGAGCCGAAAAATCACCGCGCACACTGGCGATGTCAGGAAAAGAACGGTTGCCACCCCATTTGGTCCCACTGGCCCTGCGCTAAACAAAAAGCCTTTTGGATTTTTTTCGGCCCAGAGAGGCACGCATTAATGTAAGAGCCGAAAAATCACCGCGCACACTGGCGATGTCAGGAAAAGAACGGTTGCCACCCCATTTGGTCCCACTGGCCCTGCGCTAAACAAAAAGCCTTTTGGATTTTTTTCGGCCCAGAGAGGCACGCATTAATGTAAGAGCCGAAAAATCACCGCGCACACTGGCGATGTCAGGAAAAGAACGGTTGCCACCCCATTTGGTCCCACTGGCCCTGCGCTAAACAAAAAGCCTTTTGGATTTTTTTTTCGGCCCAGAGAGGCACGCATTAATGTAAGAGCCGAAAAATCACCGCGCACACTGGCGATGTCAGGAAAAGAACGGTTGCCACCCCATTTGGTCCCACTGGCCCTGCGCTAAACAAAAAGCCTTTTGGATTTTTTTCGGCCCAGAGAGGCACGCATTAATGTAAGAGCCGAAAAAATCACCGCGCACACTGGCGATGTCAGGAAAAGAACGGTTGCCACCCCATTTGGTCCCACTGGCCCATGCGCTAAACAAAAAGCCTTTTGGATTTTTTTTTCGGCCCAGAGAGGCACGCATTAATGTAAGAGCCGAAAAATCACCGCGCACACTGGCGATGTCAGGAAAAGAACGGTTGCCACCCCATTTGGTCCCACTGGCCCTGCGCTAAACAAAAAGCCTTTTGGATTTTTTTCGGCCCAGAGAGGCACGCATTAATGTAAGAGCCGAAAAATCACCGCGCACACTGGCGATGTCAGGAAAAGAACGGTTGCCACCCCATTTGGTCCCACTGGCCCATGCGCTAAACAAAAAGCCTTTGGATTTTTTTTTCGGCCCAGAGAGGCACGCATTAATGTAAGAGCCGAAAAATCACCGCGCACACTGGCGATGTCAGGAAAAGAACGGTTGCCACCCCATTTGGTCCCACTGGCCCTGCGCTAAACAAAAAGCCTTTTGGATTTTTTTTTCGGCCCAGAGAGGCACGCATTAATGTAAGAGCCGAAAAATCACCGCGCACACTGGCGATGTCAGGAAAAGAACGGTTGCCACCCCATTTGGTCCCACTGGCCCTGCGCTAAACAAAAAGCCTTTTGGATTTTTTTCGGCCCAGAGAGGCACGCATTAATGTAAGAGCCGAAAAATCACCGCGCACACTGGCGATGTCAGGAAAAGAACGGTTGCCACCCCATTTGGTCCCACTGGCCCTGCGCTAAACAAAAAGCCTTTTGGATTTTTTTCGGCCCAGAGAGGCACGCATTAATGTAAGAGCCGAAA
>JAKGUB010000513.1:0-27640 GCA_026261675.1 Hippocampus mohnikei
GGTTGCCACCCCATTTGGTCCCACTGGCCATGCGCTAAACAAAAAAGCCTTTTGGATTTTTTCGGCCCAGAGAGGCACGCATTAATGTAAGAGCCGAAAAAAATCACCGCGCACACTGGCGATGTCAGGAAAAGAACGGTTGCCACCCCATTTGGTCCCACTGGCCATGCGCTAAACAAAAAAGCCTTTTGGATTTTTTCGGCCCAGAGAGGCACGCATTAATGTAAGAGCCGAAAAAAATCACCGCGCACACTGGCGATGTCAGGAAAAGAACGGTTGCCACCCCATTTGGTCCCACTGGCCATGCGCTAAACAAAAAAGCCTTTTGGATTTTTTCGGCCCAGAGAGGCACGCATTAATGTAAGAGCGAAAAAAATCACCGCGCACACTGGCGATGTCAGGAAAAGAACGGTTGCCACCCCATTTGGTCCCACTGGCCATGCGCTAAACAAAAAAGCCTTTTGGATTTTTTCGGCCCAGAGAGGCACGCATTAATGTAAGAGCGAAAAAAATCACCGCGCACACTGGCGATGTCAGGAAAAGAACGGTTGCCACCCCATTTGGTCCCACTGGCCATGCGCTAAACAAAAAAGCCTTTTGGATTTTTTCGGGCCCAGAGAGGCACGCATTAATGTAAGAGCCGAAAAAAATCACCGCGCACACTGGCGATGTCAGGAAAAGAACGGTTGCCACCCCATTTGGTCCCACTGGCCATGCGCTAAACAAAAAAGCCTTTTGGATTTTTTCGGCCCAGAGAGGCACGCATTAATGTAAGAGCGAAAAAAATCACCGCGCACACTGGCGATGTCAGGAAAAGAACGGTTGCCACCCCATTTGGTCCCACTGGCCATGCGCTAAACAAAAAAGCCTTTTGGATTTTTTCGGCCCAGAGAGGCACGCATTAATGTAAGAGCCGAAAAAAATCACCGCGCACACTGGCGATGTCAGGAAAAGAACGGTTGCCACCCCATTTGGTCCCACTGGCCATGCGCTAAACAAAAAAGCCTTTTGGATTTTTTCGGGCCCAGAGAGGCACGCATTAATGTAAGAGCCGAAAAAAATCACCGCGCACACTGGCGATGTCAGGAAAAGAACGGTTGCCACCCCATTTGGTCCCACTGGCCATGCGCTAAACAAAAAAGCCTTTTGGATTTTTTCGGGCCCAGAGAGGCACGCATTAATGTAAGAGCGAAAAAAATCACCGCGCACACTGGCGATGTCAGGAAAAGAACGGTTGCCACCCCATTTGGTCCCACTGGCCATGCGCTAAACAAAAAAGCCTTTTGGATTTTTTCGGCCCAGAGAGGCACGCATTAATGTAAGAGCCGAAAAAAATCACCGCGCACACTGGCGATGTCAGGAAAAGAACGGTTGCCACCCCATTTGGTCCCACTGGCCATGCGCTAAACAAAAAAGCCTTTTGGATTTTTTCGGCCCAGAGAGGCACGCATTAATGTAAGAGCGAAAAAAATCACCGCGCACACTGGCGATGTCAGGAAAAGAACGGTTGCCACCCCATTTGGTCCCACTGGCCATGCGCTAAACAAAAAAGCCTTTTGGATTTTTTCGGCCCAGAGAGGCACGCATTAATGTAAGAGCGAAAAAAATCACCGCGCACACTGGCGATGTCAGGAAAAGAACGGTTGCCACCCCATTTGGTCCCACTGGCCATGCGCTAAACAAAAAAGCCTTTTGGATTTTTTCGGGCCCAGAGAGGCACGCATTAATGTAAGAGCGAAAAAAATCACCGCGCACACTGGCGATGTCAGGAAAAGAACGGTTGCCACCCCATTTGGTCCCACTGGCCATGCGCTAAACAAAAAAGCCTTTTGGATTTTTTCGGGCCCAGAGAGGCACGCATTAATGTAAGAGCGAAAAAAATCACCGCGCACACTGGCGATGTCAGGAAAAGAACGGTTGCCACCCCATTTGGTCCCACTGGCCATGCGCTAAACAAAAAAGCCTTTTGGATTTTTCGGCCCCAGAGAGGCACGCATTAATGTAAGAGCCGAAAAAAATCACCGCGCACACTGGCGATGTCAGGAAAAGAACGGTTGCCACCCCATTTGGTCCCACTGGCCATGCGCTAAACAAAAAAGCCTTTTGGATTTTTTCGGGCCCAGAGAGGCACGCATTAATGTAAGAGCCGAAAAAAATCACCGCGCACACTGGCGATGTCAGGAAAAGAACGGTTGCCACCCCATTTGGTCCCACTGGCCATGCGCTAAACAAAAAAGCCTTTTGGATTTTTCGGGCCCAGAGAGGCACGCATTAATGTAAGAGCCGAAAAAAATCACCGCGCACACTGGCGATGTCAGGAAAAGAACGGTTGCCACCCCATTTGGTCCCACTGGCCATGCGCTAAACAAAAAAGCCTTTTGGATTTTTTCGGGCCCAGAGAGGCACGCATTAATGTAAGAGCCGAAAAAAATCACCGCGCACACTGGCGATGTCAGGAAAAGAACGGTTGCCACCCCATTTGGTCCCACTGGCCATGCGCTAAACAAAAAAGCCTTTTGGATTTTTTCGGGCCCAGAGAGGCACGCATTAATGTAAGAGCGAAAAAAATCACCGCGCACACTGGCGATGTCAGGAAAAGAACGGTTGCCACCCCATTTGGTCCCACTGGCCATGCGCTAAACAAAAAAGCCTTTTGGATTTTTTCGGGCCCAGAGAGGCACGCATTAATGTAAGAGCGAAAAAAATCACCGCGCACACTGGCGATGTCAGGAAAAGAACGGTTGCCACCCCATTTGGTCCCACTGGCCATGCGCTAAACAAAAAAGCCTTTTGGATTTTTTCGGGCCCAGAGAGGCACGCATTAATGTAAGAGCGAAAAAAATCACCGCGCACACTGGCGATGTCAGGAAAAGAACGGTTGCCACCCCATTTGGTCCCACTGGCCATGCGCTAAACAAAAAAGCCTTTTGGATTTTTTCGGCCCAGAGAGGCACGCATTAATGTAAGAGCGAAAAAAATCACCGCGCACACTGGCGATGTCAGGAAAAGAACGGTTGCCACCCCATTTGGTCCCACTGGCCATGCGCTAAACAAAAAAGCCTTTTGGATTTTTTCGGGCCCAGAGAGGCACGCATTAATGTAAGAGCCGAAAAAAATCACCGCGCACACTGGCGATGTCAGGAAAAGAACGGTTGCCACCCCATTTGGTCCCACTGGCCATGCGCTAAACAAAAAAGCCTTTTGGATTTTTTCGGGCCCAGAGAGGCACGCATTAATGTAAGAGCGAAAAAAATCACCGCGCACACTGGCGATGTCAGGAAAAGAACGGTTGCCACCCCATTTGGTCCCACTGGCCATGCGCTAAACAAAAAAGCCTTTTGGATTTTTTCGGCCCAGAGAGGCACGCATTAATGTAAGAGCCGAAAAAAATCACCGCGCACACTGGCGATGTCAGGAAAAGAACGGTTGCCACCCCATTTGGTCCCACTGGCCATGCGCTAAACAAAAAAGCCTTTTGGATTTTTCGGGCCCAGAGAGGCACGCATTAATGTAAGAGCCGAAAAAAATCACCGCGCACACTGGCGATGTCAGGAAAAGAACGGTTGCCACCCCATTTGGTCCCACTGGCCATGCGCTAAACAAAAAAGCCTTTTGGATTTTTTCGGGCCCAGAGAGGCACGCATTAATGTAAGAGCGAAAAAAATCACCGCGCACACTGGCGATGTCAGGAAAAGAACGGTTGCCACCCCATTTGGTCCCACTGGCCATGCGCTAAACAAAAAAGCCTTTTGGATTTTTCGGGCCCAGAGAGGCACGCATTAATGTAAGAGCCGAAAAAAATCACCGCGCACACTGGCGATGTCAGGAAAAGAACGGTTGCCACCCCATTTGGTCCCACTGGCCATGCGCTAAACAAAAAAGCCTTTTGGATTTTTTCGGGCCCAGAGAGGCACGCATTAATGTAAGAGCCGAAAAAAATCACCGCGCACACTGGCGATGTCAGGAAAAGAACGGTTGCCACCCCATTTGGTCCCACTGGCCATGCGCTAAACAAAAAAGCCTTTTGGATTTTTCCCACCCAGAGAGGCACGCATTAATGTAAGAGCCGAAAAAAATCACCGCGCACACTGGCGATGTCAGGAAAAGAACGGTTGCCACCCCATTTGGTCCCACTGGCCCTGCGCTAAACAAAAAAGCCTTTTGGATTTTTTCGGGCCCAGAGAGGCACGCATTAATGTAAGAGCCGAAAAAAATCACCGCGCACACTGGCGATGTCAGGAAAAGAACGGTTGCCACCCCATTTGGTCCCACTGGCCCTGCGCTAAACAAAAAAGCCTTTTGGATTTTTTCGGCCCAGAGAGGCACGCATTAATGTAAGAGCCGAAAAAAATCACCGCGCACACTGGCGATGTCAGGAAAAGAACGGTTGCCACCCCATTTGGTCCCACTGGCCCTGCGCTAAACAAAAAAGCCTTTTGGATTTTTTCGGGCCCAGAGAGGCACGCATTAATGTAAGAGCCGAAAAAAATCACCGCGCACACTGGCGATGTCAGGAAAAGAACGGTTGCCACCCCATTTGGTCCCACTGGCCATGCGCTAAACAAAAAAGCCTTTTGGATTTTTTCGGGCCCAGAGAGGCACGCATTAATGTAAGAGCCGAAAAAAATCACCGCGCACACTGGCGATGTCAGGAAAAGAACGGTTGCCACCCCATTTGGTCCCACTGGCCCTGCGCTAAACAAAAAAGCCTTTTGGATTTTTTCGGCCCAGAGAGGCACGCATTAATGTAAGAGCCGAAAAAAATCACCGCGCACACTGGCGATGTCAGGAAAAGAACGGTTGCCACCCCATTTGGTCCCACTGGCCCTGCGCTAAACAAAAAAGCCTTTTGGATTTTTTCGGCCCAGAGAGGCACGCATTAATGTAAGAGCCGAAAAAAATCACCGCGCACACTGGCGATGTCAGGAAAAGAACGGTTGCCACCCCATTTGGTCCCACTGGCCCTGCGCTAAACAAAAAAGCCTTTTGGATTTTTTCGGCCCAGAGAGGCACGCATTAATTTAAGAGCGAAAAAAATCACCGCGCACACTGGCGATGTCAGGAAAAGAACGGTTGCCACCCCATTTGGTCCCACTGGCCATGCGCTAAACAAAAAAGCCTTTTGGATTTTTCGGCCCAGAGAGGCACGCATTAATTTAAGAGCCGAAAAAAATCACCGCGCACACTGGCGATGTCAGGAAAAGAACGGTTGCCACCCCATTTGGTCCCACTGGCCATGCGCTAAACAAAAAAGCCTTTTGGATTTTTTTCGGCCCAGAGAGGCACGCATTAATTTAAGAGCCGAAAAAAATCACCGCGCACACTGGCGATGTCAGGAAAAGAACGGTTGCCACCCCATTTGGTCCCACTGGCCATGCGCTAAACAAAAAAGCCTTTTGGATTTTTTCGGCCCAGCCCAGAGGCACGCATTAATTTAAGAGCCGAAAAAAATCACCGCGCACACTGGCGATGTCAGGAAAAGAACGGTTGCCACCCCATTTGGTCCCACTGGCCATGCGCTAAACAAAAAAGCCTTTTGGATTTTTTCGGGCCCAGAGAGGCACGCATTAATTTAAGAGCCGAAAAAAATCACCGCGCACACTGGCGATGTCAGGAAAAGAACGGTTGCCACCCCATTTGGTCCCACTGGCCATGCGCTAAACAAAAAAGCCTTTTGGATTTTTTTCGGCCCAGAGAGGCACGCATTAATTTAAGAGCCGAAAAAAATCACCGCGCACACTGGCGATGTCAGGAAAAGAACGGTTGCCACCCCATTTGGTCCCACTGGCCATGCGCTAAACAAAAAAGCGTTTTGGATTTTTTTCGGCCCAGAGAGGCACGCATTAATTTAAGAGCCGAAAAAAATCACCGCGCACACTGGCGATGTCAGGAAAAGAACGGTTGCCACCCCATTTGGTCCCACTGGCCATGCGCTAAACAAAAAAGCGTTTTGGATTTTTTCGGGCCCAGAGAGGCACGCATTAATTTAAGAGCCGAAAAAAATCACCGCGCACACTGGCGATGTCAGGAAAAGAACGGTTGCCACCCCATTTGGTCCCACTGGCCATGCGCTAAACAAAAAAGCGTTTTGGATTTTTTCGGGCCCAGAGAGGCACGCATTAATTTAAGAGCCGAAAAAAATCACCGCGCACACTGGCGATGTCAGGAAAAGAACGGTTGCCACCCCATTTGGTCCCACTGGCCATGCGCTAAACAAAAAAGCGTTTTGGATTTTTTTCGGGCCCAGAGAGGCACGCATTAATTTAAGAGCCGAAAAAAATCACCGCGCACACTGGCGATGTCAGGAAAAGAACGGTTGCCACCCCATTTGGTCCCACTGGCCATGCGCTAAACAAAAAAGCCTTTTGGATTTTTCGGGCCCAGAGAGGCACGCATTAATTTAAGAGCCGAAAAAAATCACCGCGCACACTGGCGATGTCAGGAAAAGAACGGTTGCCACCCCATTTGGTCCCACTGGCCATGCGCTAAACAAAAAAGCCTTTTGGATTTTTTCGGACCCAGAGAGGCACGCATTAATGTAAAGAGCCGAAAAAAATCACCGCGCACACTGGCGATGTCAGGAAAAGAACGGTTGCCACCCCATTTGGTCCCACTGGCCATGCGCTAAACAAAAAAGCCTTTTGGATTTTTTTCGGGCCCAGAGAGGCACGCATTAATTTAAGAGCCGAAAAAAATCACCGCGCACACTGGCGATGTCAGGAAAAGAACGGTTGCCACCCCATTTGGTCCCACTGGCCATGCGCTAAACAAAAAAGCGTTTTGGATTTTTTTTCGGCCCAGAGAGGCACGCATTAATGTTAGAGCCGAAAAAATCACCGCGCACACTGGCGATGTCAGGAAAAGAACGGTTGCCACCCCATTTGGTCCCACTGGCCATGCGCTAAACAAAAAAGCCTTTTGGATTTTTTTCGGCCCAGAGAGGCACGCATTAATTTAAGAGCCGAAAAAAATCACCGCGCACACTGGCGATGTCAGGAAAAGAACGGTTGCCACCCCATTTGGTCCCACTGGCCATGCGCTAAACAAAAAAGCGTTTTGGATTTTTTCGGGCCCAGAGAGGCACGCATTAATTTAAGAGCCGAAAAAAATCACCGCGCACACTGGCGATGTCAGGAAAAGAACGGTTGCCACCCCATTTGGTCCCACTGGCCCTGCGCTAAACAAAAAAGCCTTTTGGATTTTTTTCGGCCCAGAGAGGCACGCATTAATTTAAGAGCCGAAAAAAATCACCGCGCACACTGGCGATGTCAGGAAAAGAACGGTTGCCACCCCATTTGGTCCCACTGGCCCTGCGCTAAAAAAAAAAGCGTTTTGGATTTTTTCGGGCCCAGAGAGGCACGCATTAATTTAAGAGCCGAAAAAAATCACCGCGCACACTGGCGATGTCAGGAAAAGAACGGTTGCCACCCCATTTGGTCCCACTGGCCATGCGCTAAACAAAAAAGCGTTTTGGATTTTTTTCGGCCCAGAGAGGCACGCATTAATTTAAGAGCCGAAAAAAATCACCGCGCACACTGGCGATGTCAGGAAAAGAACGGTTGCCACCCCATTTGGTCCCACTGGCCATGCGCTAAACAAAAAAGCCTTTTGGATTTTTTTCGGCCCAGAGAGGCACGCATTAATTTAAGAGCCGAAAAAAATCACCGCGCACACTGGCGATGTCAGGAAAAGAACGGTTGCCACCCCATTTGGTCCCACTGGCCATGCGCTAAACAAAAAAGCGTTTTGGATTTTTTTCGGGCCCAGAGAGGCACGCATTAATTTAAGAGCCGAAAAAAATCACCGCGCACACTGGCGATGTCAGGAAAAGAACGGTTGCCACCCCATTTGGTCCCACTGGCCATGCGCTAAACAAAAAAGCGTTTTGGATTTTTTTCGGCCCAGAGAGGCACGCATTAATTTAAGAGCCGAAAAAAATCACCGCGCACACTGGCGATGTCAGGAAAAGAACGGTTGCCACCCCATTTGGTCCCACTGGCCCTGCGCTAAACAAAAAAGCCTTTTGGATTTTTTTCGGCCCAGAGAGGCACGCATTAATTTAAGAGCCGAAAAAAATCACCGCGCACACTGGCGATGTCAGGAAAAGAACGGTTGCCACCCCATTTGGTCCCACTGGCCATGCGCTAAAAAAAAAATGGCATGTTGGATTTTTTTTGCGGGCCCAGAGAGGCACGCATTAATTTAAGAGCCGAAAAAAATCACCGCGCACACTGGCGATGTCAGGAAAAGAACGGTTGCCACCCCATTTGGTCCCACTGGCCCTGCGCTAAACAAAAAATCGTTTTGGATTTTTTTCGGGCCCAGAGAGGCACGCATTAATTTAAGAGCCGAAAAAAATCACCGCGCACACTGGCGATGTCAGGAAAAGAACGGTTGCCACCCCATTTGGTCCCACTGGCCCTGCGCTAAACAAAAAAAAGCCTTTTGGATTTTTTCGGGCCCAGAGAGGCACGCATTAATTTAAGAGCCGAAAAAAATCACCGCGCACACTGGCGATGTCAGGAAAAGAACGGTTGCCACCCCATTTGGTCCCACTGGCCATGCGCTAAACAAAAAAGCCTTTTGGATTTTTTTCGGCCCAGAGAGGCACGCATTAATTTAAGAGCCGAAAAAAATCACCGCGCACACTGGCGATGTCAGGAAAAGAACGGTTGCCACCCCATTTGGTCCCACTGGCCCTGCGCTAAACAAAAAAGCCTTTTGGATTTTTCGGGCCCAGAGAGGCACGCATTAATTTAAGAGCCGAAAAAAATCACCGCGCACACTGGCGATGTCAGGAAAAGAACGGTTGCCACCCCATTTGGTCCCACTGGCCATGCGCTAAACAAAAAAGCCTTTTGGATTTTTTTCGGGCCCAGAGAGGCACGCATTAATTTAAGAGCCGAAAAAAATCACCGCGCACACTGGCGATGTCAGGAAAAGAACGGTTGCCACCCCATTTGGTCCCACTGGCCATGCGCTAAACAAAAAAGCCTTTTGGATTTTTTCGGCCCAGAGAGGCACGCATTAATTTAAGAGCCGAAAAAAATCACCGCGCACACTGGCGATGTCAGGAAAAGAACGGTTGCCACCCCATTTGGTCCCACTGGCCATGCGCTAAACAAAAAAGCGTTTTGGATTTTTTCGGGCCCAGAGAGGCACGCATTAATTTAAGAGCCGAAAAAAATCACCGCGCACACTGGCGATGTCAGGAAAAGAACGGTTGCCACCCCATTTGGTCCCACTGGCCCTGCGCTAAACAAAAAAGCCTTTTGGATTTTTTTCGGCCCAGAGAGGCACGCATTAATTTAAGACCGAAAAAAATCACCGCGCACACTGGCGATGTCAGGAAAAGAACGGTTGCCACCCCATTTGGTCCCACTGGCCATGCGCTAAACAAAAAAGCCTTTTGGATTTTTCGGGCCCAGAGAGGCACGCATTAATTTAAGAGCCGAAAAAATCACCGCGCACACTGGCGATGTCAGGAAAAGAACGGTTGCCACCCCATTTGGTCCCACTGGCCATGCGCTAAACAAAAAAGCGTTTTGGATTTTTTCGGGCCCAGAGAGGCACGCATTAATTTAAGAGCCGAAAAAAATCACCGCGCACACTGGCGATGTCAGGAAAAGAACGGTTGCCACCCCATTTGGTCCCACTGGCCCTGCGCTAAACAAAAAAGCCTTTTGGATTTTTTCGGGCCCAGAGAGGCACGCATTAATTTAAGAGCCGAAAAAAATCACCGCGCACACTGGCGATGTCAGGAAAAGAACGGTTGCCACCCCATTTGGTCCCACTGGCCATGCGCTAAACAAAAAAGCCTTTTGGATTTTTTCGGCCCAGAGAGGCACGCATTAATTTAAGAGCCGAAAAAAATCACCGCGCACACTGGCGATGTCAGGAAAAGAACGGTTGCCACCCCATTTGGTCCCACTGGCCATGCGCTAAACAAAAAAGCCTTTTGGATTTTTTTCGGGCCCAGAGAGGCACGCATTAATTTAAGAGCCGAAAAAAATCACCGCGCACACTGGCGATGTCAGGAAAAGAACGGTTGCCACCCCATTTGGTCCCACTGGCCCTGCGCTAAACAAAAAAGCGTTTTGGATTTTTTCGGGCCCAGAGAGGCACGCATTAATTTAAGAGCCGAAAAAAATCACCGCGCACACTGGCGATGTCAGGAAAAGAACGGTTGCCACCCCATTTGGTCCCACTGGCCCTGCGCTAAACAAAAAAGCCTTTTGGATTTTTTTCGGGCCCAGAGAGGCACGCATTAATTTAAGAGCCGAAAAAAATCACCGCGCACACTGGCGATGTCAGGAAAAGAACGGTTGCCACCCCATTTGGTCCCACTGGCCATGCGCTAAACAAAAAAGCCTTTTGGATTTTTTCGGCCCAGAGAGGCACGCATTAATTTAAGAGCCGAAAAAATCACCGCGCACACTGGCGATGTCAGGAAAAGAACGGTTGCCACCCCATTTGGTCCCACTGGCCCTGCGCTAAAAAAAAAAGCGTTTTGGATTTTTTCGGCCCAGAGAGGCACGCATTAATTTAAGAGCCGAAAAAAATCACCGCGCACACTGGCGATGTCAGGAAAAGAACGGTTGCCACCCCATTTGGTCCCACTGGCCATGCGCTAAACAAAAAAGCCTTTTGGATTTTTTCGGCCCAGAGAGGCACGCATTAATTTAAGAGCCGAAAAAAATCACCGCGCACACTGGCGATGTCAGGAAAAGAACGGTTGCCACCCCATTTGGTCCCACTGGCCATGCGCTAAACAAAAAAGCCTTTTGGATTTTTTTCGGGCCCAGAGAGGCACGCATTAATTTAAGAGCCGAAAAAAATCACCGCGCACACTGGCGATGTCAGGAAAAGAACGGTTGCCACCCCATTTGGTCCCACTGGCCATGCGCTAAACAAAAAAGCCTTTTGGATTTTTTTCGGCCCAGAGAGGCACGCATTAATTTAAGAGCCGAAAAAATCACCGCGCACACTGGCGATGTCAGGAAAAGAACGGTTGCCACCCCATTTGGTCCCACTGGCCCTGCGCTAAACAAAAAAGCCGTTTTGGATTTTTTCGGCCCAGAGAGGCACGCATTAATGTAAGAGCCGAAAAAAATCACCGCGCACACTGGCGATGTCAGGAAAAGAACGGTTGCCACCCCATTTGGTCCCACTGGCCCTGCGCTAAACAAAAAAGCCTTTTGGATTTTTTCGGGCCCAGAGAGGCACGCATTAATTTAAGAGCCGAAAAAAATCACCGCGCACACTGGCGATGTCAGGAAAAGAACGGTTGCCACCCCATTTGGTCCCACTGGCCCTGCGCTAAACAAAAAAGCCTTTTGGATTTTTTCGGCCCAGAGAGGCACGCATTAATTTAAGAGCCGAAAAAAATCACCGCGCACACTGGCGATGTCAGGAAAAGAACGGTTGCCACCCCATTTGGTCCCACTGGCCCTGCGCTAAACAAAAAAGCCTTTTGGATTTTTTTCGGCCCAGAGAGGCACGCATTAATTTAAGAGCCGAAAAAAATCACCGCGCACACTGGCGATGTCAGGAAAAGAACGGTTGCCACCCCATTTGGTCCCACTGGCCCTGCGCTAAACAAAAAAGCCTTTTGGATTTTTTTCGGCCCAGAGAGGCACGCATTAATTTAAGAGCCGAAAAAAATCACCGCGCACACTGGCGATGTCAGGAAAAGAACGGTTGCCACCCCATTTGGTCCCACTGGCCCTGCGCTAAACAAAAAAGCCTTTTGGATTTTTTTCGGCCCAGAGAGGCACGCATTAATTTAAGAGCCGAAAAAAATCACCGCGCACACTGGCGATGTCAGGAAAAGAACGGTTGCCACCCCATTTGGTCCCACTGGCCCTGCGCTAAACAAAAATAGCGTTTTGGATTTTTTTCGGGCCCAGAGAGGCACGCATTAATTTAAGAGCCGAAAAAAATCACCGCGCACACTGGCGATGTCAGGAAAAGAACGGTTGCCACCCCATTTGGTCCCACTGGCCCTGCGCTAAACAAAAAAGCCTTTTGGATTTTTCGGGCCCAGAGAGGCACGCATTAATTTAAGAGCCGAAAAAAATCACCGCGCACACTGGCGATGTCAGGAAAAGAACGGTTGCCACCCCATTTGGTCCCACTGGCCCTGCGCTAAACAAAAAAGCCTTTTGGATTTTTTTCGGGCCCAGAGAGGCACGCATTAATTTAAGAGCCGAAAAAAATCACCGCGCACACTGGCGATGTCAGGAAAAGAACGGTTGCCACCCCATTTGGTCCCACTGGCCCTGCGCTAAACAAAAAAGCCTTTTGGATTTTTTTTCGGGCCCAGAGAGGCACGCATTAATTTAAGAGCCGAAAAAAATCACCGCGCACACTGGCGATGTCAGGAAAAGAACGGTTGCCACCCCATTTGGTCCCACTGGCCATGCGCTAAACAAAAAAAATCGTTTTGGATTTTTTCGGGCCCAGAGAGGCACGCATTAATTTAAGAGCCGAAAAAAATCACCGCGCACACTGGCGATGTCAGGAAAAGAACGGTTGCCACCCCATTTGGTCCCACTGGCCATGCGCTAAACAAAAAAAATCGTTTTGGATTTTTTTTCGGGCCCAGAGAGGCACGCATTAATTTAAGGGCGAAAAAAATCACCGCGCACACTGGCGATGTCAGGAAAAGAACGGTTGCCACCCCATTTGGTCCCACTGGCCATGCGCTAAAAAAAAAAAAAAGCTGGATTTTTCGGGCCCAGAGAGGCACGCATTAATTTAAGAGCCGAAAAAAATCACCGCGCACACTGGCGATGTCAGGAAAAGAACGGTTGCCACCCCATTTGGTCCCACTGGCCCTGCGCTAAACAAAAAAAGCGTTTTGGATTTTTTTCGGGCCCAGAGAGGCACGCATTAATTTAAGAGCGAAAAAAATCACCGCGCACACTGGCGATGTCAGGAAAAGAACGGTTGCCACCCCATTTGGTCCCACTGGCCATGCGCTAAACAATAAAAGCCTTTTGTATTTTTTCGGGCCCAGAGAGGCACGCATTAATTTAAGAGCCGAAAAAAATCACCGCGCACACTGGCGATGTCAGGAAAAGAACGGTTGCCACCCCATTTGGTCCCACTGGCCATGCGCTAAACAAAAAAGCCTTTTGGATTTTTTCGGGCCCAGAGAGGCACGCATTAATTTAAGAGCCGAAAAAAATCACCGCGCACACTGGCGATGTCAGGAAAAGAACGGTTGCCACCCCATTTGGTCCCACTGGCCATGCGCTAAACAAAAAAGCCTTTTGGATTTTTTTCGGCCCAGAGAGGCACGCATTAATTTAAGAGCCGAAAAAAATCACCGCGCACACTGGCGATGTCAGGAAAAGAACGGTTGCCACCCCATTTGGTCCCACTGGCCATGCGCTAAACAAAAAATGGCGTTTTGGATTTTTTTCGGGCCCAGAGAGGCACGCATTAATTTAAGAGCCGAAAAAAATCACCGCGCACACTGGCGATGTCAGGAAAAGAACGGTTGCCACCCCATTTGGTCCCACTGGCCCTGCGCTAAAAAAAAAAGCCTTTTGGATTTTTTTCGGGCCCAGAGAGGCACGCATTAATTTAAGAGCCGAAAAAAATCACCGCGCACACTGGCGATGTCAGGAAAAGAACGGTTGCCACCCCATTTGGTCCCACTGGCCCTGCGCTAAACAAAAAAGCGTTTTGGATTTTTTCGGGCCCAGAGAGGCACGCATTAATTTAAGAGCGAAAAAAATCACCGCGCACACTGGCGATGTCAGGAAAAGAACGGTTGCCACCCCATTTGGTCCCACTGGCCCTGCGCTAAACAAAAAAGCCTTTTGGATTTTTTCGGCCCAGAGAGGCACGCATTAATTTAAGAGCCGAAAAAAATCACCGCGCACACTGGCGATGTCAGGAAAAGAACGGTTGCCACCCCATTTGGTCCCACTGGCCATGCGCTAAACAAAAAAAAGCGTTTTGGATTTTTTCGGCCCAGAGAGGCACGCATTAATTTAAGAGCCGAAAAAAATCACCGCGCACACTGGCGATGTCAGGAAAAGAACGGTTGCCACCCCATTTGGTCCCACTGGCCATGCGCTAAACAAAAAAGCCTTTTGGATTTTTTTCGGGCCCAGAGAGGCACGCATTAATTTAAGAGCCGAAAAAAATCACCGCGCACACTGGCGATGTCAGGAAAAGAACGGTTGCCACCCCATTTGGTCCCACTGGCCATGCGCTAAACAAAAAAGCCTTTTGGATTTTTTTCGGCCCAGAGAGGCACGCATTAATTTAAGAGCGAAAAAAATCACCGCGCACACTGGCGATGTCAGGAAAAGAACGGTTGCCACCCCATTTGGTCCCACTGGCCATGC
This sequence comes from Hippocampus mohnikei, assembly GCA_026261675.1. NCBI lineage: Eukaryota > Metazoa > Chordata > Actinopteri > Syngnathiformes > Syngnathidae > Hippocampus > Hippocampus mohnikei. The sequence continues at coordinate 14,367 of JAKGUB010000513.1, forward strand.
GCTAAACAAAAAAGCGTTTTGGATTTTCGGGCCCAGAGAGGCACGCATTAATTTAAGAGCCGAAAAAAATCACCGCGCACACTGGCGATGTCAGGAAAAGAACGGTTGCCACCCCATTTGGTCCCACTGGCCATGCGCTAAACAAAAAAGCCTTTTGGATTTTTTTCGGCCCAGAGAGGCACGCATTAATTTAAGAGCCGAAAAAAATCACCGCGCACACTGGCGATGTCAGGAAAAGAACGGTTGCCACCCCATTTGGTCCCACTGGCCCTGCGCTAAACAAAAAAGCGTTTTGGATTTTTTCGGGCCCAGAGAGGCACGCATTAATTTAAGAGCCGAAAAAATCACCGCGCACACTGGCGATGTCAGGAAAAGAACGGTTGCCACCCCATTTGGTCCCACTGGCCATGCGCTAAAAAAAAAAGCGTTTTGGATTTTTTCGGGCCCAGAGAGGCACGCATTAATGTAAGAGCCGAAAAAAATCACCGCGCACACTGGCGATGTCAGGAAAAGAACGGTTGCCACCCCATTTGGTCCCACTGGCCCTGCGCTAAACAAAAAAAAGCGTTTTGGATTTTTCGGGCCCAGAGAGGCACGCATTAATGTAAGAGCGAAAAAAATCACCGCGCACACTGGCGATGTCAGGAAAAGAACGGTTGCCACCCCATTTGGTCCCACTGGCCCTGCGCTAAACAAAAAAGCCTTTTGGATTTTCGGGCCCAGAGAGGCACGCATTAATTTAAGAGCCGAAAAAAATCACCGCGCACACTGGCGATGTCAGGAAAAGAACGGTTGCCACCCCATTTGGTCCCACTGGCCCTGCGCTAAACAAAAAAGCGTTTTGGATTTTTTCGGCCCAGAGAGGCACGCATTAATGTAAGAGCCGAAAAAAATCACCGCGCACACTGGCGATGTCAGGAAAAGAACGGTTGCCACCCCATTTGGTCCCACTGGCCCTGCGCTAAACAAAAAAGCGTTTTGGATTTTTCGGGCCCAGAGAGGCACGCATTAATGTAAGAGCCGAAAAAAATCACCGCGCACACTGGCGATGTCAGGAAAAGAACGGTTGCCACCCCATTTGGTCCCACTGGCCCTGCGCTAAACAAAAAAGCGTTTTGGATTTTTTCGGGCCCAGAGAGGCACGCATTAATGTAAGAGCCGAAAAAAATCACCGCGCACACTGGCGATGTCAGGAAAAGAACGGTTGCCACCCCATTTGGTCCCACTGGCCCTGCGCTAAACAAAAAAGCGTTTTGGATTTTTCGGGCCCAGAGAGGCACGCATTAATGTAAGAGCCGAAAAAAATCACCGCGCACACTGGCGATGTCAGGAAAAGAACGGTTGCCACCCCATTTGGTCCCACTGGCCCTGCGCTAAACAAAAAAGCGTTTTGGATTTTTTCGGCCCAGAGAGGCACGCATTAATGTAAGAGCCGAAAAAAATCACCGCGCACACTGGCGATGTCAGGAAAAGAACGGTTGCCACCCCATTTGGTCCCACTGGCCCTGCGCTAAAAAAAAAGCGTTTTGGATTTTTTTTCGGTCCCAGAGAGGCACGCATTAATGTAAGAGCCGAAAAAAATCACCGCGCACACTGGCGATGTCAGGAAAAGAACGGTTGCCACCCCATTTGGTCCCACTGGCCCTGCGCTAAACAAAAAAGCGTTTTGGATTTTTTCGGCCCAGAGAGGCACGCATTAATGTAAGAGCCGAAAAAAATCACCGCGCACACTGGCGATGTCAGGAAAAGAACGGTTGCCACCCCATTTGGTCCCACTGGCCCTGCGCTAAACAAAAAAGCCTTTTGGATTTTTTTCGGGCCCAGAGAGGCACGCATTAATGTAAGAGCCGAAAAAATCACCGCGCACACTGGCGATGTCAGGAAAAGAACGGTTGCCACCCCATTTGGTCCCACTGGCCCTGCGCTAAACAAAAAAGCGTTTTGGATTTTTTCGGCCCAGAGAGGCACGCATTAATGTAAGAGCCGAAAAAATCACCGCGCACACTGGCGATGTCAGGAAAAGAACGGTTGCCACCCCATTTGGTCCCACTGGCCCTGCGCTAAACAAAAAAGCCTTTTGGATTTTTTCGGCCCAGAGAGGCACGCATTAATGTAAGAGCCGAAAAAAATCACCGCGCACACTGGCGATGTCAGGAAAAGAACGGTTGCCACCCCATTTGGTCCCACTGGCCCTGCGCTAAACAAAAAAGCCTTTTTTGGATTTTTTCGGCCCAGAGAGGCACGCATTAATGTAAGAGCCGAAAAAATCACCGCGCACACTGGCGATGTCAGGAAAAGAACGGTTGCCACCCCATTTGGTCCCACTGGCCATGCGCTAAACAAAAAAGCGTTTTGGATTTTTTTCGGCCCAGAGAGGCACGCATTAATGTAAGAGCCGAAAAAAATCACCGCGCACACTGGCGATGTCAGGAAAAGAACGGTTGCCACCCCATTTGGTCCCACTGGCCCTGCGCTAAACAAAAAAGCCTTTTGGATTTTTTTCGGGCCCAGAGAGGCACGCATTAATTTAAGAGCCGAAAAAAAATCACCGCGCACACTGGCGATGTCAGGAAAGAGAACGGTTGCCACCCCATTTGGTCCCACTGGCCCTGCGCTAAACAAAAAAGCCTTTTGGATTTTTTTCGGCCCAGAGAGGCACGCATTAATGTAAGAGCCGAAAAAATCACCGCGCACACTGGCGATGTCAGGAAAAGAACGGTTGCCACCCCATTTGGTCCCACTGGCCCTGCGCTAAACAAAAAAGCCTTTTGGATTTTTTTCGGCCCAGAGAGGGCACGCATTAATGTAAGAGCGAAAAAAATCACCGCGCACACTGGCGATGTCAGGAAAAGAACGGTTGCCACCCCATTTGGTCCCACTGGCCCTGCGCTAAACAAAAAAGCCTTTTGGATTTTTTCGGCCCAGAGAGGCACGCATTAATGTAAGAGCCGAAAAAAATCACCGCGCACACTGGCGATGTCAGGAAAAAGAACGGTTGCCACCCCATTTGGTCCCACTGGCCCTGCGCTAAACAAAAAAGCCTTTTGGATTTTTTCGGGCCCAGAGAGGCACGCATTAATGTAAGAGCCGAAAAAAATCACCGCGCACACTGGCGATGTCAGGAAAAGAACGGTTGCCACCCCATTTGGTCCCACTGGCCCTGCGCTAAACAAAAAAGCCTTTTGGATTTTTTCGGGCCCAGAGAGGCACGCATTAATGTAAGAGCCGAAAAAAATCACCGCGCACACTGGCGATGTCAGGAAAAGAACGGTTGCCACCCCATTTGGTCCCACTGGCCCTGCGCTAAACAAAAAAAAGCCTTTTGGATTTTTTCGGCCCAGAGAGGCACGCATTAATGTAAGAGCCGAAAAAAATCACCGCGCACACTGGCGATGTCAGGAAAAGAACGGTTGCCACCCCATTTGGTCCCACTGGCCCTGCGCTAAACAAAAAAGCCTTTTGGATTTTTTCGGCCCAGAGAGGCACGCATTAATGTAAGAGCCGAAAAAAATCACCGCGCACACTGGCGATGTCAGGAAAAGAACGGTTGCCACCCCATTTGGTCCCACTGGCCCTGCGCTAAACAAAAAAGCCTTTTGGATTTTTTCGGGCCCAGAGAGGCACGCATTAATGTAAGAGCCGAAAAAAATCACCGCGCACACTGGCGATGTCAGGAAAAGAACGGTTGCCACCCCATTTGGTCCCACTGGCCATGCGCTAAACAAAAAAGCCTTTTGGATTTTTTTTCGGGCCAGAGAGGCACGCATTAATGTAAGAGCCGAAAAAAATCACCGCGCACACTGGCGATGTCAGGAAAAGAACGGTTGCCACCCCATTTGGTCCCACTGGCCATGCGCTAAACAAAAAAGCCTTTTGGATTTTTTTCGGGCCCAGAGAGGCACGCATTAATGTAAGAGCCGAAAAAAATCACCGCGCACACTGGCGATGTCAGGAAAAGAACGGTTGCCACCCCATTTGGTCCCACTGGCCCTGCGCTAAAAAAAAAAGCCTTTTGGATTTTTTCGGGCCCAGAGAGGCACGCATTAATGTAAGAGCCGAAAAAAATCACCGCGCACACTGGCGATGTCAGGAAAAGAACGGTTGCCACCCCATTTGGTCCCACTGGCCATGCGCTAAACAAAAAAGCCTTTTGGATTTTTTCGGGCCCAGAGAGGCACGCATTAATGTAAGAGCCGAAAAAAATCACCGCGCACACTGGCGATGTCAGGAAAAGAACGGTTGCCACCCCATTTGGTCCCACTGGCCATGCGCTAAACAAAAAAGCGTTTTGGATTTTTTTCGGCCCAGAGAGGCACGCATTAATGTAAGAGCCGAAAAAAATCACCGCGCACACTGGCGATGTCAGGAAAAAGAACGGTTGCCACCCCATTTGGTCCCACTGGCCCTGCGCTAAACAAAAAAGCCTTTTGGATTTTTCGGCGGGCCCAGAGAGGCACGCATTAATGTAAGAGCCGAAAAAATCACCGCGCACACTGGCGATGTCAGGAAAAGAACGGTTGCCACCCCATTTGGTCCCACTGGCCCTGCGCTAAACTAAAAAAAAGCCTTTTGGATTTTTTTCGGCCCAGAGAGGCACGCATTAATTTAAGAGCCGAAAAAAATCACCGCGCACACTGGCGATGTCAGGAAAAGAACGGTTGCCACCCCATTTGGTCCCACTGGCCCTGCGCTAAACAAAAAAGCCTTTTGGATTTTTTCGGGCCCAGAGAGGCACGCATTAATGTAAGAGCCGAAAAAAATCACCGCGCACACTGGCGATGTCAGGAAAAGAACGGTTGCCACCCCATTTGGTCCCACTGGCCCTGCGCTAAACAAAAAAGCCTTTTGGATTTTTCGGGCCCAGAGAGGCACGCATTAATGTAAGAGCCGAAAAAAATCACCGCGCACACTGGCGATGTCAGGAAAAGAACGGTTGCCACCCCATTTGGTCCCACTGGCCATGCGCTAAACAAAAAAGCCTTTTGGATTTTTTTCGGCCCAGAGAGGCACGCATTAATGTAAGAGCCGAAAAAATCACCGCGCACACTGGCGATGTCAGGAAAAGAACGGTTGCCACCCCATTTGGTCCCACTGGCCCTGCGCTAAACAAAAAAGCGTTTTGGATTTTTCGGGCCCAGAGAGGCACGCATTAATGTAAGAGCCGAAAAAAATCACCGCGCACACTGGCGATGTCAGGAAAAGAACGGTTGCCACCCCATTTGGTCCCACTGGCCATGCGCTAAACAAAAAAGCCTTTTGGATTTTTCGGGCCCAGAGAGGCACGCATTAATGTAAGAGCCGAAAAAAATCACCGCGCACACTGGCGATGTCAGGAAAAGAACGGTTGCCACCCCATTTGGTCCCACTGGCCCTGCGCTAAAAAAAAAAGCGTTTTGGATTTTTTCGGCCCCAGAGAGGCACGCATTAATGTAAGAGCCGAAAAAATCACCGCGCACACTGGCGATGTCAGGAAAAGAACGGTTGCCACCCCATTTGGTCCCACTGGCCCTGCGCTAAACAAAAAAGCCTTTTGGATTTTTTCGGGCCCAGAGAGGCACGCATTAATGTAAGAGCCGAAAAAAATCACCGCGCACACTGGCGATGTCAGGAAAAGAACGGTTGCCACCCCATTTGGTCCCACTGGCCCTGCGCTAAACAAAAAAGCCTTTTGGATTTTTTCGGCCCAGAGAGGCACGCATTAATGTAAGAGCCGAAAAAAATCACCGCGCACACTGGCGATGTCAGGAAAAGAACGGTTGCCACCCCATTTGGTCCCACTGGCCATGCGCTAAACAAAAAAAAGCCTTTTGGATTTTTTCGGCCCAGAGAGGCACGCATTAATGTAAGAGCCGAAAAAAATCACCGCGCACACTGGCGATGTCAGGAAAAGAACGGTTGCCACCCCATTTGGTCCCACTGGCCCTGCGCTAAACAAAAAAGCCTTTTGGATTTTTTCGGCCCAGAGAGGCACGCATTAATGTAAGAGCCGAAAAAAATCACCGCGCACACTGGCGATGTCAGGAAAAGAACGGTTGCCACCCCATTTGGTCCCACTGGCCATGCGCTAAACAAAAAAGCCTTTTGGATTTTTTCGGCCCAGAGAGGCACGCATTAATGTAAGAGCCGAAAAAAATCACCGCGCACACTGGCGATGTCAGGAAAAGAACGGTTGCCACCCCATTTGGTCCCACTGGCCATGCGCTAAACAAAAAAGCCTTTTGGATTTTTTCGGGCCCAGAGAGGCACGCATTAATGTAAGAGCCGAAAAAAATCACCGCGCACACTGGCGATGTCAGGAAAAGAACGGTTGCCACCCCATTTGGTCCCACTGGCCATGCGCTAAACAAAAAAGCCTTTTGGATTTTTTCGGCCCAGAGAGGCACGCATTAATGTAAGAGCCGAAAAAAATCACCGCGCACACTGGCGATGTCAGGAAAAGAACGGTTGCCACCCCATTTGGTCCCACTGGCCCTGCGCTAAACAAAAAAAAGCCTTTTGGATTTTTTTCGGCCCAGAGAGGCACGCATTAATGTAAGAGCCGAAAAAAATCACCGCGCACACTGGCGATGTCAGGAAAAGAACGGTTGCCACCCCATTTGGTCCCACTGGCCATGCGCTAAACAAAAAAGCCTTTTGGATTTTTTCGGCCCAGAGAGGCACGCATTAATGTAAGAGCGAAAAAAATCACCGCGCACACTGGCGATGTCAGGAAAAGAACGGTTGCCACCCCATTTGGTCCCACTGGCCATGCGCTAAACAAAAAAGCCTTTTGGATTTTTTCGGCCCAGAGAGGCACGCATTAATTGTAAGAGCGAAAAAAATCACCGCGCACACTGGCGATGTCAGGAAAAGAACGGTTGCCACCCCATTTGGTCCCACTGGCCCTGCGCTAAACAAAAAAGCCTTTTGGATTTTTTCGGGCCCAGAGAGGCACGCATTAATGTAAGAGCCGAAAAAAATCACCGCGCACACTGGCGATGTCAGGAAAAGAACGGTTGCCACCCCATTTGGTCCCACTGGCCCTGCGCTAAACAAAAAAGCCTTTTGGATTTTTTCGGCCCAGAGAGGCACGCATTAATGTAAGAGCCGAAAAAAATCACCGCGCACACTGGCGATGTCAGGAAAAGAACGGTTGCCACCCCATTTGGTCCCACTGGCCCTGCGCTAAACAAAAAAGCCTTTTGGATTTTTTCGGCCCAGAGAGGCACGCATTAATTTAAGAGCCGAAAAAAATCACCGCGCACACTGGCGATGTCAGGAAAAGAACGGTTGCCACCCCATTTGGTCCCACTGGCCATGCGCTAAAAAAAAAAAACCTTTTGGATTTTTTCTCGGGCCCAGAGAGGCACGCATTAATGTAAGAGCCGAAAAAAATCACCGCGCACACTGGCGATGTCAGGAAAAGAACGGTTGCCACCCCATTTGGTCCCACTGGCCATGCGCTAAACAAAAAAGCCTTTTGGATTTTTTCGGCCCAGAGAGGCACGCATTAATGTAAGAGCCGAAAAAAATCACCGCGCACACTGGCGATGTCAGGAAAAGAACGGTTGCCACCCCATTTGGTCCCACTGGCCCTGCGCTAAACAAAAAAGCCTTTTGGATTTTTTCGGCCCAGAGAGGCACGCATTAATGTAAGAGCCGAAAAAAATCACCGCGCACACTGGCGATGTCAGGAAAAGAACGGTTGCCACCCCATTTGGTCCCACTGGCCATGCGCTAAACAAAAAAAAGACTTTTGGATTTTTTTTCCGGCCCAGAGAGGCACGCATTAATTTAAGAGCCGAAAAAAATCACCGCGCACACTGGCGATGTCAGGAAAAGAACGGTTGCCACCCCATTTGGTCCCACTGGCCCTGCGCTAAACAAAAAAGCCTTTTGGATTTTTTCGGGCCCAGAGAGGCACGCATTAATGTAAGAGCCGAAAAAAATCACCGCGCACACTGGCGATGTCAGGTAAAGAACGGTTGCCACCCCATTTGGTCCCACTGGCCATGCGCTAAACAAAAAAGCCTTTTGGATTTTTTCGGGCCCAGAGAGGCACGCATTAATGTAAGAGCGAAAAAAATCACCGCGCACACTGGCGATGTCAGGAAAAGAACGGTTGCCACCCCATTTGGTCCCACTGGCCCTGCGCTAAACAAAAAAGCCTTTTGGATTTTTTCGGCCCAGAGAGGCACGCATTAATGTAAGAGCGAAAAAAATCACCGCGCACACTGGCGATGTCAGGAAAAGAACGGTTGCCACCCCATTTGGTCCCACTGGCCCTGCGCTAAACAAAAAAGCCTTTTGGATTTTTTTTCGGCCCAGAGAGGCACGCATTAATGTAAGAGCCGAAAAAAATCACCGCGCACACTGGCGATGTCAGGAAAAGAACGGTTGCCACCCCATTTGGTCCCACTGGCCCTGCGCTAAACAAAAAAGCCTTTTGGATTTTTTCGGGCCCAGAGAGGCACGCATTAATGTAAGAGCCGAAAAAAATCACCGCGCACACTGGCGATGTCAGGAAAAGAACGGTTGCCACCCCATTTGGTCCCACTGGCCATGCGCTAAACAAAAAAGCCTTTTGGATTTTTTCGGGCCCAGAGAGGCACGCATTAATGTAAGAGCCGAAAAAAATCACCGCGCACACTGGCGATGTCAGGAAAAGAACGGTTGCCACCCCATTTGGTCCCACTGGCCATGCGCTAAACAAAAAAGCCTTTTGGATTTTTTCGGGCCCAGAGAGGCACGCATTAATGTAAGAGCCGAAAAAAATCACCGCGCACACTGGCGATGTCAGGAAAAGAACGGTTGCCACCCCATTTGGTCCCACTGGCCATGCGCTAAACAAAAAAGCCTTTTGGATTTTTTCGGCCCAGAGAGGCACGCATTAATGTAAGAGCGAAAAAAATCACCGCGCACACTGGCGATGTCAGGAAAAGAACGGTTGCCACCCCATTTGGTCCCACTGGCCATGCGCTAAACAAAAAAGCCTTTTGGATTTTTCGGGCCCAGAGAGGCACGCATTAATGTAAGAGCCGAAAAAAATCACCGCGCACACTGGCGATGTCAGGAAAAGAACGGTTGCCACCCCATTTGGTCCCACTGGCCATGCGCTAAACAAAAAAGCCTTTTGGATTTTTTCGGGCCCAGAGAGGCACGCATTAATTTAAGAGCGAAAAAAATCACCGCGCACACTGGCGATGTCAGGAAAAGAACGGTTGCCACCCCATTTGGTCCCACTGGCCATGCGCTAAACAAAAAAGCCTTTTGGATTTTTTCGGCCCAGAGAGGCACGCATTAATTTAAGAGCCGAAAAAAATCACCGCGCACACTGGCGATGTCAGGAAAAGAACGGTTGCCACCCCATTTGGTCCCACTGGCCATGCGCTAAACAAAAAAAAGCCTTTTGGATTTTTCGGCCCAGAGAGGCACGCATTAATGTAAGAGCCGAAAAAAATCACCGCGCACACTGGCGATGTCAGGAAAAGAACGGTTGCCACCCCATTTGGTCCCACTGGCCATGCGCTAAACAAAAAAGCCTTTTGGATTTTTCGGGCCCAGAGAGGCACGCATTAATTTAAGAGCGAAAAAAATCACCGCGCACACTGGCGATGTCAGGAAAAGAACGGTTGCCACCCCATTTGGTCCCACTGGCCATGCGCTAAACAAAAAAGCCTTTTGGATTTTTTCGGCCCAGAGAGGCACGCATTAATGTAAGAGCCGAAAAAAATCACCGCGCACACTGGCGATGTCAGGAAAAGAACGGTTGCCACCCCATTTGGTCCCACTGGCCATGCGCTAAACAAAAAAGCCTTTTGGATTTTTCGGGCCCAGAGAGGCACGCATTAATTTAAGAGCCGAAAAAAATCACCGCGCACACTGGCGATGTCAGGAAAAGAACGGTTGCCACCCCATTTGGTCCCACTGGCCATGCGCTAAACAAAAAAGCCTTTTGGATTTTTCGGCCCAGAGAGGCACGCATTAATTTAAGAGCCGAAAAAAATCACCGCGCACACTGGCGATGTCAGGAAAAGAACGGTTGCCACCCCATTTGGTCCCACTGGCCATGCGCTAAACAAAAAAGCCTTTTGGATTTTTTCGGCCCAGAGAGGCACGCATTAATGTAAGAGCCGAAAAAAATCACCGCGCACACTGGCGATGTCAGGAAAAGAACGGTTGCCACCCCATTTGGTCCCACTGGCCATGCGCTAAACAAAAAAGCCTTTTGGATTTTTTTCGGGCCCAGAGAGGCACGCATTAATTTAAGAGCCGAAAAAAATCACCGCGCACACTGGCGATGTCAGGAAAAGAACGGTTGCCACCCCATTTGGTCCCACTGGCCATGCGCTAAACAAAAAAGCCTTTTGGATTTTTTCGGGCCCAGAGAGGCACGCATTAATGTAAGAGCGAAAAAAATCACCGCGCACACTGGCGATGTCAGGAAAAGAACGGTTGCCACCCCATTTGGTCCCACTGGCCATGCGCTAAACAAAAAAGCCTTTTGGATTTTTTCGGCCCAGAGAGGCACGCATTAATGTAAGAGCCGAAAAAAATCACCGCGCACACTGGCGATGTCAGGAAAAGAACGGTTGCCACCCCATTTGGTCCCACTGGCCCTGCGCTAAACAAAAAAGCCTTTTGGATTTTTTCGGGCCCAGAGAGGCACGCATTAATTTAAGAGCCGAAAAAAATCACCGCGCACACTGGCGATGTCAGGAAAAGAACGGTTGCCACCCCATTTGGTCCCACTGGCCCATGCGCTAAACAAAAAAGCCTTTTGGATTTTTTCGGCCCAGAGAGGCACGCATTAATGTAAGAGCGAAAAAAATCACCGCGCACACTGGCGATGTCAGGAAAAGAACGGTTGCCACCCCATTTGGTCCCACTGGCCATGCGCTAAACAAAAAAAGCCTTTTGGATTTTTCGGGCCCAGAGAGGCACGCATTAATGTAAGAGCGAAAAAAATCACCGCGCACACTGGCGATGTCAGGAAAAGAACGGTTGCCACCCCATTTGGTCCCACTGGCCATGCGCTAAACAAAAAAGCCTTTTGGATTTTTTTCGGCCCAGAGAGGCACGCATTAATTTAAGAGCCGAAAAAAATCACCGCGCACACTGGCGATGTCAGGAAAAGAACGGTTGCCACCCCATTTGGTCCCACTGGCCATGCGCTAAACAAAAAAGCCTTTTGGATTTTTTCGGGCCCAGAGAGGCACGCATTAATGTAAGAGCCGAAAAAAATCACCGCGCACACTGGCGATGTCAGGAAAAGAACGGTTGCCACCCCATTTGGTCCCACTGGCCATGCGCTAAACAAAAAAGCCTTTTGGATTTTTTCGGCCCAGAGAGGCACGCATTAATTTAAGAGCGAAAAAAATCACCGCGCACACTGGCGATGTCAGGAAAAGAACGGTTGCCACCCCATTTGGTCCCACTGGCCATGCGCTAAACAAAAAAGCCTTTTGGATTTTTCGGCCCAGAGAGGCACGCATTAATTTAAGAGCCGAAAAAAATCACCGCGCACACTGGCGATGTCAGGAAAAGAACGGTTGCCACCCCATTTGGTCCCACTGGCCATGCGCTAAACAAAAAAGCCTTTTGGATTTTTTCGGCCCAGAGAGGCACGCATTAATGTAAGAGCCGAAAAAAATCACCGCGCACACTGGCGATGTCAGGAAAAGAACGGTTGCCACCCCATTTGGTCCCACTGGCCATGCGCTAAACAAAAAAGCCTTTTGGATTTTTTCGGCCCAGAGAGCACGCATTAATGTAAGAGCCGAAAAAAATCACCGCGCACACTGGCGATGTCAGGAAAAGAACGGTTGCCACCCCATTTGGTCCCACTGGCCATGCGCTAAACAAAAAAGCCTTTTGGATTTTTCGGCCCAGAGAGGCACGCATTAATGTAAGAGCCGAAAAAAATCACCGCGCACACTGGCGATGTCAGGAAAAGAACGGTTGCCACCCCATTTGGTCCCACTGGCCATGCGCTAAACAAAAAAGCCTTTTGGATTTTTCGGGCCCAGAGAGGCACGCATTAATGTAAGAGCGAAAAAAATCACCGCGCACACTGGCGATGTCAGGAAAAGAACGGTTGCCACCCCATTTGGTCCCACTGGCCATGCGCTAAACAAAAAAGCCTTTTGGATTTTTCGGGCCCAGAGAGGCACGCATTAATGTAAGAGCCGAAAAAAATCACCGCGCACACTGGCGATGTCAGGAAAAGAACGGTTGCCACCCCATTTGGTCCCACTGGCCATGCGCTAAACAAAAAAGCCTTTTGGATTTTTTCGGCCCAGAGAGGCACGCATTAATGTAAGAGCCGAAAAAAATCACCGCGCACACTGGCGATGTCAGGAAAAGAACGGTTGCCACCCCATTTGGTCCCACTGGCCATGCGCTAAACAAAAAAGCCTTTTGGATTTTTTCGGCCCAGAGAGGCACGCATTAATGTAAGAGCCGAAAAAAATCACCGCGCACACTGGCGATGTCAGGAAAGAACGGTTGCCACCCCATTTGGTCCCACTGGCCATGCGCTAAACAAAAAAGCCTTTTGGATTTTTTCGGCCCAGAGAGGCACGCATTAATGTAAGAGCGAAAAAAATCACCGCGCACACTGGCGATGTCAGGAAAAGAACGGTTGCCACCCCATTTGGTCCCACTGGCCATGCGCTAAACAAAAAAGCCTTTTGGATTTTTCGGCCCAGAGAGGCACGCATTAATTTAAGAGCCGAAAAAAATCACCGCGCACACTGGCGATGTCAGGAAAAGAACGGTTGCCACCCCATTTGGTCCCACTGGCCATGCGCTAAACAAAAAAGCCTTTTGGATTTTTTCGGGCCCAGAGAGGCACGCATTAATGTAAGAGCCGAAAAAAATCACCGCGCACACTGGCGATGTCAGGAAAAGAACGGTTGCCACCCCATTTGGTCCCACTGGCCATGCGCTAAACAAAAAAGCCTTTTGGATTTTTCGGCCCAGAGAGGCACGCATTAATGTAAGAGCGAAAAAAATCACCGCGCACACTGGCGATGTCAGGAAAAGAACGGTTGCCACCCCATTTGGTCCCACTGGCCATGCGCTAAACAAAAAAGCCTTTTGGATTTTTTCGGGCCCAGAGAGGCACGCATTAATGTAAGAGCGAAAAAAATCACCGCGCACACTGGCGATGTCAGGAAAAGAACGGTTGCCACCCCATTTGGTCCCACTGGCCATGCGCTAAACAAAAAAGCCTTTTGGATTTTTCGGGCCCAGAGAGGCACGCATTAATGTAAGAGCCGAAAAAAATCACC
>JAKGUB010000514.1:0-10980 GCA_026261675.1 Hippocampus mohnikei
CGATGTCAGGAAAAGAACGGTTGCCACCCCATTTGGTCCCACTGGCCATGCGCTAAACAAAAAAGCCTTTTGGATTTTTTCGGGCCCAGAGAGGCACGCATTAATGTAAGAGCCGAAAAAAATCACCGCGCACACTGGCGATGTCAGGAAAAGAACGGTTGCCACCCCATTTGGTCCCACTGGCCATGCGCTAAACAAAAAAGCCTTTTGGATTTTTTCGGGCCCAGAGAGGCACGCATTAATGTAAGAGCCGAAAAAAATCACCGCGCACACTGGCGATGTCAGGAAAAGAACGGTTGCCACCCCATTTGGTCCCACTGGCCATGCGCTAAACAAAAAAGCCTTTTGGATTTTTTCGGCCCAGAGAGGCACGCATTAATGTAAGAGCCGAAAAAAATCACCGCGCACACTGGCGATGTCAGGAAAAGAACGGTTGCCACCCCATTTGGTCCCACTGGCCATGCGCTAAACAAAAAAGCCTTTTGGATTTTTTTCGGGCCCAGAGAGGCACGCATTAATGTAAGAGCCGAAAAAAATCACCGCGCACACTGGCGATGTCAGGAAAAGAACGGTTGCCACCCCATTTGGTCCCACTGGCCATGCGCTAAACAAAAAAGCCTTTTGGATTTTTTCGGCCCAGAGAGGCACGCATTAATGTAAGAGCCGAAAAAAATCACCGCGCACACTGGCGATGTCAGGAAAAGAACGGTTGCCACCCCATTTGGTCCCACTGGCCATGCGCTAAACAAAAAAGCCTTTTGGATTTTTTCGGGCCCAGAGAGGCACGCATTAATGTAAGAGCCGAAAAAAATCACCGCGCACACTGGCGATGTCAGGAAAAGAACGGTTGCCACCCCATTTGGTCCCACTGGCCATGCGCTAAACAAAAAAGCCTTTTGGATTTTTTCGGCCCAGAGAGGCACGCATTAATGTAAGAGCCGAAAAAAATCACCGCGCACACTGGCGATGTCAGGAAAAGAACGGTTGCCACCCCATTTGGTCCCACTGGCCATGCGCTAAACAAAAAAGCCTTTTGGATTTTTTCGGCCCAGAGAGGCACGCATTAATGTAAGAGCCGAAAAAAATCACCGCGCACACTGGCGATGTCAGGAAAAGAACGGTTGCCACCCCATTTGGTCCCACTGGCCATGCGCTAAACAAAAAAGCCTTTTGGATTTTTTCGGCCCAGAGAGGCACGCATTAATGTAAGAGCCGAAAAAAATCACCGCGCACACTGGCGATGTCAGGAAAAGAACGGTTGCCACCCCATTTGGTCCCACTGGCCATGCGCTAAACAAAAAAGCCTTTTGGATTTTTTCGGCCCAGAGAGGCACGCATTAATGTAAGAGCCGAAAAAAATCACCGCGCACACTGGCGATGTCAGGAAAAGAACGGTTGCCACCCCATTTGGTCCCACTGGCCATGCGCTAAACAAAAAAGCCTTTTGGATTTTTTCGGGCCCAGAGAGGCACGCATTAATGTAAGAGCCGAAAAAAATCACCGCGCACACTGGCGATGTCAGGAAAAGAACGGTTGCCACCCCATTTGGTCCCACTGGCCATGCGCTAAACAAAAAAGCCTTTTGGATTTTTTCGGGCCCAGAGAGGCACGCATTAATGTAAGAGCCGAAAAAAATCACCGCGCACACTGGCGATGTCAGGAAAAGAACGGTTGCCACCCCATTTGGTCCCACTGGCCATGCGCTAAACAAAAAAGCCTTTTGGATTTTTTCGGCCCAGAGAGGCACGCATTAATGTAAGAGCCGAAAAAAATCACCGCGCACACTGGCGATGTCAGGAAAAGAACGGTTGCCACCCCATTTGGTCCCACTGGCCATGCGCTAAACAAAAAAGCCTTTTGGATTTTTTCGGGCCCAGAGAGGCACGCATTAATGTAAGAGCCGAAAAAAATCACCGCGCACACTGGCGATGTCAGGAAAAGAACGGTTGCCACCCCATTTGGTCCCACTGGCCATGCGCTAAACAAAAAAGCCTTTTGGATTTTTTCGGCCCAGAGAGGCACGCATTAATGTAAGAGCCGAAAAAAATCACCGCGCACACTGGCGATGTCAGGAAAAGAACGGTTGCCACCCCATTTGGTCCCACTGGCCATGCGCTAAACAAAAAAGCCTTTTGGATTTTTTCGGGCCCAGAGAGGCACGCATTAATGTAAGAGCCGAAAAAAATCACCGCGCACACTGGCGATGTCAGGAAAAGAACGGTTGCCACCCCATTTGGTCCCACTGGCCATGCGCTAAACAAAAAAGCCTTTTGGATTTTTTCGGGCCCAGAGAGGCACGCATTAATGTAAGAGCGAAAAAAATCACCGCGCACACTGGCGATGTCAGGAAAAGAACGGTTGCCACCCCATTTGGTCCCACTGGCCATGCGCTAAACAAAAAAGCCTTTTGGATTTTTTCGGGCCCAGAGAGGCACGCATTAATTTAAGAGCCGAAAAAAATCACCGCGCACACTGGCGATGTCAGGAAAAGAACGGTTGCCACCCCATTTGGTCCCACTGGCCATGCGCTAAACAAAAAAGCCTTTTGGATTTTTTCGGGCCCAGAGAGGCACGCATTAATGTAAGAGCCGAAAAAAATCACCGCGCACACTGGCGATGTCAGGAAAAGAACGGTTGCCACCCCATTTGGTCCCACTGGCCATGCGCTAAACAAAAAAGCCTTTTGGATTTTTTCGGGCCCAGAGAGGCACGCATTAATGTAAGAGCCGAAAAAAATCACCGCGCACACTGGCGATGTCAGGAAAAGAACGGTTGCCACCCCATTTGGTCCCACTGGCCATGCGCTAAACAAAAAAGCCTTTTGGATTTTTTCGGGCCCAGAGAGGCACGCATTAATGTAAGAGCGAAAAAAATCACCGCGCACACTGGCGATGTCAGGAAAAGAACGGTTGCCACCCCATTTGGTCCCACTGGCCATGCGCTAAACAAAAAAGCCTTTTGGATTTTTTCGGGCCCAGAGAGGCACGCATTAATGTAAGAGCCGAAAAAAATCACCGCGCACACTGGCGATGTCAGGAAAAGAACGGTTGCCACCCCATTTGGTCCCACTGGCCATGCGCTAAACAAAAAAGCCTTTTGGATTTTTTCGGCCCAGAGAGGCACGCATTAATGTAAGAGCCGAAAAAAATCACCGCGCACACTGGCGATGTCAGGAAAAGAACGGTTGCCACCCCATTTGGTCCCACTGGCCATGCGCTAAACAAAAAAGCCTTTTGGATTTTTTCGGGCCCAGAGAGGCACGCATTAATGTAAGAGCCGAAAAAAATCACCGCGCACACTGGCGATGTCAGGAAAAGAACGGTTGCCACCCCATTTGGTCCCACTGGCCATGCGCTAAACAAAAAAGCCTTTTGGATTTTTTCGGCCCAGAGAGGCACGCATTAATTTAAGAGCCGAAAAAAATCACCGCGCACACTGGCGATGTCAGGAAAAGAACGGTTGCCACCCCATTTGGTCCCACTGGCCATGCGCTAAACAAAAAAGCCTTTTGGATTTTTTCGGCCCAGAGAGGCACGCATTAATGTAAGAGCCGAAAAAAATCACCGCGCACACTGGCGATGTCAGGAAAAGAACGGTTGCCACCCCATTTGGTCCCACTGGCCATGCGCTAAACAAAAAAGCCTTTTGGATTTTTTCGGCCCAGAGAGGCACGCATTAATTTAAGAGCGAAAAAAATCACCGCGCACACTGGCGATGTCAGGAAAAGAACGGTTGCCACCCCATTTGGTCCCACTGGCCATGCGCTAAACAAAAAAGCCTTTTGGATTTTTTCGGGCCCAGAGAGGCACGCATTAATTTAAGAGCCGAAAAAAATCACCGCGCACACTGGCGATGTCAGGAAAAGAACGGTTGCCACCCCATTTGGTCCCACTGGCCATGCGCTAAACAAAAAAGCCTTTTGGATTTTTTCGGCCCAGAGAGGCACGCATTAATGTAAGAGCCGAAAAAAATCACCGCGCACACTGGCGATGTCAGGAAAAGAACGGTTGCCACCCCATTTGGTCCCACTGGCCATGCGCTAAACAAAAAAGCCTTTTGGATTTTTTTCGGCCCAGAGAGGCACGCATTAATTTAAGAGCCGAAAAAAATCACCGCGCACACTGGCGATGTCAGGAAAAGAACGGTTGCCACCCCATTTGGTCCCACTGGCCATGCGCTAAACAAAAAAGCCTTTTGGATTTTTTTCGGGCCCAGAGAGGCACGCATTAATTTAAGAGCCGAAAAAAATCACCGCGCACACTGGCGATGTCAGGAAAAGAACGGTTGCCACCCCATTTGGTCCCACTGGCCATGCGCTAAACAAAAAAGCCTTTTGGATTTTTTCGGGCCCAGAGAGGCACGCATTAATTTAAGAGCCGAAAAAAATCACCGCGCACACTGGCGATGTCAGGAAAAGAACGGTTGCCACCCCATTTGGTCCCACTGGCCATGCGCTAAACAAAAAAGCCTTTTGGATTTTTTCGGCCCAGAGAGGCACGCATTAATTTAAGAGCCGAAAAAAATCACCGCGCACACTGGCGATGTCAGGAAAAGAACGGTTGCCACCCCATTTGGTCCCACTGGCCATGCGCTAAACAAAAAAGCCTTTTGGATTTTTTCGGCCCAGAGAGGCACGCATTAATTTAAGAGCCGAAAAAAATCACCGCGCACACTGGCGATGTCAGGAAAAGAACGGTTGCCACCCCATTTGGTCCCACTGGCCATGCGCTAAACAAAAAAGCCTTTTGGATTTTTTTCGGCCCAGAGAGGCACGCATTAATGTAAGAGCGAAAAAAATCACCGCGCACACTGGCGATGTCAGGAAAAGAACGGTTGCCACCCCATTTGGTCCCACTGGCCATGCGCTAAACAAAAAAGCCTTTTGGATTTTTTCGGGCCCAGAGAGGCACGCATTAATGTAAGAGCCGAAAAAAATCACCGCGCACACTGGCGATGTCAGGAAAAGAACGGTTGCCACCCCATTTGGTCCCACTGGCCATGCGCTAAACAAAAAAGCCTTTTGGATTTTTTCGGGCCCAGAGAGGCACGCATTAATGTAAGAGCCGAAAAAAATCACCGCGCACACTGGCGATGTCAGGAAAAGAACGGTTGCCACCCCATTTGGTCCCACTGGCCATGCGCTAAACAAAAAAGCCTTTTGGATTTTTTCGGCCCAGAGAGGCACGCATTAATTTAAGAGCCGAAAAAAATCACCGCGCACACTGGCGATGTCAGGAAAAGAACGGTTGCCACCCCATTTGGTCCCACTGGCCATGCGCTAAACAAAAAAGCCTTTTGGATTTTTTCGGGCCCAGAGAGGCACGCATTAATTTAAGAGCCGAAAAAAATCACCGCGCACACTGGCGATGTCAGGAAAAGAACGGTTGCCACCCCATTTGGTCCCACTGGCCATGCGCTAAACAAAAAAGCCTTTTGGATTTTTTCGGCCCAGAGAGGCACGCATTAATGTAAGAGCCGAAAAAAATCACCGCGCACACTGGCGATGTCAGGAAAAGAACGGTTGCCACCCCATTTGGTCCCACTGGCCATGCGCTAAACAAAAAAGCCTTTTGGATTTTTTCGGGCCCAGAGAGGCACGCATTAATGTAAGAGCCGAAAAAAATCACCGCGCACACTGGCGATGTCAGGAAAAGAACGGTTGCCACCCCATTTGGTCCCACTGGCCATGCGCTAAACAAAAAAGCCTTTTGGATTTTTTCGGCCCAGAGAGGCACGCATTAATGTAAGAGCCGAAAAAAATCACCGCGCACACTGGCGATGTCAGGAAAAGAACGGTTGCCACCCCATTTGGTCCCACTGGCCATGCGCTAAACAAAAAAGCCTTTTGGATTTTTTCGGGCCCAGAGAGGCACGCATTAATTGTAAGAGCCGAAAAAAATCACCGCGCACACTGGCGATGTCAGGAAAAGAACGGTTGCCACCCCATTTGGTCCCACTGGCCATGCGCTAAACAAAAAAGCCTTTTGGATTTTTTCGGGCCCAGAGAGGCACGCATTAATGTAAGAGCCGAAAAAAATCACCGCGCACACTGGCGATGTCAGGAAAAGAACGGTTGCCACCCCATTTGGTCCCACTGGCCATGCGCTAAACAAAAAAGCCTTTTGGATTTTTTCGGGCCCAGAGAGGCACGCATTAATGTAAGAGCCGAAAAAAATCACCGCGCACACTGGCGATGTCAGGAAAAGAACGGTTGCCACCCCATTTGGTCCCACTGGCCATGCGCTAAACAAAAAAGCCTTTTGGATTTTTTTCGGGCCCAGAGAGGCACGCATTAATTTAAGAGCCGAAAAAAATCACCGCGCACACTGGCGATGTCAGGAAAAGAACGGTTGCCACCCCATTTGGTCCCACTGGCCATGCGCTAAACAAAAAAGCCTTTTGGATTTTTTCGGCCCAGAGAGGCACGCATTAATGTAAGAGCCGAAAAAAATCACCGCGCACACTGGCGATGTCAGGAAAAGAACGGTTGCCACCCCATTTGGTCCCACTGGCCATGCGCTAAACAAAAAAGCCTTTTGGATTTTTTCGGGCCCAGAGAGGCACGCATTAATTTAAGAGCCGAAAAAAATCACCGCGCACACTGGCGATGTCAGGAAAAGAACGGTTGCCACCCCATTTGGTCCCACTGGCCATGCGCTAAACAAAAAAGCCTTTTGGATTTTTTCGGCCCAGAGAGGCACGCATTAATTTAAGAGCCGAAAAAAATCACCGCGCACACTGGCGATGTCAGGAAAAGAACGGTTGCCACCCCATTTGGTCCCACTGGCCATGCGCTAAACAAAAAAGCCTTTTGGATTTTTTCGGCCCAGAGAGGCACGCATTAATGTAAGAGCCGAAAAAAATCACCGCGCACACTGGCGATGTCAGGAAAAGAACGGTTGCCACCCCATTTGGTCCCACTGGCCATGCGCTAAACAAAAAAGCCTTTTGGATTTTTCGGGCCCAGAGAGGCACGCATTAATTTAAGAGCCGAAAAAAATCACCGCGCACACTGGCGATGTCAGGAAAAGAACGGTTGCCACCCCATTTGGTCCCACTGGCCATGCGCTAAACAAAAAAGCCTTTTGGATTTTTTTCGGCCCAGAGAGGCACGCATTAATTTAAGAGCCGAAAAAAATCACCGCGCACACTGGCGATGTCAGGAAAAGAACGGTTGCCACCCCATTTGGTCCCACTGGCCATGCGCTAAACAAAAAAGCCTTTTGGATTTTTTCGGGCCCAGAGAGGCACGCATTAATGTAAGAGCCGAAAAAAATCACCGCGCACACTGGCGATGTCAGGAAAAGAACGGTTGCCACCCCATTTGGTCCCACTGGCCATGCGCTAAACAAAAAAGCCTTTTGGATTTTTTCGGGCCCAGAGAGGCACGCATTAATGTAAGAGCCGAAAAAAATCACCGCGCACACTGGCGATGTCAGGAAAAGAACGGTTGCCACCCCATTTGGTCCCACTGGCCATGCGCTAAACAAAAAAGCCTTTTGGATTTTTTCGGGCCCAGAGAGGCACGCATTAATGTAAGAGCCGAAAAAAATCACCGCGCACACTGGCGATGTCAGGAAAAGAACGGTTGCCACCCCATTTGGTCCCACTGGCCATGCGCTAAACAAAAAAGCCTTTTGGATTTTTTCGGGCCCAGAGAGGCACGCATTAATGTAAGAGCCGAAAAAAATCACCGCGCACACTGGCGATGTCAGGAAAAGAACGGTTGCCACCCCATTTGGTCCCACTGGCCATGCGCTAAACAAAAAAGCCTTTTGGATTTTTTTCGGGCCCAGAGAGGCACGCATTAATGTAAGAGCCGAAAAAAATCACCGCGCACACTGGCGATGTCAGGAAAAGAACGGTTGCCACCCCATTTGGTCCCACTGGCCATGCGCTAAACAAAAAAGCCTTTTGGATTTTTTTCGGGCCCAGAGAGGCACGCATTAATGTAAGAGCCGAAAAAAATCACCGCGCACACTGGCGATGTCAGGAAAAGAACGGTTGCCACCCCATTTGGTCCCACTGGCCATGCGCTAAACAAAAAAGCGTTTTGGATTTTTTTCGGGCCCAGAGAGGCACGCATTAATGTAAGAGCCGAAAAAAATCACCGCGCACACTGGCGATGTCAGGAAAAGAACGGTTGCCACCCCATTTGGTCCCACTGGCCATGCGCTAAACAAAAAAGCGTTTTGGATTTTTTCGGGCCCAGAGAGGCACGCATTAATGTAAGAGCGAAAAAAATCACCGCGCACACTGGCGATGTCAGGAAAAGAACGGTTGCCACCCCATTTGGTCCCACTGGCCCTGCGCTAAACAAAAAAGCGTTTTGGATTTTTTCGGGCCCAGAGAGGCACGCATTAATGTAAGAGCCGAAAAAAATCACCGCGCACACTGGCGATGTCAGGAAAAGAACGGTTGCCACCCCATTTGGTCCCACTGGCCCTGCGCTAAACAAAAAAGCGTTTTGGATTTTTTCGGGCCCAGAGAGGCACGCATTAATGTAAGAGCCGAAAAAAATCACCGCGCACACTGGCGATGTCAGGAAAAGAACGGTTGCCACCCCATTTGGTCCCACTGGCCATGCGCTAAACAAAAAAGCCTTTTGGATTTTTTCGGGCCCAGAGAGGCACGCATTAATGTAAGAGCCGAAAAAAATCACCGCGCACACTGGCGATGTCAGGAAAAGAACGGTTGCCACCCCATTTGGTCCCACTGGCCCTGCGCTAAACAAAAAAGCGTTTTGGATTTTTTCGGGCCCAGAGAGGCACGCATTAATGTAAGAGCCGAAAAAAATCACCGCGCACACTGGCGATGTCAGGAAAAGAACGGTTGCCACCCCATTTGGTCCCACTGGCCCTGCGCTAAACAAAAAAGCGTTTTGGATTTTTTCGGGCCCAGAGAGGCACGCATTAATGTAAGAGCCGAAAAAAATCACCGCGCACACTGGCGATGTCAGGAAAAGAACGGTTGCCACCCCATTTGGTCCCACTGGCCCTGCGCTAAACAAAAAAGCGTTTTGGATTTTTCGGGCCCAGAGAGGCACGCATTAATGTAAGAGCCGAAAAAAATCACCGCGCACACTGGCGATGTCAGGAAAAGAACGGTTGCCACCCCATTTGGTCCCACTGGCCATGCGCTAAACAAAAAAGCGTTTTGGATTTTTTCGGGCCCAGAGAGGCACGCATTAATGTAAGAGCCGAAAAAAATCACCGCGCACACTGGCGATGTCAGGAAAAGAACGGTTGCCACCCCATTTGGTCCCACTGGCCCTGCGCTAAACAAAAAAGCGTTTTGGATTTTTCGGGCCCAGAGAGGCACGCATTAATGTAAGAGCCGAAAAAAATCACCGCGCACACTGGCGATGTCAGGAAAAGAACGGTTGCCACCCCATTTGGTCCCACTGGCCCTGCGCTAAACAAAAAAGCGTTTTGGATTTTTCGGGCCCAGAGAGGCACGCATTAATGTAAGAGCGAAAAAAATCACCGCGCACACTGGCGATGTCAGGAAAAGAACGGTTGCCACCCCATTTGGTCCCACTGGCCATGCGCTAAACAAAAAAGCCTTTTGGATTTTTTCGGGCCCAGAGAGGCACGCATTAATTTAAGAGCCGAAAAAAATCACCGCGCACACTGGCGATGTCAGGAAAAGAACGGTTGCCACCCCATTTGGTCCCACTGGCCCTGCGCTAAACAAAAAAAGCGTTTTGGATTTTTTTTCGGGCCCAGAGAGGCACGCATTAATGTAAGAGCCGAAAAAAATCACCGCGCACACTGGCGATGTCAGGAAAAGAACGGTTGCCACCCCATTTGGTCCCACTGGCCCTGCGCTAAACAAAAAAGCGTTTTGGATTTTTTCGGGCCCAGAGAGGCACGCATTAATGTAAGAGCCGAAAAAAATCACCGCGCACACTGGCGATGTCAGGAAAAGAACGGTTCCCGACTGTTGTAAACAGACAAATATGCTCTCAATTATTTGCTGTTTTACTTTGAAGGATCTTTTCCATTTTCCGGTTTGTCCACCATATATGCTGTGTGTGTTATACTTAACTACTGATTAATTCTAATAAAGCAAGAGACGTGTCACGCAGATTTTTCCTCCGTTTATCCAGCCGCCTTGAGGGGTGTCACGCAGGTATACTGAATAAGTAAGCCGCTGACAACAGGTTATGGGCCCAGAAAACCCCCAAGGACGGCTGAAGAAAGTTTGAAGCCGCTGATAAGAGCGACGAACTGCGAACTCGGCGAAGAGGTTAGCGTAGCTTAGCTTTTAGCTGCTAACAGTGCTGCCTCGTGGTGCTACCCTAGGCTACCGTAGAAGCTATGGAGCAGCCAAGCCACGGCTCGAGCAGATGGTCACGTTTAACTTTTAATGGAGATGAGAAACAGTATGAGCTCTGGGAAACAAAATTCTTGGCGTACTTGCGGCTACAGGGGCTCAAAGAGACTATTTTGAGTGAAAATCCGCAGTTTGCTGACGTTGATGAAGAGGCTAAGGACAAGGAACAGAACGGGATGGCCTATGCAGAGCTGCTCCAGTTTTTGGACGACAAAAGTCTCGGCCTCGTCATGCGCGAAGCTGCAGATGATGGGAGAAAAGCCCTGAAGATGCTTGAGAGTACTATGCAGGTAAAGGAAACCTCGCATAATAAACCTGTATTCTGAACTGACAAGTCTGCAGATGGGAAGCAAGGAAAGCGTAACAGATTTTGTGATTAGGGCAGAGACTATCATCACGGCACTGAGAAATGCAGAAGAAGTCATGAGTGATGATCTACTCATAGCAATGGTGTTGAAAGGACTTCCAGAATCCTTCAAACCTTTTGCAGTGCATGTGACACAGAGTGAAGAAAAGCTAAAATTTGCTGACTTTAAAACTAGACTGCGATCATATGAAGACACCGAAAAACTCTGCGCTCAGGTGTCAGATAATGTGATGAAAGTGAGCGTAAAAGATGACACTCCAAGGGGCGATGGCAAA
>JAKGUB010000515.1:0-27487 GCA_026261675.1 Hippocampus mohnikei
TGTCAAATCTTCAAGCAAATAGCAGCGTATCAAGCTCCTAGAATATAATTCAACTCTTACCATGCGCCTTCAGGATGGAGAGCCAACACCCTGGGTAGAGTGAGCTTTGATACAAGCTGGGCGTCCGTCGCAACCCGCAGCAGACTCTACTCAGGGTAGCGGCGTACTCCTTTTGTCCAAAACTCTGAGTGTGCGAAGGGAGGGGTGAGTGGCCATCTCAGCCACCCCAGCGCCATTCCGTCTGTTATTTTAACAAATAAGGCTTGCACAGCTTCTCCTTCTCACACTTTCTTGTTGTCGCAGCATATCTGACTCCCCTTTTCACGTTCACACCACTTGTTTTGCACAAGTTGTGGTTATCACAGTTTCTCTCTCCTTGAAGCGATCAGCACATGATTTCACACGATTTCGCGTAAGCAGTATTATACAACCTATTTCTCAAAACTTTGTTAACCTCTGAACACAACATCACATAACCTTGTATTTTTCCATCTCGTTCCACTCTTGATGTTGTTTTCATCAGTTTAACAATTGACATACCTATTTCTCAAAACTTTGTTAACCTCTGAACACAACATCACATAACCTTGTATTTTCCATCTCATTCCACTCTTGATGTTGTTTTCATCAGTTTAACAATTGACAAGATAATGGCCACGGAGACCACATTTCATCCATTATTGTTTCTTGCAAAAGCGTATATAATTCTTCCAAAGATATATGATTCTCTCGTTGAAATCTTGTGTAGTTTCCATACCATTGTTCCAAATAAAGGTTATGAGTTGGATGGGGTACCAATTCTACTCTGATTTTTGTCAAACCAAAATATGTAGGTGTTATAAAGACGTTAACAATCATAACATTCGATTATATATTTCTCTTTCAACAGCAAGCCGAATCGTCGCACATAAACACAAGTTCAATATTACATAAAGTGAGTATGCATATTACTCCCATAAGAATGATCAAAGGTGGTACCAGGACCGTGCGCGCAGTGTTTGACATTCCGTGAAGATATCCCACCAATGATGCGCCGGCGCCTGTTGCACTAATTTCGCGCGTGAACAACCTTTCCCTTAGCTACCAGTGTGGACACCATGAGGCTGGAAATGTTAGGCGCTTGTGACTTAATTGGTTTTGTATCTCAGTGGAATCGTCAATGCGCATTTGAAACGTTCAGTGAGACTTTCCATGGAGGCGTAGTACCTCCCACTGTACCGTAGTTAATCTACGGGACTCGGTATAATTAGTCAAGCGATCGTCATGTTTTCCAGTGCCATAGGTGTACCCCATGTAAGCAGCCAGTGAAAGGAACCGAAGGTACCTGTGAGTTATTTAGGGTTGTAGCCACGCATAGAGTGTGCGGTCCAACTTGCCACATCATCTCCCTGGGTGGCTCTCTTGTCCAATCACAAAGTACAACCTCTGAGTCGGTTAAACACGGGTTCGAAAACGTTTGTTGTAAGCGGCAAGCCATCCCTTGATCAGTCTTGTCACATAAATCTGTGTTAAAGGTCTCATTGGTTTTGGTTCAACCACTCTCCATCAATATGCAGAAACCAATAACCGCTCGTTGTAATGACAGGCAATACTTGGTATTTACATACCACCTTTGTCGTTGT
This sequence comes from Hippocampus mohnikei, assembly GCA_026261675.1. Lineage (NCBI taxonomy): Eukaryota > Metazoa > Chordata > Actinopteri > Syngnathiformes > Syngnathidae > Hippocampus > Hippocampus mohnikei. The sequence continues at coordinate 1,623 of JAKGUB010000515.1, forward strand.
CACGTCGTATTGGGTCCAATACCCAGCACATTTATCTGTGTTACAATCTGTAAATTCTGAATGTAGTCGTAGCCATAAGGCGTCAGATATATTTCAAATCCTTCTCCATTCTTTATAATTATTTGATGTCACTATTCTCTGGAACATCTCCTTTTGGACTAATGCATGTATATGTTGTAGACTACATACTGCCCAATTCGTGAGGTGCGTCAAATCGGCTCTTCCGGCAAAGATGACCTTCCGTCATCTCCCAGGAGGGTTGGACCATGGCATCGAGGACAAGGAGGCAGATGACCCAGCAGGCGACACCTCAATTTCACTGTGCCAGATAGCCACCATTTCGCCGTCCCCTGGTTGGAGTTCCACCAAACAGCAAGTCCCACCTCAGCATTCACACCCACCAAGCTGTAAAACATATGGTTAACACTATTGACAAAGAAAATATGATTAGTTTTCTACTTAAATAACATCGACTGACGGGTACATTGACCCATTTTCTTCTCCCTGATACAACACGCTAACCGTGGAATCTGACCCTTGGGCAATTATTTCTGATCCTGTATTGTTTTGGCAGACAGTTTCTGTCGCTTCAGGTATGGGAAGCGGTGTCATTTTTACCTTCCCTACCAAAATTGTTCTCATATCAATCTCTGTTCGAATTGGAATTTACCTTTGTCCAAGTACAATGTCATTCCAGCCAGAATGTCCATTCAATTATCCATTCAGGAATAGGAGTGACCACTACTTCAAATTTACGAATTGGCATTTTCCGATTTTCAATGGGAGGGTCACTGCTTTCCCATTAACAATTTGTCCCCGAGTCCCCTTAGCGGGACTTTTTCACCCTTCATTTTGTCAGGGTTTCCATGTATCAATGAGGCCTCCGCTCCCGTGTCAACCAATGCCATTACTCGTTGGACCGAATTGTTCCAATAAATTTCGAGCTGTACATGGGGTCTGATATCCCCTATGCACCAACGGTCTTTAATTTGATTCTGGTTGACTGCGTGAGTTTGACCTCCATCCTAGCGGAGGAGATCGAAATTTCGTGATCTCCTATCCTTGTTTTTCCTTTTCTCTTATTATTTACCTTGCCCTTTTTACTGCTGTCACATAACTGGGACCTCTGACATCTATCGGCATGTCCTCATCATCTTCTGTATCCGACTCCTGTTTTCCAGTGCCATAGGTGTACCCCATGTAAGCAGCCAGTGAAAGGAACCGAAGGTACCTGTGAGTTATTTAGGGTTGTAGCCACGCATAGAGTGTGCGGTCCAACTTGCCACATCATCTCCTGGGTGGCTCTCTTGTCCAATCACAAAGTACAACCTCTGAGTCGGTTAAACACGGGTTCGGCGTTTGTTGTAAGCGGCAAGCCATCCCTTGATCAGTCTTGTCACATAAATCTGTGTTAAAGGTCTCATTGGTTTTGGTTCAAACCACTCTCCATCAATATGCAGAAAACAATAACCGCTCGTTGTAATGACAGGCAATACTTGGTATTTACATACCACCTTTGTCGTTGTCACGTCGTATTGGGTCCAATACCCAGCACATTTATCTGTGTTACAATCTGTAAATTCTGAATGTAGTCGTAGCCATAAGGCGTCAGATATATTTCAAATCCTTCTCCATTCTTTATAATTATTTGATGTCACTATTCTCTGGAACATCTCCTTTTGGACTAATGCATGTATATGTTGTAGACTACATACTGCCCAATTCGTGAGGTGCGTCAAATCGGCTCTTCCGGCAAAGATGACCTTCCGTCATCTCCCAGGAGGGTTGGACCATGGCATCGAGGACAAGGAGGCAGATGACCCAGCAGGCGACACCTCAATTTCACGGTGCCAGATAGCCACCATTTCGCCGTCCCCTGGTTGGAGTTCCACCAAACAGCAAGTCCCACCTCAGCATTCACACCCACCAAGCTGTAAAACATATGGTTAACACTATTGACAAAGAAAATATGATTAGTTTTCTACTTAAATAACATCGACTGGCGGGTACATTGACCCATTTTCTTCTCCCTGATACAACACGCTAACCGTGGAATCTGACCCTTGGGCAATTATTTCTGATCCTGTATTGTTTTGGCAGACAGTTTCTGTCGCTTCAGGTATGGGAAGCGGTGTCATTTTTACCTTCCCTACCAAAATTGTTCTCATATCAATCTCTGTTCGAATTGGAATTTACCTTTGTCCAAGTACAATGTCATTCCAGCCAGAATGTCCATTCAATTATCCATTCAGGAATAGGAGTGACCACTACTTCAAATTTACGAATTGGCATTTTCCGATTTTCAATGGGAGGGTCACTGCTTTCCCATTAACAATTTGTCCCCGAGTCCCCTTAGCGGGACTTTTTCACCCTTCATTTTGTCAGGGTTTCCATGTATCAATGAGGCCTCCGCTCCCGTGTCAACCAATGCCATTACTCGTTGGACCGAATTGTTCCAATAAATTTCGAGCTGTACATGGGGTCTGATATCCCCTATGCACCAACGGTCTTTAATTTGATTCTGGTTGACTGCGTGAGTTTGACCTCCATCCTAGCGGAGGAGATCGAAATTTCGTGATCTCCTATCCTTGTTTTTCCTTTTCTCTTATTATTTACCTTGCCCTTTTTACTGCTGTCACATAACTGGGACCTCTGACATCTATCGGCATGTCCTCATCATCTTCTGTATCCGACTCCTGTTTTCCAGTGCCATAGGTGTACCCCATGTAAGCAGCCAGTGAAAGGAACCGAAGGTACCTGTGAGTTATTTAGGGTTGTAGCCACGCATAGAGTGTGCGGTCCAACTTGCCACATCATCTCCTGGGTGGCTCTCTTGTCCAATCACAAAGTACAACCTCTGAGTCGGTTAAACACGGGTTCGGCGTTTGTTGTAAGCGGCAAGCCATCCCTTGATCAGTCTTGTCACATAAATCTGTGTTAAAGGTCTCATTGGTTTTGGTTCAAACCACTCTCCATCAATATGCAGAAACCAATAACCGCTCGTTGTAATGACAGGCAATACTTGGTATTTACATACCACCTTTGTCGTTGTCACGTCGTATTGGGTCCAATACCCAGCACATTTATCTGTGTTACAATCTGTAAATTCTGAATGTAGTCGTAGCCATAAGGCGTCAGATATATTTCAAATCCTTCTCCATTCTTTATAATTATTTGATGTCACTATTCTCTGGAACATCTCCTTTTGGACTAATGCATGTATATGTTGTAGACTACATACTGCCCAATTCGTGAGGTGCGTCAAATCGGCTCTTCCGGCAAAGATGACCTTCCGTCATCTCCCAGGAGGGTTGGACCATGGCATCGAGGACAAGGAGGCAGATGACCCAGCAGGCGACACCTCCAATTTCACGGTGCCAGATAGCCACCATTTCGCCGTCCCCTGGTTGGAGTTCCACCAAACAGCAAGTCCCACCTCAGCATTCACACCCACCAAGCTGTAAAACATATGGTTAACACTATTGACAAAGAAAATATGATTAGTTTTCTACTTAAATAACATCGACTGACGGGTACATTGACCCATTTTTCTTCTCCCTGATACAACACGCTAACCGTGGAATCTGACCCTTGGGCAATTATTTCTGATCCTGTATTGTTTTGGCAGACAGTTTCTGTCGCTTCAGGTATGGGAAGCGGTGTCATTTTACCTTCCCTACCAAAATTGTTCTCATATCAATCTCTGTTCGAATTGGAATTTACCTTTGTCCAAGTACAATGTCATTCCAGCCAGAATGTCCATTCAATTATCCATTCAGGAATAGGAGTGACCACTACTTCAAATTTACGAATTGGCATTTTCCGATTTTCAATGGGAGGGTCACTGCTTTCCCATTAACAATTTGTCCCCGAGTCCCCTTAGCGGGACTTTTTCACCCTTCATTTTGTCAGGGTTTCCATGTATCAATGAGGCCTCCGCTCCCGTGTCAACCAATGCCATTACTCGTTGGACCGAATTGTTCCAATAAATTTCGAGCTGTACATGGGGTCTGATATCCCCTATGCACCAACGGTCTTTAATTTGATTCTGGTTGACTGCGTGAGTTTGACCTCCATCCTAGCGGAGGAGATCGAAATTTCGTGATCTCCTATCCTTGTTTTTCCTTTTCTCTTATTATTTACCTTGCCCTTTTTACTGCTGTCACATAACTGGGACCTCTGACATCTATCGGCATGTCCTCATCATCTTCTGTATCCGACTCCTGTTTTCCAGTGCCATAGGTGTACCCCATGTAAGCAGCCAGTGAAAGGAACCGAAGGTACCTGTGAGTTATTTAGGGTTGTAGCCACGCATAGAGTGTGCGGTCCAACTTGCCACATCATCTCCCTGGGTGGCTCTCTTGTCCAATCACAAAGTACAACCTCTGAGTCGGTTAAACACGGGTTCGGCGTTTGTTGTAAGCGGCAAGCCATCCCTTGATCAGTCTTGTCACATAAATCTGTGTTAAAGGTCTCATTGGTTTTGGTTCAAACCACTCTCCATCAATATGCAGAAAACAATAACCGCTCGTTGTAATGACAGGCAATACTTGGTATTTACATACCACCTTTGTCGTTGTCACGTCGTATTGGGTCCAATACCCAGCACATTTATCTGTGTTACAATCTGTAAATTCTGAATGTAGTCGTAGCCATAAGGCGTCAGATATATTTCAAATCCTTCTCCATTCTTTATAATTATTTGATGTCACTATTCTCTGGAACATCTCCTTTTGGACTAATGCATGTATATGTTGTAGACTACATACTGCCCAATTCGTGAGGTGCGTCAAATCGGCTCTTCCGGCAAAGATGACCTTCCGTCATCTCCCAGGAGGGTTGGACCATGGCATCGAGGACAAGGAGGCAGATGACCCAGCAGGCGACACCTCCAATTTCACGGTGCCAGATAGCCACCATTTCGCCGTCCCCTGGTTGGAGTTCCACCAAACAGCAAGTCCCACCTCAGCATTCACACCCACCAAGCTGTAAAACATATGGTTAACACTATTGACAAAGAAAATATGATTAGTTTTCTACTTAAATAACATCGACTGACGGGTACATTGACCCATTTTCTTCTCCCTGATACAACACGCTAACCGTGGAATCTGACCCTTGGGCAATTATTTCTGATCCTGTATTGTTTTGGCAGACAGTTTCTGTCGCTTCAGGTATGGGAAGCGGTGTCATTTTTACCTTCCCTACCAAAATTGTTCTCATATCAATCTCTGTTCGAATTGGAATTTACCTTTGTCCAAGTACAATGTCATTCCAGCCAGAATGTCCATTCAATTATCCATTCAGGAATAGGAGTGACCACTACTTCAAATTTACGAATTGGCATTTTCCGATTTTCAATGGGAGGGTCACTGCTTTCCCATTAACAATTTGTCCCCGAGTCCCCTTAGCGGGACTTTTTCACCCTTCATTTTGTCAGGGTTTCCATGTATCAATGAGGCCTCCGCTCCCGTGTCAACCAATGCCATTACTCGTTGGACCGAATTGTTCCAATAAATTTCGAGCTGTACATGGGGTCTGATATCCCCTATGCACCAACGGTCTTTAATTTGATTCTGGTTGACTGCGTGAGTTTGACCTCCATCCTAGCGGAGGAGATCGAAATTTCGTGATCTCCTATCCTTGTTTTTCCTTTTCTCTTATTATTTACCTTGCCCTTTTTACTGCTGTCACATAACTGGGACCTCTGACATCTATCGGCATGTCCTCATCATCTTCTGTATCCGACTCCTGTTTTCCAGTGCCATAGGTGTACCCCATGTAAGCAGCCAGTGAAAGGAACCGAAGGTACCTGTGAGTTATTTAGGGTTGTAGCCACGCATAGAGTGTGCGGTCCAACTTGCCACATCATCTCCCTGGGTGGCTCTCTTGTCCAATCACAAAGTACAACCTCTGAGTCGGTTAAACACGGGTTCGGCGTTTGTTGTAAGCGGCAAGCCATCCCTTGATCAGTCTTGTCACATAAATCTGTGTTAAAGGTCTCATTGGTTTTGGTTCAAACCACTCTCCATCAATATGCAGAAACCAATAACCGCTCGTTGTAATGACAGGCAATACTTGGTATTTACATACCACCTTTGTCGTTGTCACGTCGTATTGGGTCCAATACCCAGCACATTTATCTGTGTTACAATCTGTAAATTCTGAATGTAGTCGTAGCCATAAGGCGTCAGATATATTTCAAATCCTTCTCCATTCTTTATAATTATTTGATGTCACTATTCTCTGGAACATCTCCTTTTGGACTAATGCATGTATATGTTGTAGACTACATACTGCCCAATTCGTGAGGTGCGTCAAATCGGCTCTTCCGGCAAAGATGACCTTCCGTCATCTCCCAGGAGGGTTGGACCATGGCATCGAGGACAAGGAGGCAGATGACCCAGCAGGCGACACCTCCAATTTCACGGTGCCAGATAGCCACAATTTCGCCGTCCCCTGGTTGGAGTTCCACCAAACAGCAAGTCCCACCTCAGCATTCACGCCCACCAAGCTGTAAAACATATGGTTAACACTATTGACAAAGAAAATATGATTAGTTTTCTACTTAAATAACATCGACTGACGGGTACATTGACCCCTCCTTGTTTTTCCTTTTCTCTTATTATTTACCTTGCCCTTTTTACTGCTGTCACATAACTGGGACCTCTGACATCTATCGGCATGTCCTCATCATCTTCTGTATCCGACTCCCTCTCTTCCTCTTCCTCGAGGGGTGGGGCCGTCGGCTTTGTCTGAGCCTTATCATCTCTTTTAAGAGTGGCCAATTCTGATATCTCCGACCTCACTTCTTTTCCAATTCTCCTGTTTCCATTTACTCCGAGACTCAAACAACTAACCTTTAATCCTCGCTGTTTGCATTTAGCTGCCAAGACACTATTGGGCAAGCCGTCAATTTCTTCTGGCGGCACCCCGCTGCAATCAGCGCCTTCCACATCTCTTTCCTATTTCCTCCTTCCGTCGGTCTGGGGCGTGGCCTCGGCTATCCCTCTCGGGCCTATTCTCATTTAGTGATTCAGAGCGAGGTTGGCGAGCAGTTTCTCCCCAATCTCCCAGCGTTGCTAGTTCCAGCAGACGTGTTTTACGTCGCTGAAACTGTGTTCCACAGCCCCAGCAAGATGGTAAGTATTGCTGATCTGTAATGAGGAGGAGCATCTCGGATCAATCGTCACGCACTACTTTAGGCACAACAGCGTCATCAATAAAAGCATGCCCGGCCCGCGATATTGATTCTCGCGTGCACAATCTTCCCATCCGATTGGATTGCATCACGCATAGTCAACCATTGGCCTTTTATTTCAGGCCAGTCATGCCAAGTGGGGTATACCGCCTGAGCCGCCATGGCATACAATGCAAACATCGTAAACGACTCCCCTTCCTTCACCTCTCTTCCGAGTGCACGGTATTCGGCATTCATTCGTGAGTCGCTGCTTAAGCCCCAAGTCGTGCATAATCACCAGAATCAATCTTTATAGAATCAGCTCTTTCCTCATACATTCGCCTTATCCAGGCATCGATTTGTTCTCCCGTTTTTGTCTGTATTTTGATGTCAAGTGAGCGATTTCTTCCTGAGAGAAATCCTCCATTGTCACAGATCATCTTGCGGCGGCTGTGGCTGTTCTATTTTCCTTAGAATGGGATGCCCCTCCGCATCAACCACCACCACATCATTTCTGTCACGCTCTTCTTGAAAAATTGGCGGTATGATATGCCTTTCTTCCCGCCTGCGGGTGATAGGCTCAATCTTTAATTGGTCAAGATTTGGGTACAGCGGTTGCGGTTTCATTTCTCCGCCATGCAATATTTCTCCATCGCCATCTCCCCAAAGGTCTCCACTCCACCCCTCTGGCTCCCAATTTTTGCAACGCCAAAGTGAAAGAAGCGAACTTGTCTTGGGTCAGCTTTGCGTGACCTTTTATTTTCCTTTGCAGCGTCTACTGTGAGATGTGCGCCACAGCTTTTCTAACATAATTTGTACTTTGTCCAATTCCTTTTCTGTCCCACTCAATTTTAACTTAGTCTGAGCGAGTTCTTTATCCCTCATCATTTCAGAGTTGCGAGCCTTGTCAAGCGCTCCAACTCTCTCTTTCCATGCCTCAGCACAGATCCACAACATTTCTCGCACTCCCCTTAAGGAGCCTTTTCTCTTACCACCACTCTGTTCAACATGTCCTTTACCACAGGTGGATTTGCGGCAGCAATCGCTCCTGTCCACGGCCCAGGCGTCCCGGTCCGCTGCAACAGGCTTCCGATTTCTTTAAAACCATTACTTTCCCATCCAGGGACACACTCTTCCTTTGAGGCCACTTCCGCCTCTTTCACAGCTCTATTCTTAAAACAAGACATTTCTGAATGTATTCTCCAGCGATCCTGCCGATAACGCCAAAAATGTTTTAAAACATTTCTGATACCTCGCCTGGCTCGGTATCAAATTTGGGAAAGGATCGTTGGAGATAGGCACTCAGAAATGAAGACACAAGAGACAATTCTGCTACCAATAACTGGATCGTTTATTAGTGCCACAGAATATGCCAAACAGTCACTCAATTAACAACACATCATACTGCGACTAACAATAGCGCTTTATTAGCCCACAGTAATAATGTCAAATCTTCAAGCAAATAACAGCGTATCAAGCTCCTAGAATATAATTCAACTCTTACCATGCGCCTTCAGGATGGAGAGCCAACACCCTGGGTAGAGTGAGCTTTGATACAAGCTGGGCGTCCGTCACAACCCGCAGCAGACTCTACTCAGGGTAGCGGCGTACTCCTTTTGTCCAAAACTCGGGTGTGCGAAGGGAGGGGTGAGTGGCCATCTCAGCCCCCTGGCGCCATTCCGTCTGTTATTTTAACAAATAAGGCTTGCACAGCTTCTCCTTCTCACACTTTCTTGTTGTTGTCGCAGCATATCTGACTCCCCTTTTCACGTTCACACCACTTGTTTTGCACAAGTGGTGGTTATCTGATTTCTCTCTCCTTGAAGCGATCAGCACATGATTTCACACGATTTCGCGTAAGCAGTATTATACAACCTATTTCTCAAAACTTTGTTAACCTCTGAACACAACATCACATAACCTTGTATTTTTCCATCTCAGCCTGTCAAGCGTTTAATGTTCCTTTGAAACCCTCAATCATTAAGAACCGAAGCTGTCAACGTTTTTCACTGGTGCGACCCACTGACTTAGGATATGTGAGTTTTGTGATCAAGTCCTGTGGTTGGTCCTTCTCCAGTCTGGAGTTTGCAACCCATTTTGTTTCAAGTTTTAAAAAAGGGAACAGTCCTTCGAATCCAAACACTTGTCAGACACCTGTCATAAATCATGACCTGATGGTGACATTTAAAACTCCAAACATTCCCTAGAAACCCTGACTGATTAGGAACCGCGGCTGTTAGTACTCATTGGCACCACTGGATGAGGCCGTGGTGTTTTTGAAATCGGGTTTTGTGCCAGGACATTTTCAGTTGTGGAGTTTCTCACTCCATTTTTTTCACACCACTGGGAAAATAAAAAGGTAAACTGCTTGGAAGCCAACCCCTCCTTTGAAACCTTGACTGCTTTAAAAGTGCATGTCATAAATTGAGACAGCTCAATTTTCCAACTCAATTTCTGGACAGTAATTAAAAAACTACGACGGCTTTGAGATTAACCTTTCAAGCGTAAAATGCTCCATGTGCTGGGACATTTTGAGTTATGGCATTTTTCAACCGCTGTTGGGATCTGAGAGCACTCTTTGGGAGCAAAACTCACCGTTGGACCTGTACATTTCAAATTTTAACTGTTGAAGCACCTCCCGACATTTGATTTATTTTTACTCCATTTTAGAACTATTGTAAAAAAAAACAGGACCTGACATGGAAGTAAACCCTCTGAAATCCTGAGGTCAAACATTAAGACAGCTGAATTTTTCAACTGAGTCTTGGGACAGCTGTCAAACATCGTGACCACTTGGAAGCCTTTGAAACCACAGTCTCTCCTTTGAAATCCTGACGGTTTGAAATGGCGGCATTCAACCTTACTCAGCGGGACGCACACCTGACTTTGGCAAAAAAGATTTTGGGATCAAGTTTTGGTCTGAGACAAGCAAAGGTCTTAAATGTTTCACGCCACATTGCAACCACAGCTTGGAAGGCAAAGTCCCCTTCCCTGGCCTGCTTTGAGGCCATTTTAAAACCTACGGTATTTAGTTTCATCCTTAAAAATCAGGACCCCGCGTGGAAACCAATAGTTACTTTGAAATCCTGACTGCTTTCAAACCTGAGGTTACGCATTGAGAAAGCTGACTTTTTCAACATAATTTTGGAACAGCTGTCGAAAACCGTGACAACTTCAAGATTAGCCTTTGCAACCCTAAACGCTCCTTGAAATCCTCACTGATTAGTAACCACAGCTGTCAATATGGCTCAGGTATACCAGCTACTATGGAAAGTTCTTGGAGCATTTATTCTACTTCCACCCCTAACTTGGGACATGTTCCAAGACCCCCATGTATTTTGCTGGTAGATTGTAAAAACTGAAATTTCTCATTCCATTTTGTAAACCCTGTTACAAAATAGGAACCCTGCTTGGAAGCCAAGCCATCTTTTACACCCGACATTGAAAAACTGCGTTTTGGAAAATTAGAGGTCAGACATTTTGACACTCTCATTAATTTATACTCTATTTTATAACAATTAATTTGGGGCCCTGCGTGGAAGCCAAACCTTCATCTAAACCCCTGACTGCCTTAGAACCCAAGGTGACATTTTTCTTCAACTCAATTTTGGGACAGCTGGAAAAAGATGCTGAAGAATTCAAGCTTTTGAAACCTTAAACGTGGCTTGATCAGTACCCAAAGCTGTCAATATGGTTCAGTGGGTTGGACCTGTGATTTCGGACTTAATACAAAAGCGCCATTGTCTAGTGCATTGCCGGTCTGAAATTTTGAAGTTCATTTTGTAACCATTTTTAAAAACCTTGGAAGCCAAAATACCTATTAATTGGTACTGCCAAACGGTTTTAAAACCCGAGGTGAGACATCATGACATCAGGATTTTTTTCCACTCCATTTTAAAACCACTGATAAAAACCAGGACCCCTGCGCTTTCTTTGAAACCCTGACTGCTTTAAAACCCAAGATCATATTTTCAATAAAGTTGAATTTTTCCACTCCATTTTGGGACAGCTGTCAAAGATTGTTACGGCTTGTAGATAAGCCTTCGCAACCTGAAATAAAAGCTCCTTTGTAACTTTGAGTAACCGCAGCTGTCACTGTGGTTCAGTGGAGTCGCACCTCTAACTTCAGACTCGATCCAAAACCCCCATGTCTTGTGCTGCTAACATTGTCAGATCTGAAATGTTCAACACCGATTTGTCTCTACCGGTTAAAAGGGTAACATTGCTTGGAATCCAGTCACCTTTAAACCCCTGCTTTGAAACTCTTAAAACCTGAGGGAACGTATTTCATGAAAGTTTTTTCGAGCCAATTTTCGAAACCCCTTTAAAAATAAATACATACATATGTAAAAATCAGAACCCCACTTTGAAACCAATCCTTCCTTTGAAACTTTGACTGCTTTAAAAGTGGAGGTTACACACTCAGACAACTGAATTTTTCAAGTAATTTTTAGGACAGCTGTCAAAAATCACGAGGGCTTGGAGAACAGCCTTTGCAACCTTAAATGTTCCTGAGAAACCCTCACTGATAAGTAACTGCAGCTGTTAACGTGGCTCAGTGGGTCGCACCTCTAAATGAGGACTTGATCTAAAACCCCATGTCTTATGCTGCTAATATATTCTATTTATATTTAAGGCTTGAGACAAAACCTGCTACTACTTTTTCAGATTGAAAGATGTTAAGTCCATTTTGTAACTGCCGTAAAAATTAGGGGCACTGCTTGGAAGCCAAACTCAACTTTTCAACGCTATTTTAAACTCTGTTTTAAAAAGTCGAGGTCACACACCTTGACATTTTCAATTGAAATCCTGAGGTCAAACATTAAGACAGCTGAATTTTTCAACTGAGTCTTGGGACAGCTGTCAAACATCGTGACCACTTGGAAGCCTTTGAAACCACAGTCTCTCCTTTGAAATCCTGACGGTTTCGAAATGGTGGAATTCAACCTTACTCAGCGGGACGCACACCTGACTTTGGCAAAAAGATTTTGGGATCAAGTTTTGGTCTGAGACAAGCAAAGGTCTTAAATGTTTCACGCCACATTGCAACCACAGCTTGGAAGGCAAAGCCCCTTCCTGGCCTGCTTTGAGGCCATTTTAAAACCCAAGGTATTTTGTTTCATCCTTGAAAATCAGGACCCCACGTGGAAACCAATAGTTACTTTGAAATCCTGACTGCTTTCAAACCTGAGGTTACGCATTGAGAAAGCTGACTTTTTCAACATAATTTTGGAACAGCTGTCGAAAACCGTGACAACTTCAAGATTAGCCTTTGCAACCCTAAATGCTCCTTGAAATCCTCACTGATTAGTAACCACAGCTGTCAATATGGCTCAGGTATACCAGCTACTATGGAAAGTTCTTGGAGCATTTATTCTACTTCCACCCCTAACTTGGGACATGTTCCAAGACCCCATGTATTTTGCTGGTAGATTGTAAAACTGAAATTTCTCATTCCATTTTGTAAACCCTGTTACAAAATAGGAACCCTGCTTGGAAGCCAAGCCATCTTTTACACCCGACATTGAAAAACTGCGTTTTGGAAAATTAGAGGTCAGACATTTTGACACTCTCATTAATTTATACTCTATTTTATAACAATTAATTTGGGGCCCTGCGTGAAGCCAAACCTTCATCTAAACCCTGACTGCCTTAGAATCCAAGGTGACATTTTTCTACAACTCAATTTTGGGACAGCTGGAAAAAGATGCTGAATAATTCAAGCTTTTGAAACCTTAAACGTGGCTTGATCAGTACCCAAAGCTGTCAATATGGTTCAGTGGGTTGGACCTGTGATTTCGGACTTAATATAAAAGCGCCATTGTCTAGTGCATTGCCGGTCTGAAATTTTGAAGTTCATTTTGTAACCATTTTTAAAATCCTTGGAAGCCAAAATACCTATTAATTGGTACTGCCAAACGGTTTTAAAACCCGAGGTGAGACATCATGACATCAGGATTTTTTTTCCACTCCATTTTAAAACCACTGATAAAAACCAGGACCCCTGCGCTTTCTTTGAAACCCTGACTGCTTTAAAACCCAAGGTCATATTTTCAATAAAGTTGAATTTTTCCACTCCATTTTGGGACAGCTGTCAAAGATTGTTACGGCTTGTAGATAAGCCTTCGCAACCTGAAATAAAAGCTCCTTTGTAACTTTGAGTAACCGCAGCTGTCACTGTGGTTCAGTGGGTCGCACCTCTAACTTCAGACTCGATCCAAAACCCCATGTCTTGTGCTGCTAACATTGTCAGATCTGAAATGTTCAACACCGATTTGTCTCTACCGGTTAAAAGGGTAACATTGCTTGGAATCCAGTCACCTTTAAACCCCTGCTTTGAAACTCTTAAAACCTGAGGAACGTATTTCATGAAAGTTTTTCGAGCCAATTTTCGAAACCCCTTTAAAAATAAATACATACATATGTAAAAATCAGAACCCCACTTTGAAACCAATCCTTCCTTTGAAACTTTGACTGCTTTAAAAGTGGAGGTTACACACTCAGACAACTGAATTTTTCAAGTAATTTTTAGGACAGCTGTCAAAAATCACGAGGGCTTGGAGAACAGCCTTTGCAACCTTAAATGTTCCTGAGAAACCCTCACTGATAAGTAACTGCAGCTGTTAACGTGGCTCAGTGGGTCGCACCTCTAAATGAGGACTTGATCTAAAACCCCATGTCTTATGCTGCTAATATATTCTATTTATATTTAAGGCTTGAGACAAAACCTGCTGCTACTTTTTCAGATTGAAAGATGTTAAGTCCATTTTGTAACTGCTGTAAAAATTAGGGGCACTGCTTGGAAGCCAAACTCAACTTTTCAACGCTATTTTAAACTCTGTTTTAAAAAGTCGAGGTCACACACCTTGACATTTTCAATTTGTTTTTACTCACTTTCATAACCACAATAAAAGAATACAAAAAAAAAATCAGGACCCCTGCATGGAAGCCAAACCATCCTTTGACACCGTGAGAGCTTTAAAATTCAAGGTCACACATTTCGACAGCTGAATTTTTACATCACAAATTTTGGACAGCTGTAAAAAATCACAATGGTTTGAGAGTCACCTTTGGACTAAAACACTCCTTTAAATTTGGCGGGACAGGCCTGCAACACCTCACCAGATAGGCGTACAGGAGGCATCCTCATTTAATGTCAGAGCTACCTCATCTGGCTCCTCTCAATGTGGAGAAGAAGCTGCTCGTTTCTTGGCACATAATTCAAAACTCGCATATGTCTTGGGCTTGTACATTGTCAGGTCTGAAATTGTAAACCCCATGATGTGACCACTGTTAAAAATGGGAACACCACTTGGAAGCCAAAGTCACCTTTTATACGCCACTTTGAAAATGTGTTAAAACCTGAAACACATGATATTTGGATTTCTTTACACTCAATTTTCGAACCACGGTTAGAAATCAGGACCTAGTGTTAAAAACTTTTTAAAACAACCATTCATTTGAACTCCTGACTTCTTTCAAAGGTGAGTTCTGGCGAAAAACAAACAAAAAAACGAACAAAAAAAAGGACGCTGCATGGAAGCCATTCAGCCCTTTGAAACATTCAAGGCTCTCGACCCAAGGACACACTTTGAGAGAGCTGATTTTTTTTTTCGCAACTAGATTTGTGGACATTGAAACCCCCAAAAGTTCCTTTGAAACCCTGATTTGGAACCGTGGCATCAGTACTCGGTTTTGTGACCCACTGACTGAGGACATGGGGGCTTTGTGATCGAGAGCTGTGTTGGGTCCTTCTCCATTCTGGAGTTTGGAACGCATTTTGTTTCAAGTGTTAAAGATAGGCATACTACTTGAAACGCCAAAATCACTTTTTAAACTCAAAATGATACAAACCCCAAAGTCATTTGTTCAGACAGCTGAATAATTACACCTCACTTTGGGACTCCTGTCATAAATCATCAACACTTCGTAGCATTTAAGACCCCAAACGTTCCTTTGAAACCCTGACTGATGAGGAACAGCGGTGTCAATACTCAGTCTTGTGACCCACTGACTGAGGAGATGGTTGTTTTGTGATCAAGACCTGTGTTGGGTCCTTCTCCAGTCTGGATCTTGGAACCCATTTTGTTTCAAGTGTGAAAATGGGCATACTCCTTAACACACCAAACGCACCTTTTAAACTCGTAATTATAAAAAAAAACAAAATCATACATTCAGACAGCTGAGATTTTTAACATGATTTGGGGATACCTGTCATAAATCATGACCACATGTTGGCATTTAAAGCCCCTACCGTTCCTTTGAAACCCTGACTGATTTGGAACCGCAACTCTTGGTACTCAGTGGCACCACTGGCGGAGGGCGTGGGGTTTTTCATCAAATCTTGAGGCGGGACAATTTCAGTTGTGGAGTTGTTCACACCATTTTGTCACACCACTCTGAAAAGAAAGGGTACACTGCTTGGAAGCCCACCCTTCCTTTGAAAACTTGACTGCTTTGAAAGTCCAGGTCATGCATTCAGACAGCTGAATTCTGCAACTCGATTTCTGGACAGGTATTAAGAAACAGTGACAGCTTCGAAATTAGCCTGTCAAGCGTTTAATGTTCCTTTGAAACCCTCAATCATTAAGAACCGAAGCTGTCAACGTTTTTCACTGGTGCGACCCACTGACTTAGGATATGTGAGTTTTGTGATCAAGTCCTGTGGTTGGTCCTTCTCCAGTCTGGAGTTTGCAACCCATTTTGTTTCAAGTTTTAAAAGGGAACAGTCCTTCGAATCCAAACACTTGTCAGACACCTGTCATAAATCATGACCTGATGGTGACATTTAAAACTCCAAACATTCCCTTGAAACCCTGACTGATTAGGAACCGTGGCTGTTAGTACTCATTGGCACCACTGGATGAAGCCGTGGTGTTTTTGAAATCGGGTTTTGTGCCAGGACATTTTCAGTTGTGGAGTTTCTCACTCCATTTTTTCACACCACTGCAAAAATAAAAGGTAAACTGCTTGGAAGCCAACCCCTCCTTTGAAACCTTGACTGCTTTAAAAGTGCATGTCATAAATTGAGACAGCTCAATTTTCCAACTCAATTTCTGGACAGTAAATAAAAAACTACGACGGCTTTGAGATTAACCTTTCAAGTGTGAAATGCTCCATGTGCTGGGACATTTTGAGTTATGGCATTTTTCAACCGCTGTTGAGACCTGAGAGCACTCTTTGGGAGCAAAACTCACCGTTGGACCTGTACATTTCAAATTGTAACTGTTGAAGCACCTCCCGACATTTGATTTATTTTTACTCCATTTTAGAACTATTGTAAAAAAACAGGACCTGACATGGAAGTAAACCCTCTGAAATCCTGAGGTCAAACATTAAGACAGCTGAATTTTTCAACTGAGTCTTGGGACAGCTGTCAAACATCGTGACCACTTGGAAGCCTTTGAAACCACAGTCTCTCCTTTGAAATCCGGACGGTTTGAAATGGCGGCATTCAACCTTACTCAGCGGGCGCACACCTGACTTTGGCAAAAAGATTTTGGGATCAAGTTTTGGTCTGAGACAAGCAAAGGTCTTAAATGTTTCACGCCACATTGCAACCACAGCTTGGAAGGCAAAGTCCCCTTCCTGGCCTGCTTTGAGGCCATTTTAAAACCTATGGTATTTAGTTTCATCCTTAAAAATCAGGACCCGCGTGAAACCAATAGTTACTTTGAAATCCTGACTGCTTTCAAACCTGAGGTTAAGCATTTGAGAAAGCTGACTTTTTCAACTTAATTTTGGAACAGCTGTCGAAAACCGTGACAACTTCAAGATTAGCCTTTGCAACCCTAAACGCTCCTTGAAATCCTCACTGATTAGTAACCACAGCTGTCAATATGACTCAGGTATACCAGCTACTATGGAAAGTTCTTGGAGCATTTATTCTACTTCCACCCCTAACTTAGGACATGTTCCAAGACCCCATGTATTTTGCTGGTAGATTGTAAAACTGAAATTTCTCATTCCATTTTGTAAACCCTGTTACAAATTAGGAACCCTGCTTGGAGGCCAAGCCATCTTTTACACCGACATTGAAAAACTGCGTTTTGGAAAATTAGAGGTCAGACATTTTGACACTCTCATTAATTTATACTCTATTTTATAACAATTAATTTGGGGCCCTGCGTGGAAGCCAAACCTTCATCTAAACCCCTGACTGCTTTAGAACCCAAGGTGACATTTTTCTTCAACTCAATTTTGGGACAGCTGGAAAAAGATGCTGAAGAATTCAAGCTTTTGAAACCTTAAACGTGGCTTGATCAGTACCCAAAGCTGTCAATGTGGTTCAGTGGGTTGGACCTGTGATTTCGGACTTAATCCAAAAGCGCCATTGTCTAGTGCATTGCCGGTCTGAAATTTTGAAGTTCATTTTGTAACCATTTTTTTAAATCCTTGGAAGCCAAAATACCTTTTAATTGGTACTGCCAAACGGTTTTAAAACCCGAGGTGAGACATCATGACATCAGGATTTTTTTCCACTCCATTTTAAAACCACTGATAAAAACCAGGACCCCTGCGTTTTCTTTGAAACCCTGACTGCTTTAAAACCCACGGTCATATTTTCAATAAAGTTGAATTTTTCCACTCCATTTTGGGACAGCTGTCAAAGATTGTTACGGCTTGTAGATAAGCCTTCGCAACCTGAAATAAAAGCTCCTTTGCAACTTTGAGTAACCGCAGCTGTCACTGTGGTTCAGTGGGTCGCACCTCTAACTTCAGACTCGATCCAAAACCCCCATGTCTTGTGCCGCTAACATTGTCAGATCTGAAATGTTCAACGCCGATTTGTCTCTACCGATTAAAAGGGTAACATTGCTTGGAATCCAGTCACCTTTAAACCCCTGCTTTGAAACTCTTAAAACCTGAGAGAACGTATTTCATGAAAGTTTTTTCGAGCCAATTTTCAAAACCCCTTTAAAAATAAATACATACATATATAAAAATCAGAACCCCACTTTGAAACCAATCCTTCCTTTGAAACTTTGACTGCTTTAAAAGTGGAGGTTACACACTCAGACAACTGAATTTTTCAAGTAATTTTTAGGACAGCTGTCAAAAATCACGAGGGCTTGGAGAACAGCCTTTGCAACCTTAAATGTTCCTGAGAAACCCTCACTGATAAGTAACTGCAGCTGTTAACGTGGCTCAGTGGGTCGCACCTCTAAATGAGGACTTGATCTAAAACCCCATGTCTTGTGCTGCTAATATATTCTATTTATATTTAAGGCTTGAGACAAAACCTGCTGCTACTTTTTCAGATTGAAAGATGTTAAGTCCATTTTGTAACTGCTGTAAAAATTAGGGGCACTGCTTGGAAGCCAAACTCAACTTTTCAACGCTATTTTAAACTCTGTTTTAAAAAGTCGAGGTCACACACCTTGACATTTTCAATTAGTTTTTACTCACTTTCATAACCACAATAAAAGAATACAAAAAAAAATCAGGACCCCTGCATGGAAGCCAAACCATCTTTTGACACCCTGAGAGCTTTAAAATTCAAGGTCACACATTTCGACAGCTGAATTTTTACATCACAAATTTTGGACAGCTGTAAAAAATCATAATGGTTTGAGAGTCACCTTTGGACTAAAACACTCCTTTAAATTCGGCGGGACAGGCCTGCAACACCTCACCAGATAGGCGTACAGGAGGCATCCTCATTTAATGTCAGAGCTACCTCATCTGGCTCCTCTCAATGTGGAGGAGAAGCTGCTCGTTTCTTGGCACATAATTCAAAACTCGCATATGTCTTGGGCTTGTACATTGTCAGGTCTGAAATTGTAAACCCCATGATGTGACCACTGTTAAAAATGGGAACACCACTTGGAAGCCAAAGTCACCTTTTATACGCCACTTTGAAAATGTGTTAAAACCTGAAACACATGATATTTGGATTTCTTTACACTCAATTTTAGAACCACTGTTAGAAATCAGGACCTAGTGTAATTTTTTTTTTTTAAAAACAACCATTCATTTGAACTCCTGACTTTTTAAAAATGTGAGTTCGGGCGGGACACAAACAAAAAACATGACGTCGCAATGCAAGCCATTCAGCCCTTTGAAACATTCAAGGCTCTCGACCCAAGGACACACTTTGAGAGAGCAGATTTTTTTCGCAACTAGATTTGGGGACATTGAAACCCCCAAAAGTTCCTTTGAAACCCTGATTTGGAACCGTGGCATCAGTACTCGGTATTGTGACCCACTGACTGAGGACATGGGGGCTTTGTGATCGAGAGCTGTGTTGGGTCCTTCTCCATTCTGGAGTTTGGAACGCATTTTGTTTCAAGTGTTAAAGATAGGCACACTACTTGAAACGCCAAAATCACTTTTTAAACTCAAAATGATACAACCCCCAAAGTCATTTGTTCAGACAGCTGAATAATAAAAACTAATTTCACAGCTAGATTTTGGGACAACTGTAAAATACATTCAAATCTGACTTCTTTCAAACCCAGGTCCCAAATGCAGACAGCTGTGTTTTTCAACTCGTTTTTGAAACAGCTGTCAACAATCGTGACGGCTTGGAGACGAGTCTTTGAGTCCTCCTTTGAAACCTGAATCCATTTGTCACCGCAGCTGTCAATGTGGCTCAGTGGGTGACACCTCTAATTCAACCTCAATATCTTGTGCTGCTAACATATTATACGGAAGACGTGCACTTTACCCTACTTTCCCGTTCCGTGCTGCGCAGAGTGACGTCAAAATGACACAAGGCTTCCAAGCGTGAGTCGAGTAAAAGTCGGCGTGGAAAAGTCCCGCTTCGAGGCGCGTTTCAGTGACGTTTTTGTTACGTGCCCAGCGGAAACTGGCGTCTAGTTTCCGGCTGTGCGCGTCGGCGGAAAAAGTCACGTGACCAACGAAACTAAACCGAGTTTTCGGGAGTCCGTGGTGGCGGAAATCGTCACGTGACCAAGTGCAACAAGGGCTCAAAATGGCCGATGACGTGTCACTGGGTAGAAAACAGTGGCGGATGCTGGTCTGTCAAGGAGGGGAAGCTCAATTTCGGCCTACATCATAAAATGTGTCCGTTTATTCATACGTGGATTCGACTCTCCGTTCCTTTTCCAAAAAAAATGAAAGGATGCCTTCACCATAAGATCATTGGCTCATTCGCTGTCAATCAATAACATTCAGCGAGATCATCCAATCATCATGAAGAAAAGCGGAGCTTCTGCACGCCCACTGTCCATAGACTCCCAGAGACCTGAGCGTCCAATGGGCGAGAGAGAGAGAGAGAGAGAGAGAGAGAGAGAGAGAGGAGTATTGTTTATTAATCTTAGGTTATCCATTCATTCATTTGTAGACTCAGAAAGAATTAATCTGGTTTCTTTAATTACTCAGCCACATCGTTCGTTCAGTTCTCCAAAGATAAACAGTTCATTTTCTTAGGCGTAGAAAAAAAAGTAGTGTGTTTCCGGTAACCCGACCGACCGAGAATTTCTACCTGGAAGAAAAACTTTACGGTCTGCATTTTTTTTCAAACCTTCTACATTTTTGTGCAATAATAATAATAGTACATTTCATTTATAAGCGCCTTTCAAAACACTCAAGGACGCTTTACAATTAAAACAAGAACAATAAAACCACAGACAAAATTATAAATAATAAAAGGAAGATGAATTTAGAGCCTTTACATTGGTGCAAACTCTCGCGATATTCACGTTGCGTCGTTTGCCCTGTCGTCTGTTAACAACGTTGAATCATGGCGGCGGCCACAATCTCCAACAGTTTAAACCACGTTTTGTGTGTTGCAGTCGCATGCTCGTACCATAATATTAAGAAAATAGCATCCACTGCTGTATCGAAAAGATTCAACGAGGCGACGGCGGCGGCGGCGATGTTCGAAGTCGGCCGCGGGGAAAGGCGGGGGGCGGGCGTGACGGTGGGACGGGCGGGGGTGGTGGTACGGCGCGCCGGTCGTTGGCTGGTCGTCTACTCTACCCCCCGCCACGAACACCCAGCGCCCGCCCCCGCGAGGCCGGCGACATCACAGACATGAGCCTCGACAGTTGTTAAACGGAGCTATAAACTTTAAGAATTTATTGACGAGACATCAGGAAGTGCCGAAAGACATCAGTGACAGGCTACTTGCACACTTACACGAAGCAGAAGAGAAGGCACGCAAACAAGAGGAGGAAGAGCTGAGACAGAGCATTGAAGCTAGGGATACTGTTTTTGAAAGAAAAATGAGGGAGATAGAGGAAGAAGAGCGCCGGAAGGATAGGGTCACTGTGAATGCACAGCAACACATTTCCCAACTGCGGAAAGAGATGACTGACATGAAAAGCGAGATACAGTACCTGAAAGAGACACACTCTGATTCACTACTGAATACATCGCGACACGCTGAAATTGACACCCCACCACATGTGGATGTTTCCCAGACCCCGCGAGGCATATGCACTCGCTCCATGGGAGGGGCTGTTTTCCAGGCTCCCATGATATCCAAAGTTGACCCCGTGTCGGGATGTCAGGCAATGTATTATAAACCATTCACCCCCTCTGATCTCAGTCTGATGTTGCAGAAACTTCCTCCCATGCAGAATGGTGGAGAGAGTTGGCTGAAAGCGGTCCAGCGTGCCACGACAGGTCAAATTCTCACTGCAGGTGACGTAAGAGCATTGATGACGCAATCATGCCCGCTGTCTCAATTAGAGAATCTTCTGAAACAAACGGGACTTACAGACATTATGGACCACATCCGCGCTTACTAGCACTCAGTATATGAAAATACTGACGGCACTAGATGCCTTATTTCCCATACCCGAGGTCGTTATCTCTGACTTGGTGTTTGCTCCAAAACCAGACGAGGACGCAGCAGCCTATATTGATCGCGCTCAAAATGAGTTTGTGCTGAAAACAGGGCATCAACCCACTGACTCCTCTCTTTATTCCCAAGTATTTAGGGCAGCTGTGTTAAAAGGGGTCCCCAAACCCGTAGTCAATGTCATGGAGTCAAACCCTGACCTCCCTGGCGCTGACCATGCTCGCTGGCTGTCTCACCTGAAGCACCATCTACGAAGGCATGCAAAAGAGAGTGAAATAAAAACTGAAAAGCGAAAGAACACTGAATCCCAATTGACCATACTGCAACTCCAAAACTTGCAGAAAAAAGAGGAGCCCGTGACTCCTCCTGCTGTTGACGCTTCATCACCTTCTGTCTTTTCTGAGTGTATGATGTATCAGTCGGGACCATTCAGGGGACGGGAGGCCCCCGCGGTGACCAAGGACAATGCTACAACTGTGGCAGAATGGGCCACTGGGCACGTGACTGCCGTGCCAGGCCACAAGGGCAAGGCTGGAGAGGCCGAGGTGGAGGACAACAGCGAAACTACGACAGAGGAGGCTACGCTCAGCCGCGTGGCAGAGGAGGCTACAACCAACAGCCCTACAACGAGCCGCCACAACAGAATGCCACGCCACCTCCTCGACCTGGTCCTCCTCAACTACCAAACCAGCAGTACCTGCCACCTACTGCCGGTCAATATTCACAATGATGGGGCCCTGAATCCACTAGCCGCGGTCAGCAGGAACCGATGATCAACTTGACGGTAGGAGGAACTTCTCTACCTTTCATGGTCGACACGGAGCGCGACATTCCACCGTCATGACCTTACCACCAGAAAGTTCCCTTACTGCCGGCGGCATTTCATTAGTGGGATTCAAGGGAGAAGAAACAACCCTGCACATGACTACCCCTGTCCGTACTCAATGTTACTCACAAACATTGATGCACCCTTTCGTCTATGCACCAAATTGTCCAGTGAACTTATTGGGCCGTGATCTCCTCATCAAGATGGCCCCTATCATAAAGTGCAGCCCTGATGGACTCTCTTTGGAGTTCCCGATGGGAGCTCCTATCGCTGCTCTACCCAATCTATCCACACAGACTCTCAACTACTTCAGCTGTTCGAGGGACATGCCACCACAGCTGCAGTTGCCTGTGCCACAGCTGACATCTACTGGGCGAGAATGGACACAGATTCATCCGACTGGAGAAAGGCGGAGAATTTCTGGACGATATGGTCTCCGTGGGTTCGCAACCTTCGAACTTATGATATGGTGTCGGACTGTATGCATTGCACGCTCTACTATGACAGAAACAGTGATGAAGTGTACAGAGAAGCATTCAAGGAAATTGAGGGAAACACGTGGCAATTGAATATGGGCGATTTGTTTGTAGGAAAGCCAGGTGTGGCCTTTTCGGTTTCTCTAACAGACGACCAACAACAATGGTACATGATGGCAGATCCATCTGATCCATCTATGCCACCCTGCCATCCACACGTCTCGCTGATGGTTTCTCCACAACACACAGCCAAGGATCTTGGTCCCTTCGTGAGGGAGTGCACAATGGCGACTGATTGGTATGAGACGATACACGAAAAATTGTTGTATTCCAAATCTCTCGACGCCTATTGGATTCATTCTGATGCATTTTATCCCACCTCAGTCCTTGAGCATAATCTTTTGGACAGGCATCATGGCAGAGAAACTACTGATAGCGATCTCGCTCCATCCATGATCGAACAACTTCCACAGCACCTGTGGGCCACCGACTCGACTGATGTGGGACGATGCGACGTCACTCCGGTCGTTTTTCAAATTAAGCCAGAACCAATTTATATCCCACAGTATCCGACTAAGGAATCGGGTCGTCTCGGCATAACCGACACAATCAATGGATTGCTTAAAGCGAGAGTCTTACGCAAAATTGCACGTTCTCGATATAACACTCCCATCCTACCCGTTGAGAAAAAGAATACCGGTAAATATCGCATGGTCCATGACTTGCGCGCCATCAATGCTGCTGTCTTAACGCCTACCTTGCCTGTTCCTAACCCCCACTCCACGTTGTCTCAACTTGCGCCATCCCATACTCATTTCACTTGCATTGACTTGGCGAATGCTTTCTTTTGCATCCCGCTGGATGACTCCATGATGGAGTATTTCGCATTCACGTGGAATGGTGAGTGCTATTCATACAACCGTCTACCTCAAGGCTTTGTTCTGTCTCCAGGACTTTTCAATGCCTATTTGAAGCAGCTTTTGGCTCCACTGGTGCTCCCGGTCGGAGTACTGCTGATCCAATATGTGGATGACATTCTGCTGGCTGCTCCTTCTGAGACCGTGTGTGTTGAAGCCACACACTCTCTGCTTGCTCACTTGGCAACAATCGGTTTGAAATGCTCAAAGAGCAAACTTCAAATCGCACGCCCTCAAGTTTCGTTCCTCGGGCGGCTCATTTCGAGACACGGGACAGGTATGTCACCTTCACACAAGGATGACATCTTACATCATCCCAAACCCACCAATGTCAAACAAATGCTTGCCTTCCTCGGACTTTGTAATTATTCTCGACATCATGTTCCAGATTTCGCTAAACTAACGCACCCTTTGCGCGCCATGGTTAACGTCCAAGGCATGCGAAACCTATCTCACTCTCTTTCCTGGACTTCTGATGCAGAGCAATCGTTTATCAGTTTGAAACAATTTCTTTCCTCTGCGGCCTCGTTGGCCATTCCTGACTACACCAAGATGTTCTATCTGGATGTGTCTGAAAAATCCAGCAGTGTGTCTGCTGTGCTTTTTCAGAAAGGGGAGGTGGTGAACGATACACTTGCTTGTATGCATCCACTTCACTTGACAAATACGAACAACGACATCCTTTATGCGCAGCTTTGCCTCAGCTCTTGCTCGACTCGTTTAGAAAACATCACACATAGTTTTACATCATCCACTAACTATTCGCACATCACACAGCACTGTGCAGTACGTCACAAGCCAGGCATTCACCATGACAGGAGGAAGACAGAGAAAGATCGAGACAGCACTAACCCAGCCACACATCCTGTTTACGCATGAAGGCATCAACATGGCGGAAGGAATAATGGAAGGACAACCACACTGCTGCACACAGCGGATAGTGGAGGAGAACAAGCTCAGAGATGAACTGTATGAGACACCATTGAATAATCCTGACATGATACTGTTTACAGATGGCTGTTGCTTCAAAGGTGAACAAGGACTCCAGTCAGGATTCGCTGTGACACGAATGACGCATGTTGACTTCACGACGGTAGTAGCACAAAGACTGACAGGTCCTCAATCAGCGCAGAGAGCTGAATTAATTGCGGTTCAAACAGCTTTAACGCTGGCCCAAGGAAAAACTGCCAACATTTACACTGACTCAGCATATGTGCATGTGGTAATACACACGGCCATGGCTGAGTGGCAGCGAAATGATTTTGTGACTGCTGTAGGAACGCCTATTAAACATCACCAAGACATCCTAGCGTTACGAGATGCTCTAATGCTGCCCAAGGCAGTGGCTATCGTTAAATGCAAAGGACATTCCAAACGCTCAGACTTTATAGCAAAAGGAAATGATTCGGCTGATAAGGCGGCAAAGGAGGCGGCAGGCTATCTTCCCATGTTGCAACTGATTGTCAGTGAGGATGAATTAGCAACTAGGGAAGAGGTGAATGAGGACACAGTCAAATTGTGGCAAGAACAAGCCAGTCCTGAAGAAAAGAGTGTGTGGAAGTCAAAAGGGGGTGCAAAGAGTGACAAGGGAATATGGAAAAAGGATGGGAAATGTATCCCACCACAAAAACAGTTGAAACAGTTGATAAGTGAGGCCCATGGAGTGTGCCATGTAGGTGTGGATGAAACACTG
>JAKGUB010000516.1:0-27525 GCA_026261675.1 Hippocampus mohnikei
TTGAGTTACCATTTTTAAACTACATTTTCGTACCAAAACCTTTACAATAAGACAAGGGCCATTAGATATATTATATTAATGCTGTGCTTTATTCCTTTAAGGCGGTTTATTATTATTTTTTACACATTTCCAAGACTGTAGATTGTTGCGTTTAAGTTTGTCTCTAAAGGTGCGTTCCCACGTTGCAATTTGTCTTATACAACGTGTTGCATAAGACAAATTGCAAATATGATGTTGCAAACCGAATGTGTTCCCACGTTGCAATGTGTTGCAAACAATTTCAAATCTGGCGGGAATAGTTTTCCGAATGCGCGTTTAACGTTATTTCGTTTCTGCGACTATGGCGGCTAATTGTCAATACGACAGCGGCGATGATCTCCTCGAACTGGCAGCTATCGGTCTACTAGCCGAGCTAGAGGAGCCAAAACCCAAACGGTCGTTTTGGGTGCGACCGTGGATCGGGAGACGGAAAGAACTCGGCGCTTACAATCTGATGCAGGAGTTGGCGGCGAGGACCCCGATAATTTCAGAAATTTCCTTGAATGGATCGCACCAATTTTGAACTTTTGTTGTGCTCATTATTTTGGCAAAATAGTCGCAGAATAAATTAAATTCGGTAATCTTTCTCACTCCAACCACCCTACAATATTCGACAATAAGTAATTATGATATTATTGTCGACATAATAATCGAAGACGCTGCCTCGATCGCCATCCATACCTGTCATGCAGTCGCCCATCAACTCCGATATGCTCGTGTAGGCAGCTTGTCGGTGTTCCCTCCTTGAGTAGAACTGGCTCCCGACGTTCCACAAGCAATCATGCGAATGGTAATAATTAATAAACCTTTCGTTGTCGCCGGAGAGCTCGATTTTTTTATTTCTGTTTCGACGCCATTATACTTCCCGCGTTCCGTGTTACGACGCGATGTTTTTGTCACGTGATAGCCCAACGCGTTCTGATTGGTCGAGTTCATGCCACACGTTGCAAGAAAATAGAACAAGTCCTATTTCATGCAACACGCATACAACACGTTGTATGCCACAAAAGTCTGTCCAACTTTGGGGTTCACACGTTGCAATGTGTTGCATGCCACAAAGCGTATGCCACAAATTGCAACGTGGGAACGCGCCTTAAGGCTTTGCCGTACACGTTGTTCGACAGCTGAAGTTAGACTTCCGCACGCACACACTACAACACGGCTTCATTAAAAAAACAACAACAATTAAAAAAACGAAAAATAACCAACATTTCTTCTCGAATTACAGTTAAGCGCACGCTAGCCTCGACGCAGGACACCCAACGTTGCTTTATTGGACTATATCATAATTGTCTCAAGCTTCGGGCCTGGTTTAGCTTACTTAGCTTTAAATCCCAGCGCTGTCCCTCTATTAGAACTCCATAATAGCCCTAATAGGGCGAAAAGCACACGAGCGCCGACAATATAACTACAACAATTAATACCAAGTACTAAATCCCACGAACTGTGAGACATTATTGTAACTGGCGCCAAATATTGAGTCATTGGTTGCCATGACAACGAATATATTATAAATACATATTTTTGATGTTGTTGATTTGTAAAGGTGCTTTGTTTCTATGTGAACCCTTCATATTGTTTTATTTTCATGTTATTTAGGATGTTTTGTCGGGTAATCACTTCCGGTCACGTGCAGCGGATAGGGAGGAATTAAAAAGATCGAGAAGTCAACTTACGAGAGAGAAAGAGAAAGAAAGAGAGAAACGATATCGTCTGGTCAACGTTCTTTAAGTTTAGCTACTTTCGGTTTACAAGGTGAACACGGTATGTGTCTGTTTTTGATGATTTATTAATGCCTTGTCAAAGAGAATGTTGTAATGTTTATTGTTGTTTGAAATGTGTTGCAGTTTTCACGGTGTTCCATGATTAAACGTTTTTTGGACATCAGTACGAAGCGTCATCCTTGACCGGGTAGTTACAATTATTAACATTCATGTACACTCACCAGACGAATGTCGAACGAGACTCCGACGACGTTACACGGTCGTCGAAATCCCGGCGATACGGGAAGCTAACAGCTACGTTAGCCAGGAGCAGTGCTCGAGGTCTAAGGAAGGCGACTACATTTTAGAAACGAGTGATTTTAAACGAAACGCGCATAACGTTCAAGCCTCTGAGCACACTCACTGCGTAGAACGACTCTTTTCTCCCGAAATACCTCTTTACTAGTGATGTGTGCTCCGCGGGTCCAATCCCTGAAGCGTGTGTCGAGTAATCATGACGAGTGATTCATGAATGGGGAGACGAAGCGCGTGTTGATGACATAGGTGGTGTGACGTTTGAAGCCCAGGCGAAGGGGTGTACCACGTGACCGATTCGGGAAATGATGCGATCGGTTCGACTGTGGTTCGAAATGAAAGCGGCAAAGAAACACTATGGATTCCCCTTTACCAACTTGCTATCACATAACTATGCACCCCTGCTTCATCAGTACCATATGAAAGAGTTTGTTCAAAATCAGGTGAAATTCTCTGCAAAAAGAAACCACCTGAGTCCAAAACTTTAGATAAAATATTGTTTTTAAATAAAAACGAAAAAGCACTTTATTTTACCTTATTTCACATTTTCACTTGTTGCACAGGCACAAACATAGACAAAGTAAAACCGAACAATTCATGTAAAAACACTCCTCAAATACATATTATGTGTACAGAGCATGGTTTACACCCCACCATTTTATTGCATGCACCAAGTATGTTATACATTTTCCTGTCCACACGATGGCGTAGTCGAGGAAATGATTCATCTTGAAGCCCCGAATCATGTGTGTGAAAGTATTTCCCTGCAGGGCTTCACTGCTTTATGGGGCTTCATTTTGCCATCACTACTCTTTATTCTACAGAAAACTAAGGCCATAATAATAAAACTATGATTTTTAAAAAAATTGCTACTGTCAAAAGTATTAGGGATCCCATACGACGTTGCGTGTTTTTCCCAGTGATTTTTAAAGCCACAAAGAAACGAGGACATTAATATAGAGGTAAAGGGAAAATAATGTTACGTAAAATTCTGCATTAGTACAGAGATGCATTTAAAATCAAATATTTTAAACTGATCAACAAGACACAATGCGCAGTCAATTTTTAACCGAATGCACATATTTTGCGCATTTCGCACTTCTTTGACGTAGCCCAAAGCCCTTTAAAAATGACCAGTATTTACCCATTCACAAACATACATATATTCATCAGAAATTAAATTATTAATGTCAACGTCGTTTTGACATTATCATCTAATTAATAAACAACTATGCGTGCTAAAACATTTACCACAATATTACCGTCGTAGTTGTTGTCGTGCATTAAAAATAACACAACTCCGTTTGACTTTTAATTGGTTTTTGCTTTTAAATTATCTTACAATTACAGGGCCTTTTAAACTTTTTAAGGTCCACATGCGACTTTACTTCGAATCGGGCATCATCTTCTTCTGACGTAATATCCGGCGCAAAAAGTTACTTGCCTAAACCTACCTTTCCCTGAATCGGGCCTCCTCCGGGTCTGCAGCTGGACCCTTCTCGACAAGAGAGCTCCATTTGGGACGTGTGCAAGGCAAGAGTCGATGACTGCCTTTCTGCTGGTCATAGTTTGTCATTGCAACCTGATGAAAGAATACCATCTTTGATGTATTTCTTACCTGAAAAACTCGATCACTGCCGTCTGTTGGTCACAGTTTGTCATTGCAACCCCTATTCAAGATAATCATATTAGTTCTTATTTCCCTCAAAAATCAGCAGTTAAACATGAAGGCAGGCCTTTTGAAGATAATTTTGTGACATTTTAGGGATTTTTTAATTTCAGAAAAAACCATAATGAAAATTAATTAACAAGCGTGGTTCTTCCCGCTGTTTCAACCTTGTGTATGGCTCTTCTTCGCTCTCAATTGTTGTTGTTTGTAGTTTTGTGTAGTGGATAGCTCTACTTTGAAAATGGGCAAAAGGAGAGATGGAATCCTTTTAAGGCAGCTTTTATTTTTCCCCACGTCTGCACCTCCGAACGAACCAACGAACGAGAACACACCTCCTCTGTAACACAAAAACACTTCCTGATTTCCTTTAACCAATCAGATAATATCAACATAAACTTGTTTAAGCAATTATGAAACGGAATATAACCTATAGGTAACTAACACAAAAGAATATAATGCTCAAATATAAAATGAAAATAATTAATAATTTAACATAAGCTTTACATAAACATCATTCAGTAATATTTTGAACTAAATGATTTTATGCGGCCGGCAGAATGGACAGTGGTACATACTGCAACATGGGTTGCATTTTTGCAGCTCAGGGGACAGATGTCCCTCGTTGTATTGAGACATGCATCTGGAAAATAAAGAGAATGAATTGTGAAATCTACTATGTAAATATAATTCTACAGAAAACTAAGGCCATAATAATAAAACTATGATTTTTTTAAAATTGCTACTGTCAAAAGTATTAGGGATCCCATACGACGTTGCGTGTTTTTCCCAGTGATTTTTAAAGCCACAAAGAAACGAGGACATTAATATAGAGGTACAGGGAAAATAATGTTACGTAAAAATTCTGCATTAGCACAGATGCATTTAAATCTAATATTTTAAACTGATCAACAAGACACAATGCGCAGTCAATTTTTAACCGAATGCACATATTTTGCGCGCATTTCGCACTTCTTTGACGTAGCCCAAAGCCCTTTAAAAATGACCAGTATTTACCCATTCACAAACATACATATATTCATCAGAAATTAAATTATTAATGTCAACGTCGTTTTTGACATTATCATCTAATTAATAAACAACTATGCGTGCTAAAACATTTACCACAATATTAACGTCGTAGTTGTTGTCGTGCATTAAAATAACACAACTCCATTTGACTTTTAATTGGTTTTGCTTTTAAATTATCTTACAATTACAGGGCCCTTTTAAACTTTTTAAGGTCCACATGCGACTTACTTTACGAATCGGGCATCATCCTTCTGACGTAATATCGGCGCGCAAAGTTACTTGCCTAAACCTACCTTTCCCTGAATCGGGCCTCCTCCGGGTCTGCAGCTGGGACCCTTCTCGACAAGAGAGCTCCATTTGGGACGTGCAAGGCAAGAGTCGATGACTGCCTTCTGCTGGTCATAGTTTGTCATTGCAACCTGATGAAAGAATACCATCTTGATGTATTTCTTACCTGAAAAACTCGATCACTGCCGTCTGTTGGTCACAGTTTGTCATTGCAACCCTATTCAAGATAATCATATTAGTTCTTATTCCCTCCTCAAAAATCAGCAGTTAAACATGAAGGCAGGCCTTTGAAGATAATTTTGTGACATTTTAGGGATTTTTTTAATTTCAGAAAAAAAAACCATAATGAAAATTAATTAACAAGCGTGGGTTCTTCCCGCTGTTTCAACCTTGTGTATGGCTCTTCTCTTCGCTCTCAATTGTTGTTGTTTGTAGTTTTGTAGTGGATAGCTCTACTTTGAAAATGGGCAAAAGGAGAGATGGAATCCTTTTAAGGCAGCTTTTTATTTTTCCCCACGTCTGCACCTCCGAACGAACCAACGAACGAGAACACACCTCCTCTGTAACACAAAAACACTTCCTGATTTCCTTAACCAATCAGATAATATCAACATAAACTTGTTTAAGCAATTATGAAACGGAATATAACCTATAGGTAACTAACACAAAAGAATATAATGCTCAAATATAAAATGAAAGTAATTAATAATTTAACATAAGCTTTACATAAACATCATTCAGTAATATTTTGAACTAAATGATTTTATGCGGCCGGCAGAATGGACAGTGGTACATACTGCAACATGGGTTGCATTTTTTTGCAGCTCAGGGACAGATGTCCCTCGTTGTATTGAGACATGCATCTGGAAAATAAAGAGAATGAATTGTGAAATCTACTATGTAAATATAATTCTACAGAAAACTAAGGCCATAATAATAAAACTATGATTTTTTAAAAATTGCTACTGTCAAAAGTATTAGGGATCCCATACGACGTTGCGTGTTTTTCCCAGTGATTTTTAAAGCCACAAAGAAACGAGGACATTAATATAGAGGTACAGGGAAAATAATGTTACGTAAAATTCTGCATTAGCACAGATGCATTTAAATCTAATATTTTAAACTGATCAACAAGACACAATGCGCAGTCAATTTTTAACCGAATGCACATATTTTGCGCATTTCGCACTTCTTTGACGTAGCCCAAAGCCCTTTAAAAATGACCAGTATTTACCCATTCACAAACATACATATATTCATCAGAAATTAAATTATTAATGTCAACGTCGTTTTGACATTATCATCTAATTAATAAACAACTATGCGTGCTAAAAACATTTACCACAATATTAACGTCGTAGTTGTTGTCGTGCATTAAAATAACACAACTCCGTTTGACTTTTAATTGGTTTTGCTTTTAAATTATCTTACAATTACAGGGCCCTTTTAAACTTTTAAGGTCCACATGCGACTTACTTCGAATCGGGCATCATCCTTCTGACGTAATATCCGGCGCAAAGTTACTTGCCTAAACCTACCTTTCCTGAATCGGCCTCCTCCGGGTCTGCAGCTGGACCCTTCTCGACAAGAGAGCTCCATTTGGGACGTGCAAGGCAAGAGTCGATGACTGCCTTCTGCTGGTCATAGTTTGTCATTGCATCCTGATGAAAGAATTCCATCTTGATGTATTTCTTCCTGAAAAACTCGATCACTGCCGTCTGTTGGTCACAGTTTGTCATTGCAACCCTATTCAAGATAATCATATTAGTTCTTATTTCCCTCAAAAAATCAGCAGTTAAACATGAAGGCAGGCCTTTGAAGATAATTTTGTGACATTTTAGGGATTTTTTTTAATTTCAGAAAAAAAACCATAATGAAAATTAATTAACAAGCGTGGTTCTTCCCCGCTGTTTCAACCTTGTGTATGGCTCTTCTTCGCTCTCAATTGTTGTTGTTTGTAGTTTTGTAGTGGATAGCTCTACTTTGAAAATGGGCAAAAGGAGAGATGGAATCCTTTTAAGGCAGCTTTTTATTTTTCCCCACGTCTGCACCTCCGAACGAACCAACGAACGAGAACACACCTCCTCTGTAACACAAAAACACTTCCTGATTTCCTTAACCAATCAGATAATATCAACATAAACTTGTTTAAGCAATTATGAAACGGAATATAACCTATAGGTAACTAACACAAAAGAATATAATGCTCAAATATAAAATGAAAGTAATTAATAATTTAACATAAGCTTACATAAACATCATTCAGTAATATTTTGAACTAAATGATTTTATGCGGGCCGGCAGAATGGACAGTGGTACATACTGCAACATGGGTTGCATTTTTGCAGCTCAGGGACAGATGTCCCTCGTTGTATTGAGACATGCATCTGGAAAATAAAGAGAATGAATTGTGAAATCTACTATGTAAATATAATTCTACAGAAAACTAAGGCCATAATAATAAAACTATGATTTTTTAAAAATTGCTACTGTCAAAAGTATTAGGGATCCCATACGACGTTGCGTGTTTTTCCCAGTGATTTTTAAAGCCACAAAGAAACGAGGACATTAATATAGAGGTACAGGGAAAATAATGTTACGTAAAATTCTGCATTAGCACAGATGCATTTAAATCTAATATTTTAAACTGATCAACAAGACACAATGCGCAGTCAATTTTTAACCGAATGCACATATTTTGCGCATTTCGCACTTCTTTGACGTAGCCCAAAGCCCTTTAAAAATGACCAGTATTTACCCATTCACAAACATACATATATTCATCAGAAATTAAATTATTAATGTCAACGTCGTTTTGACATTATCATCTAATTAATAAACAACTATGCGTGCTAAAACATTTACCACAATATTAACGTCGTAGTTGTTGTCGTGCATTAAAATAACACAACTCCGTTTGACTTTTAATTGGTTTTGCTTTTAAATTATCTTACAATTACAGGGCCTTTTAAACTTTTTAAGGTCCACATGCGACTTACTTCGAATCGGGGCATCATCCTTCTGACGTAATATCCGGCGCAAAAAGTTACTTGCCTAAACCTACCTTTCCTGAATCGGCCTCCTCCGGGTCTGCAGCTGGACCCTTCTCGACAAGAGAGCTCCATTTGGGACGTGCAAGGCAAGAGTCGATGACTGCCTTCTGCTGGTCATAGTTTGTCATTGCAACCTGATGAAAGAATACCATCTTGATGTATTTCTTACCTGAAAAACTCGATCACTGCCGTCTGTTGGTCACAGTTTGTCATTGCAACCCTATTCAAGATAATCATATTAGTTCTTATTTCCCTCAAAAAATCAGCAGTTAAACATGAAGGCAGGCCTTTGAAGATAATTTTGTGACATTTTAGGGATTTTTTTAATTTCAGAAAAAACCATAATGAAAATTAATTAATTAACAAGCGTGGTTCTTCCCCGCTGTTTCAACCTTGTGTATGGCTCTTCTTCGCTCTCAATTGTTGTTGTTTGTAGTTTTGTAGTGGATAGCTCTACTTTGAAAATGGGCAAAAGGAGAGATGGAATCCTTTTAAGGCAGCTTTTATTTTTCCCCACGTCTGCACCTCCGAACGAACCAACGAACGAGAACACACCTCCTCTGTAACACAAAAACACTTCCTGATTTCCTTAACCAATCAGATAATATCAACATAAACTTGTTTTAAGCAATTATGAAACGGAATATAACCTATAGGTAACTACTACACAAAAAGAATATAATGCTCAAATATAAAATGAAAGTAATTAATAATTTAACATAAGCTTACATAAACATCATTCAGTAATATTTTGAACTAAATGATTTTATGCGGCCGGCAGAATGGACAGTGGTACATACTGCAACATGGGTTGCATTTTTGCAGCTCAGGGACAGATGTCCCCTCGTTGTATTGAGACATGCATCTGGAAAATAAAGAGAATGAATTGTGAAATATACTATGTAAATATAATTCTACAGAAAACTAAGGCCATAATAATAAAACTATGATTTTTTTAAAAATTGCTACTGTCAAAAGTATTAGGGATCCCATACGACGTTGCGTGTTTTTCCCAGTGATTTTTAAAGCCACAAAGAAACGAGGACATTAATATAGAGGTACAGGGAAAATAATGTTACGTAAAATTCTGCATTAGCACAGATGCATTTAAATCTAATATTTTAAACTGATCAACAAGACACAATGCGCAGTCAATTTTTAACCGAATGCACATATTTTTGCGCATTTCGCACTTCTTTGACGTAGCCCAAAGCCCTTTAAAATGACCAGTATTTACCCATTCACAAACATACATATATTCATCAGAAATTAAATTATTAATGTCAACGTCATTTTGACATTATCATCTAATTAATAAACAACTATGCGTGCTAAAACATTTACCACAATATTACCGTCGTAGTTGTTGTCGTGCATTAAAATAACACAACTCTCCGTTTGACTTTTTAATTGGTTTTGCTTTTAAATTATCTTACAATTACAGGGCCTTTTAAACTTTTAAGGTCCACATGCGACTTACTTCGAATCGGGCATCATCCTTCTGACGTAATATCCGGCGCAAAAAGTTACTTGCCTAAACCTACCTTTCCCTGAATCGGGCCTCCTCCGGGTCTGCAGCTGGGACCCTTCTCGACAAGAGAGCTCCATTTGGACGTGCAAGGCAAGAGTCGATGACTGCCTTCTGCTGGTCATAGTTTGTCATTGCAACCTGATGAAAGAATACCATCTTGATGTATTTCTTACCTGAAAAACTCGATCACTGCCGTCTGTTGGTCACAGTTTGTCATTGCAACCCTATTCAAGACAATTTTCTGAAGCAAATGTTTTGAAAATGTCCATCTTGTTTTTTTAAGATGCACCTTATTTCAGATTGGGAGAGGAGAAAACGCAGAAGCAGGATGCTTGCGTGATCACCTCAGACCTCTTGAATACATTTTGAGTTACCATTTTTAAACTACATTTTCGTACCAAAACCTTTACAATAAGACAAGGGCCATTAGATATATTATATTAATGCTGTGCTTTATTCCTTTAAGGCGGTTTATTATTATTTTTTACACATTTCCAAGACTGTAGATTGTTGCGTTTAAGTTTGTCTCTAAAGGTGCGTTCCCCACGTTGCAATTTGTCTTATACAACGTGTTGCATAAGACAAATTGCAAATATGATGTTGCAAACCGAATGTGTTCCCACGTTGCAAATGTGTTGCAAACAATTTCAAATCTGGCGGGAATAGTTTTCCGAATGCGCCGTTTAACGTTATTTCGTTTCTGCGACTATGGCGGCTAATTGTCAATACGACAGCGGCGATGATCTCCCTCGAACTGGCAGCTATCGGTCTACTAGCCGAGCTAGAGGAGCCAAAACCCAAACGGTCGTTTTGGGTGCGACCGTGGATCGGAGACGGAAAGAACTCGCGCTTACAATCTGATGCAGGAGTTGGCGGCGAGGACCCCGATAATTTCAGAAATTTCCTTGAATGGATCGCACCAATTTTGAACTTTTGTTGTGCTCATTATTTTGGCAAAATAGTCGCAGAATAAATTAAATTCGGTAATCTTTCTCACTCCAACCACCCTACAATATTCGACAATAAGTAATTATGATATTATTGTCGACATAATAATCGAAGACGCTGCCTCGATCGCCATCCATACCTGTCATGCAGTCGCCCATCAACTC
Source organism: Hippocampus mohnikei (assembly GCA_026261675.1). Lineage (NCBI taxonomy): Eukaryota > Metazoa > Chordata > Actinopteri > Syngnathiformes > Syngnathidae > Hippocampus > Hippocampus mohnikei. Next base: position 10,740 of record JAKGUB010000516.1, read on the forward strand.
CGATATGCTCGTGTGTAGGCAGCTTGTCGGTGTTCCCTCCTTGAGTAGAACTGGCTCCCGACGTTCCACAAGCAATCATGCGAATGGTAATAATTAATAAACCTTTCGTGTCGCGGGAGAGCTCGATTTTTTTATTTCTGTTTCGACGCCATTATACTTCCCGCGTGCCGTGTTACGACGCGATGTTTTTGTCACGTGATAGCCCAACGCGTTCTGATTGGTCGAGTTCATGCCACACGTTGCAAGAAAATAGAACAAGTCCTATTTCATGCAACACGCATACAACACGTTGTATGCCACAAAAGTCTGTCCAACTTTGGGGGGTTCACACGTTGCAATGTGTTTGCATGCCACAAAGCGTATGCCACAAATTTGCAACGTGGGAACGCGCTTTAAGGCTTTGCCGTACACGTTGTTCGACAGCTGAAGTTAGACTTCCGCGCGCCACACTACAACACGGCTTCATTAAAAAAACAACAACAATTAAAAAAACGAAAAAATAACCAACATTTCTTCTCGAATTTACAGTTAAGCGCACGCTAGCCTCGGCGCAGGACACCCAACGTTGCTTTATTGGACTATATCATAATTGTCTCAAGCTTCGGGCCTGGTTTAGCTTACTTAGCTTTAAATCCCAGCGCTGTCCTCTATTAGAACTCCATAATAGCCCTAATAGGGCCGAAAGCACACGAGCGCCGACAATATAACTACAACAATTAATACCAAGTACTAAATCCCACGAACTGTGAGACATTATTGTAACTGGCGCCAATATTGAGTCATTGGTTGCCATGACAACGAATATATTATAAATACATATTTTTTTGATGTTGTTGATTTGTAAAGGTGCTTTGTTTCTATGTGAACCCTTCATATTGTTTTATTTTCATGTTATTTAGGGATGTTTTGTCGGTAATCACTTCCGGGTCACGTGCAGCGGATAGGGAGGAATTAAAAAGATCGAGAAGTCAACTTACGAGAGAGAAAGAGAAAGAAAGAGAGAAACGATATCGTCTGGTCAACGTTCTTTAAGTTTAGCTACTTTTTCGGTTTACAAGGTGAACACGGGTATGTGTCTGTTTTTGATGATTTATTAATGCCTTGTCAAAGAGAATGTTGTAATGTTTATTGTTGTTTGAAATGTGTTTGCAGTTTTCACGGTGTTCCATGATTAAACGTTTTTTTGGACATCAGTACGAAGCGTCATCCTTGACCGGGTAGTTACAATTATTAACATTCATGTACACTCACCAGACGAATGTCGAGCGAGAGACTCCGACGACGTTACACGGTCGTCGAAATCCCGCGATGCGGGAAGCTAACAGCTACGTTAGCCAGGGAGCAGTGCTCGAGGTCTAAGGAAGGCGACTACATTTTAGAAACGAGTGATTTTAAACGAAACGCGCATAACGTTCAAGCCTCTGAGCACACTCACTGCGTAGAACGACTCTTTCTCCCGAAATACCTCTTTACTAGTGATGTGCTCCGCGGGTCCAATCCCTGAAGCGTGTGTCGAGTAATCATGACGAGTGATTCATGAATGGGGGAGACGAAGCGCGTGTTGATGACATAGGTGGTGACGTTTGAAGCCCAGGCGAAGGGGTGTACCACGTGACCGATTCGGGAAATGATGCGATCGGTTCGACTGTGGTTCGAAATGAAAGCGCAAAGAAACACTATGGATTCCCCTTTACCAACTTGCTATCACATAACTATGCACCCCTGCTTCATCAGTACCATATGAAAGAGTTTGTTCAAAATCAGGTGAAATTCTCTGCAAAAAAGAAACCACCTGAGTCCAAAACTTTAGATAAAATATTGTTTTTAAATAAAAACGAAAAAGCACTTTATTTTACCTTATTTCACATTTTTCACTTGTTGCACAGGCACAAACATAGACAAAGTAAAACCGAACAATTCATGTAAAAAACACTCCTCAAATACATATTATGTGTACAGAGCATGGTTTACACCCCACCATTTTATTGCATGCACCAAGTATGTTATACATTTTCCTGTCCACACGATGGCGTAGTCGAGAAATGATTCATCTTGAAGCCCGAATCATGTGTGTGAAGTATTTCCCTGCAGGGCTTCACTGCTTTATGGGGCTTCATTTTGCCATCACTACTCTTTATTCTACACAGAAAACTAAGGCCATAATAATAAAACTATGATTTTTAAAAAAATTGCTACTGTCAAAAGTATTAGGGATCCCATACGACGTTGTGTGTTTTCCCAGTGATTTTTAAAGCCACAAAGAAACGAGGACATTAATATAGAGGTAAAGGAAAATAATGTTACGTAAAATTCTGCATTAGTACAGATGCATTTAAATCAAATATTTTAAACTGATCAACAAGACACAATGCGCAGTCAATTTTTAACCGAATGCACATATTTTGCGCATTTCGCACTTCTTTGACGTAGCCCAAAGCCCTTTAAAAATGACCAGTATTTACCCATTCACAAACATACATATATTCATCAGAAATTAAATTATTAATGTCAACGTCGTTTTGACATTATCATCTAATTAATAAACAACTATGCGTGTGCTAAAACATTTACCACAATATTACCGTCGTAGTTGTTGTCGTGCATTAAAATAACACAACTCCGTTTGACTTTTAATTGGTTTTGCTTTTAAATTATCTTACAATTACAGGGCCTTTTAAACTTTTTAAGGTCCACATGCGACTTACTTCGAATCGGGCATCATCCTTCTGACGTAATATCCGGCGCAAAGTTACTTGCCTAAACCTACCTTTCCTGAATCGGCCTCCTCCGGGTCTGCAGCTGGACCCTTCTCGACAAGAGAGCTCCATTTGGACGTGCAAGGCAAGAGTCGATGACTGCCTTCTGCTGGTCATAGTTTGTCATTGCAACCTGATGAAAGAATACCATCTTGATGTATTTCTTACCTGAAAAACTCGATCACTGCCGTCTGTTGGTCACAGTTTGTCATTGCAACCCTATTCAAGATAATCATATTATTAGTTCTTATTTCCCTCAAAAATCAGCAGTTAAACATGAAGGCAGGCCTTTGAAGATAATTTTGTGACATTTTAGGGATTTTTTTAATTTCAGAAAAAACCATAATGAAAATTAATTAACAAGCGTGGTTCTTCCCCGCTGTTTCAACCTTGTGTGTATGGCTCTTCTTCGCTCTCAATTGTTGTTGTTTGTAGTTTTGTAGTGGATAGCTCTACTTTGAAAATGGGCAAAAGGAGAGATGGAATCCTTTTAAGGCAGCTTTTTATTTTTCCCCACGTCTGCACCTCCGAACGAACCAACGAACGAGAACACACCTCCTCTGTAACACAAAAACACTTCCTGATTTCCTTAACCAATCAGATAATATCAACATAAACTTGTTTAAGCAATTATGAAACGGAATATAACCTATAGGTAACTAACACAAAAGAATATAATGCTCAAATATAAAATGAAAATAATTAATAATTTAACATAAGCTTACATAAACATCATTCAGTAATATTTTGAACTAAATGATTTTATGCGGGCCGGCAGAATGGACAGTGGTACATACTGCAACATGGGTTGCATTTTTGCAGCTCAGGGACAGATGTCCCTCGTTGTATTGAGACATGCATCTGGAAAATAAAGAGAATGAATTGTGAAATCTACTATGTAAATATAATTCTACAGAAAACTAAGGCCATAATAATAAAACTATGATTTTTTAAAAATTGCTACTGTCAAAAGTATTAGGGATCCCATACGACGTTATGTGTTTTTCCCAGTGATTTTTAAAGCCACAAAGAAACGAGGGACATTAATATAGAGGTACAGGGAAAATAATGTTACGTAAAAATTCTGCATTAGCACAGATGCATTTAAATCTAATATTTTAAACTGATCAACAAGACACAATGCGCAGTCAATTTTTAACCGAATGCACATATTTTGCGCATTTCGCACTTCTTTGACGTAGCCCAAAGCCCTTTAAAATGACCAGTATTTACCCATTCACAAACATACATATATTCATCAGAAATTAAATTATTAATGTCAACGTCGTTTTGACATTATCATCTAATTAATAAACAACTATGCGTGCTAAAACATTTACCACAATATTAACGTCGTAGTTGTTGTCGTGGCATTAAAATAACACAACTCCCGTTTGACTTTTAATTGGTTTTGCTTTTAAATTATCTTACAATTACAGGGCCTTTTAAACTTTTTAAGGTCCACATGCGACTTACTTCGAATCGGGCATCATCCTTCTGACGTAATATCCGGCGCAAAGTTACTTGCCTAAACCTACCTTTCCTGAATCGGCCTCCCTCCGGGTCTGCAGCTGGACCCTTCTCGACAAGAGAGCTCCATTTGGACGTGCAAGGCAAGAGTCGATGACTGCCTTCTGCTGGTCATAGTTTGTCATTGCAACCTGATGAAAGAATACCATCTTGATGTATTTCTTACCTGAAAAACTCGATCACTGCCGTCTGTTGGTCACAGTTTGTCATTGCAACCCTATTCAAGATAATCATATTAGTTCTTATTCCTCCCTCAAAAATCAGCAGTTAAACATGAAGGCAGGCCTTTGAAGATAATTTTGTGTGACATTTTAGGATTTTTTTAATTTCAGAAAAAACCATAATGAAAATTAATTAACAAGCGTGGTTCTTCCCCGCTGTTTCAACCTTGTGTATGGCTCTTCTTCGCTCTCAATTGTTGTTGTTTGTAGTTTTGTAGTGGATAGCTCTACTTTGAAAATGGGCAAAAGGAGAGATGGAATCCCTTTAAGGCAGCTTTTTATTTTTCCCCACGTCTGCACCTCCGAACGAACCAACGAACGAGAACACACCTCCTCTGTAACACAAAAACACTTCCTGATTTCCTTTAACCAATCAGATAATATCAACATAAACTTGTTTAAGCAATTATGAAACGGAATATAACCTATAGGTAACTAACACAAAAGAATATAATGCTCAAATATAAAATGAAAGTAATTAATAATTTAACATAAGCTTACATAAACATCATTCAGTAATATTTTGAACTAAATGATTTTATGCGGGCCGGCAGAATGGACAGTGGTACATACTGCAACATGGGTTGCATTTTTTGCAGCTCAGGGGACAGATGTCCTCGTTGTATTGAGACATGCATCTGGAAAATAAAGAGAATGAATTGTGAAATCTACTATGTAAATATAATTCTACAGAAAACTAAGGCCATAATAATAAAACTATGATTTTTTTAAAAATTGCTACTGTCAAAAGTATTAGGGATCCCATACGACGTTGCGTGTTTTCCCAGTGATTTTTAAAGCCACAAAGAAACGAGGACATTAATATAGAGGTACAGGGAAAATAATGTTACGTAAAATTCTGCATTAGCACAGATGCATTTAAATCTAATATTTTAAACTGATCAACAAGACACAATGCGCAGTCAATTTTTAACCGAATGCACATATTTTGCGCATTTCGCACTTCTTTGACGTAGCCCAAAGCCCTTTAAAAATGACCAGTATTTACCCATTCACAAACATACATATATTCATCAGAAATTAAATTATTAATGTCAACGTCGTTTTGACATTATCATCTAATTAATAAACAACTATGCGTGCTAAAACATTTACCACAATATTACCGTCGTAGTTGTTGTCGTGCATTAAAATAACACAACTCTCCGTTTGACTTTTAATTGGTTTTGCTTTTAAATTATCTTACAATTACAGGGCCTTTTTAAACTTTTTAAGGTCCACATGCGACTTACTTCGAATCGGGCATCATCCTTCTGACGTAATATCCGGCGCAAAGTTACTTGCCTAAACCTACCTTTCCCTGAATCGGCCTCCTCCGGGTCTGCAGCTGGACCCTTCTCGACAAGAGAGCTCCATTTGGACGTGCAAGGCAAGAGTCGATGACTGCCTTCTGCTGGTCATAGTTTGTCATTGCAACCTGATGAAAGAATACCATCTTGATGTATTTCTTACCTGAAAAACTCGATCACTGCCGTCTGTTGGTCACAGTTTGTCATTGCAACCCTATTCAAGACAATTTTCTGAAGCAAATGTTTTGAAAATGTCCATCTTGTTTTTTTAAGATGCACCTTATTTCAGATTGGGGAGAGGAGAAAACGCAGAAGCAGGATGCTTGCGCGTGATCACCTCAGACCTCTTGAATACATTTTGAGTTACCATTTTTAAACTACATTTTCGTACCAAAACCTTTACAATAAGACAAGGGCCATTAGATATATTATATTAATGCTGTGCTTTATTCCTTTAAGGCGGTTTATTATTATTTTTTACACATTTCCAAGACTGTAGATTGTTGCGTTTTTAAGTTTGTCTCTAAAGGTGCGTTCCCACGTTGCAATTTGTCTTATACAACGTGTTGCATAAGACAAATTGCAAATATGATGTTGCAAACCGAATGTGTTCCCACGTTGCAAATGTGTTGCAAACAATTTCAAATCTGGCGGGAATAGTTTTCCGAATGCGCGCTTAACGTTATTTCGTTCTGCGACTATGGCGGGCTAATTGTCAATACGACAGCGACGATGATCTCCTCGAACTGGCAGCTATCGGTCTACTAGCCGAGCTAGAGGAGCTAAAACCCAAACGGTCGTTTTGGGTGCGACCGTGGATCGAGACGGAAAGAACTCGGCGCTTACAATCTGATGCAGGAGTTGGCGGCGAGGACCCCGATAATTTCAGAAATTTCCTTCGAATGGATCGCACCAATTTTGAACTTTTGTTGTGCTCATTATTTTGGCAAAAATAGTCGCAGAATAAATTAAATTCGGTAATCTTTCTCACTCCAACCACCCTACAATATTCGACAATAAGTAATTATGATATTATTGTCGACATAATAATCGAAGACGCTGCCTCGATCGCCATCCATACCTGTCATGCAGTCGCCCATCAACTCCGATATGCTCGTGTAGGCAGCTTGTCGGTGTTCCCTCCTTGAGTAGAACTGGCTCCCGACGCTCCACAAGCAATCATGCGAATGGTAATAATTAATAAACCTTTCGTGTCGCCGGAGAGCTCGATTTTTTTATTTCTGTTTCGACGCCATTATACTTCCCGCGCCCGTGTTACGACGCCGATGTTTTTGTCACGTGATAGCCCAACGCGCTCTGATTGGTCGAGTTCATGCCACACGTTGCAAGAAAATAGAACAAGTCCTATTTCATGCAACACGCATACAACACGCTGTATGCCACAAAAGTCTGTCCAACTTTGGGGTTCACACGTTGCAATGTGTTGCATGCCACAAAACGTATGCCACAAATTGCAACGTGGGAACGCGCTTAAGGCTTTGCCGCACACGTTGTTCGACAGCTGAAGTTAGACTTCCGCACGCCACACTACAACACGGCTTCATTAAAAAAACAACAACAATTAAAAAAACGAAAAATAACCAACATTTCTTCTCGAATTACAGTTAAACGCACGCTAGCCTCGACGCAGGACACCCAACGTTGCTTTATTGGACTATATCATAATTGTCTCAAGCTTCGGGGCCTGGTTTAGCTTACTTAGCTTTAAATCCCAGCGCTGTCCTCTATTAGAACTCCGCAATAGCCCTAATAGGGCCGAAAGCACACGAGCGCCGACAATATAACTACAACAATTAATACCAAGTACTAAATCCCACGAACTGTGAGACATTATTGTAACTGGCGCCAATATTGAGTCATTGGTTGCCATGACAACGAATATATTATAAATACATATTTTTTGATGTTGTTGATTTGTAAAGGTGCTTTGTTTCTATGTGAACCCTTCATATTGTTTTATTTTCATGTTATTTAGGATGTTTTGTCGGTAATCACTTCCGGTCACGTGTCGCGGATAGGGAGGAATTAAAAGATCGAGAAGTCAACTTACGAGAGAGAAAGAGAAAGAAAGAGAGAAACGATATCGTCTGGTCAACGTTCTTTAAGTTTAGCTACTTTCGGTTTACAAGGTGAACACGGTATGTGTCTGTTTTTGATGATTTATTAATGCCTTGTCAAAGAGAATGTTGTAATGTTTATTGTTGTTTGAAATGTGTTGCAGTTTTCACGGTGTTCCATGATTAAACGTTTTTTGGACATCAGTACGAAGCGTCATCCTTGACCGGGTAGTTACAATTATTAACATTCATGTACACTCACCAGACGAATGTCGAGCGAGACTCGACGACGACGTTACACGGTCGCCGAAATCCCGGCGGTGCGGGAAGCTAACAGCTACGTTAGCCAGGAGCAGTGCTCGAGGTCTAAGGAAGGCGACTACATTTTAGAAACGAGTGATTTTAAACGAAACGCGCATAACGTTCAAGCCTCTGAGCACACTCACTGCGTAGAACGACTCTTTCTCCCGAAATACCTCTTTACTAGTGATGTGCTCCGCGGGTCCAATCCCTGAAGCGTGTGTCGAGTAATCATGACGAGTGATTCATGAATGGGGAGACGAAGCGCGTGTTGATGACATAGGTGGTGACGTTTGAAGCCCAGGCGAAGGGGGTGTACCACGTGACCGATTCGGGAAATGATGCGATCGGTTCGACTGTGGTTCGAAATGAAAGCGGCAAAGAAACACTATGGATTCCCCTTTACCAACTTGCTATCACATAACTATGCACCCCTGCTTCATCAGTACCATATGAAAGAGTTTGTTCAAAATCAGGTGAAATTCTCTGCAAAAAAAGAAACCACCTGAGTCCAAAAACTTTAGATAAAATATTGTTTTTAAATAAAAACGAAAAAGCACTTTATTTTACCTTATTTCACATTTTCACTTGTTGCACAGGCACAAACATAGACAAAGTAAAACCGAACAATTCATGTAAAAACACTCCTCAAATACATATTATGTGTACAGAGCATGGTTTACACCCCACCATTTTATTGCATGCACCAAGTATGTTATACATTTTCCTGTCCACACGATGGCGTAGTCGAGGAAATGATTCATCTTGAAGCCCCGAATCATGTGTGTGAAGTATTTCCCTGCAGGGCTTCACTGCTTTATGGGGCTTCATTTTGCCATCACTACTCTTTATTCTACAGAAAACTAAGGCCATAATAATAAAACTATGATTTTTAAAAATTGCTACTGTCAAAAGTATTAGGGATCCCATACGACGCTATGTGTTTTTCCCAGTGATTTTTAAAGCCACAAAGAAACGAGGACATTAATATAGAGGTAAAGGGAAATAATGTTACGTAAAATTCTGCATTAGCACAGACAGATGCATTTAAATCTAATATTTTAAACTGATCAACAAGACACAATGCGCAGTCAATTTTTAACCGAATGCACATATTTTGCGCATTTCGCACTTCTTTGACGTAGCCCAAAGCCCTTTAAAAATGACCAGTATTTACCCATTCACAAACATACATATATTCATCAGAAATTAAATTATTAATGTCAACGTCGTTTTGACATTATCATCTAATTAATAAACAACTATGCGTATAAAACATTTACCACAATATTACCGTCAGTAGTTGTTGTCGTGGCATTAAAATAACACAACTCCGTTTGACTTTTAATTGGTTTTGCTTTTAAATTATCTTACAATTACAGGGCCTTTTAAACTTTTAAGGTCCACATGCGACTTACTTCGAATCGGGGGCATCATCCTTCTGACGTAATATCCGCGCGCAAAGTTACTTGCCTAAACCTACCTTTCCCTGAATCGGCCTCCTCCGGTCTGCAGCTGGACCCCTTCTCGACAAGAGAGCTCCATTTGGACGTGCAAGGCAAGAGTCGATGACTGCCTTCTGCTGGTCATAGTTTGTCATTGCAACCTGATGAAAGAATACCATCTTGATGTATTTCTTCTTACCTGAAAAACTCGATCACTGCCGCCTGTTGGTCACAGTTTGTCATTGCAACCCTATTCAAGATAATCATATATTAGTTCTTATTTCCCTCAAAAATCAGCAGTTAAACATGAAGGCAGGCCTTTGAAGATAATTTTGTGACATTTTAGGATTTTTTTAATTTCAGAAAAAACCATAATGAAAATTAATTAACAAGCGTGGTTCTTCCCGCTGTTTCAACCTTGTGTATGGCTCTTCTTCGCTCTCAATTGTTGTTGTTTGTAGTTTTGTAGTGGATAGCTCTACTTTGAAAATGGGCAAAAGGAGAGATGGAATCCTTTTAAGGCAGCTTTTTATTTTTCCCCACGCCTGCACCCTCCGAACGAACCAACGAACGAGAACACACCCTCCTCTGTAACACAAAAACACTTCCTGATTTCCTTAACCAATCAGATAATATCAACATAAACTTGTTTAAGCAGCAATTATGAAACGGAATATAACCTATAGGTAACTAACACAAAAGAATATAATGCTCAAATATAAAATGAAAATAATTAATAATTTAACATAAGCTTTACATAAACATCATTCAGTAATATTTTGAACTAAATGATTTTATGCGGGCGGCAGAATGGACAGTGGTACATACTGCAACATGGGTTGCATTTTTGCAGCTCAGGGACAGATGTCCTCGTTGTATTGAGACATGCATCTGGAAAAATAAAGAGAATGAATTGTGAAATCTACTATGTAAATATAATTCTACAGAAAACTAAGGCCATAATAATAAAACTATGATTTTTTTAAAAATTGCTACTGTCAAAAGTATTAGGGATCCCATACGACGCTATGTGTTTTTCCCAGTGATTTTTAAAGCCACAAAGAAACGAGGACATTAATATAGAGGTACAGGGAAAATAATGTTACGTAAAATTCTGCATTAGCACAGATGCATTTAAATCTAATATTTTAAACTGATCAACAAGACACAATGCGCAGTCAATTTTTAACCGAATGCACATATTTTTATGCATTTCGCACTTCTTTTGACGTAGCCCAAAGCCCTTTAAAAATGACCAGTATTTACCCATTCACAAACATACATATATTCATCAGAAATTAAATTATTAATGTCAACGTCGTTTTGACATTATCATCTAATTAATAAACAACTATGCGTATAAAAACATTTACCACAATATTACCGTCGTAGTTTGTTGTCGTGCATTAAAATAATAACACAACTCCGTTTGACTTTTAATTGGTTTTGCTTTTAAATTATCTTACAATTACAGGGGCCTTTTTTAAACTTTTTAAGGTCCACATGCGACTTACTTCGAATCGGGCATCATCCTTCTGACGTAATATCCGGCGCAAAGTTACTTGCCTAAACCTACCTTTCCCTGAATCGGCCTCCTCCGGGTCTGCAGCTGGACCCTTCTCGACAAGAGAGCTCCATTTGGACGTGCAAGGCAAGAGTCGATGACTGCCTTCTGCTGGTCATAGTTTGTCATTGCAACCTGATGAAAGAATACCATCTTGATGTATTTCTTACCTGAAAAACTCGATCACTGCCGTCTGTTGGTCACAGTTTGTCATTGCAACCCTATTCAAGACAATTTTCTGAAGCAAAATGTTTTGAAAATGTCCATCTTGTTTTTTTAAGATGCACCTTATTTCAGATTGGGAGAGGAGAAAACGCAGAAGCAGGATGCTTGCGTGATCACCTCAGACCTCTTGAATACATTTTGAGTTACCATTTTTAAACTACATTTTCGTACCAAAACCTTTACAATAAGACAAGGGCCATTAGATATATTATATTAATGCTGTGCTTTATTCCTTTAAGGCGGTTTATTATTATTTTTTACACATTTCCAAGACTGTAGATTGTTGCGCTTAAGTTTGTCTCTAAAGGTGTGTTCATCGTTGTAATTTGTCTTATACAACGTGTTGCATAAGACAAATTGCAAATATGATGTTGCAAACCGAATGTGTTCCCACGCTGCAATGTGTTGCAAACAATTTCAAATCTGGCGGGAATAGTTTTCCGAACGCGCGCTTAACGTTATTTCGTTTCTGCGACTATGGGCGCTAATTGTCAATACGACAGCGACGATGATCTCCTCGAACTGGCAGCTATCGGTCTACTAGCCGAGCTAGAGGAGCTAAACCCAAACGGTCGCTTTTGGGTACGACCGTGGATCGAGACGGAAAGAACTCGGCGCTACAATCTGATGCAGGAGTTGGCGGCCGAGGGACCCCGATAATTTCAGAAATTTCCTTCGAATGGATCGCACCAATTTTGAACTTTTGTTGTGCTCATTATTTTGGCAAAATAGTCGCAGAATAAATTAAATTCGTAATCTTTCTCACTCCAACCACCCTACAATATTCGACAATAAGTAATTATGATATTATTGTCGACATATATAATCGAAGACGCTGCCTCGATCGCCATCCATACCTGTCATGCAGTCGCCCATCAACTCCGATATGCTCGTAGGCAGCTTGTCGGTGTTCCCTCCTTGAGTAGAACTGGCTCCCGACGCTCCACAAGCAATCATGCGCGAATGGTAATAATTAATAAACCTTCGGTGTCGCCGGAGAGCTCGATTTTTTTATTTCTGTTTCGACGCCATTATACTTCCCGCCCCGTTACGACGCCGATGTTTTTGTCACGTGATAGCCCAACGCCGCTCTGATTGGTCGAGTTCATGCCACACGCTGCAAGAAAATAGAACAAGTCCTATTTCATGCAACACGCATACAACACGCTGTATGCCACAAAAGTCTGTCCAACTTTGTTTCACACGCTGCAAATGTGTTGCATGCCACAAAACGTATGCCACAAATTGCAACGTGGGAACGCGCTTTTAAGGCTTTGCCGCACACGTTGTTCGACAGCTGAAGTTAGACTTCCGCACGCCACACTACAACACGGCTTCATTAAAAAAACAACAACAATTAAAAAACGAAAAATAACCAACATTTCTTCTCGAAATTACAGTTAAACGCACGCTAGCCTCGACGCAGGACACCCAACGTTGCTTTATTGGACTATATCATAATTGTCTCAAGCTTCGGGGCCTGGTTTAGCTTACTTAGCTTTAAATCCCAGCGCTGTCCTCTATTAGAACTCCGCAATAGCCCTAATAGGGCCGAAAGCACACGAGCGCCGACAATATAACTACAACAATTAATACCAAGTACTAAATCCCACGAACTGTGAGACATTATTGTAACTGGCGCCAATATTGAGTCATTGGTTGCCATGACAACGAATATATTATAAATACATATTTTTTGATGTTGTTGATTTGTAAAGGTGCTTTGTTTCTATGTGAACCCTTCATATTGTTTTATTTTCATGTTATTTAGGATGTTTTGTCGGTAATCACTTCCGGTCACGTGTCATGGATAGGGAGGAATTAAAAGATCGAGAAGTCAACTTACGAGAGAGAAAGAGAAAGAAAGAGAGAAACGATATCGCCTGGTCAACGTTCTTTAAGTTTAGCTACTTTCGGTTTACAAGGTGAACACGGTATGTGTCTGTTTTTGATGATTTATTAATGCCTTGTCAAAGAGAATGTTGTAATGTTTATTGTTGTTTGAAATGTGTTGCAGTTTTCACGGTGTTCCATGATTAAACGTTTTTTGGACATCAGTACGGCGCCATCCTTGACCGGGTAGTTACAATTATTAACATTCATGTACACTCACCAGACGAATGTCGAACGAGACTCCGACGACGTTACACGGTCGCCGAAATCCCGGCGGTACGGGAAGCTAACAGCTACGTTAGCCAGGAGCAGTGCTCGAGGTCTAAGGAAGGCGACTACATTTTAGAAACGAGTGATTTTAAACGAAACGCGCATAACGTTCAAGCCTCTGAGCACACTCACTGCGTAGAACGACTCTTTCTCCCGAAATACCTCTTTACTAGTGATGTGCTCCGCGGGTCCAATCCCTGAAGCGTGTGTCGAGTAATCATGACGAGTGATTCATGAATGGGGAGACGAAGCGCGTGTTGATGACATAGGTGGTGACGTTTGAAGCCCAGGCGAAGGGGTGTACCACGTGACCGATTCGGGAAATGATGCGATCGGGTTCGACTGTGGTTCAAATGAAAGCGCAAAGAAACACTATGGATTCCCTTTACCAACTTGCTATCACATAACTATGCACCCCTGCTTCATCAGTACCATATGAAAGAGTTTGTTCAAAATCAGGTGAAATTCTCTGCAAAAAAGAAACCACCTGAGTCCAAAACTTTAGATAAAATATTGTTTTTAAATAAAAACGAAAAAGCACTTTATTTTACCTTATTTCACATTTTCACTTGTTGCACAGGCACAAACATAGACAAAGTAAAACCGAACAATTCATGTAAAAACACTCTCAAATACATATTATGTGTACAGAGCATGGTTTACACCCCACCATTTTATTGCATGCACCAAGTATGTTATACATTTTCCTGTCCACACGATGGCGTAGTCGAGAAATGATTCATCTTGAAGCCCCGAATCATGTGTGTGAAGTATTTCTGCAGGGCTTCACTGCTTTATGGGGCTTCATTTTGCCATCACTACTCTTTATTTCTACAGAAAACTAAGGCCATAATAATAAAACTATGATTTTTAAAAATTGCTACTGTCAAAAGTATTAGGGATCCCATACGACGCTATGTGTTTTTCCCAGTGATTTTTAAAGCCACAAAGAAACGAGGACATTAATATAGAGGTAAAGGGAAAATAATGTTACGTAAAAATTCTGCATTAGTACAGATGCATTTAAATCTAATATTTTAAACTGATCAACAAGACACAATGCGCAGTCAATTTTTAACCGAATGCACATATTTTATGATTTCGCACTTCTTTGACGTAGCCCAAAGCCCCTTTAAAAATGACCAGTATTTACCCATTCACAAACATACATATATTCATCAGAAATTAAATTATTAATGTCAACGTCGTTTTGACATTATCATCTAATTAATAAACAACTATGCGCTATAAAACATTTACCACAAATATTACCGTCGTAGTTGTTGTCGTGCATTAAAATAACACAACTCCGCTTTGACTTTTAATTGGTTTTGCTTTTAAATTATCTTACAATTACAGGGCCTTTAAACTTTTAAAGGTCCACATGCGACTTACTTCGAATCGGGCATCATCCTTCTGACGTAATATCCGGCGCAAAGTTACTTGCCTAAACCTACCTTTCCCCTGAATCGGCCCTCCTCCGGGTCTGCAGCTGGGACCCTTCTCGACAAGAGAGCTCCATTTGGACGTGCAAGGCAAGAGTCGATGACTGCCTTCTCTGCTGGTCATAGTTTGTCATTGCAACCTGATGAAAGAATACCATCTTGATGTATTTCTTACCTGAAAACTCGATCACTGCCGCCTGTTGGTCACAGTTTGTCATTGCAACCCTATTCAAGATAATCATATTAGTTCTTATTTCCTCAAAAATCAGCAGTTAAACATGAAGGCAGGCCTTTGAAGATAATTTTGTGACATTTTAGGATTTTTTTTAATTTCAGAAAAAACCATAATGAAAATTAATTAACAAGCGTGGTTCTTCCCGCTGTTTCAACCTTGTGTATGGCTCTTCTTCGCTCTCAATTGTTGTTGTTTGTAGTTTTGTAGTGGATAGCTCTACTTTGAAAATGGGCAAAAGGAGAGATGGAATCCTTTTAAGGCAGCTTTTTATTTTTCCCCACGCCTGCACCTCCGAACGAACCAACGAACGAGAACACACCTCCTCTGTAACACAAAAACACTTCCTGATTTCCTTAACCAATCAGATAATATCAACATAAACTTGTTTAAGCAATTATGAAACGGAATATAACCTATAGGTAACTAACACAAAAGAATATAATGCTCAAATATAAAAATGAAAGTAATTAATAATTTAACATAAGCTTACATAAACATCATTCAGTAATATTTTGAACTAAATGATTTTATGCGCCGGCAGAATGGACAGTGGTACATACTGCAACATGGGTTGCATTTTTGCAGCTCAGGGACAGATGTCCTCGTTGTATTGAGACATGCATCTGGAAAATAAAGAGAATGAATTGTGAAATCTACTATGTAAATATAATTCTACAGAAAACTAAGGCCATAATAATAAAACTATGATTTTTTAAAAATTGCTACTGTCAAAAGTATTAGGGATCCCATACGACGCTGCTGTGTTTTTCCCAGTGATTTTTAAAGCCACAAAGAAACGAGGACATTAATATAGAGGTACAGGGAAAATAATGTTACGTAAAAATTCTGCATTAGCACAGATGCATTTAAATCTAATATTTTAAACTGATCAACAAGACACAATGCGCAGTCAATTTTTAACCGAATGCACATATTTTATGATTTCGCACTTCTTTGACGTAGCCCAAAGCCCTTTAAAAATGACCAGTATTTACCCATTCACAAACATACATATATTCATCAGAAATTAAATTATTAATGTCAACGTCATTTTGACATTATCATCTAATTAATAAACAACTATGCGTATAAAACATTTACCACAATATTACCGTCGTAGTTGTTGTCGTGGCATTAAAATAACACAACTCCGCTTGACTTTTAATTGGTTTTGCTTTTAAATTATCTTACAATTACAGGGCCTTTTAAACTTTTTAAGGTCCACATGCGACTTTACTTCGAATCGGGCATCATCCTTCTGACGTAATATCCGCGCAAAGTTACTTGCCTAAACCTACCTTTCCCTGAATCGGCCTCCTCCGGTCTGCAGCTGGACCCTTCTCGACAAGAGAGCTCCATTTGGACGTGCAAGGCAAGAGTCGATGACTGCCTTCTGCTGGTCATAGTTTGTCATTGCAACCTGATGAAAGAATACCATCTTGATGTATTTCTTACCTGAAAACTCGATCACTGCCGTCTGTTGGTCACAGTTTGTCATTGCAACCCTATTCAAG
>JAKGUB010000517.1:0-2500 GCA_026261675.1 Hippocampus mohnikei
AGAAAAAATGGATTAAACCATTGTATCGACGCGTGCTCTCCATAGCTAGTGAATTAGCATCGAGCTAAGCTAACGTGCTCACGGCAAATAGCGCTGTGGCCTTCATTCGAGCCAGGTTTACCAAACCGTTTATTTTCCCGAGCCGATTGTTGCCACATTGAGTGAATGCCTTGCGCATTTTGTGCAGGCTGTTTTTTTGGGACTCATTGACCATCGAAAGATTTGGACTACGTCGCCTGTAGATTGGATGCCACGGGGACGTCAGTGAAGGACATCTGGACTTCAAAGCCACCCGTCCCCTGGAGGGTGGTAGGACAGTTGAAAGGATTTCCTTTTTTTTTTTTGACGAAACCAATATTTTTGTTTAATCTGAGATCTCAGTCGTTTTTTTCCATGGGTCAGATCTGATACCAAAACAACTGATAAGAACTGATAACAATTTAATTTGTGGTTTTCCTTGATCATTTTTTTGTATTCTATTTCAGAGGAGTGTATTCAGTTCAGTTCCCCATTTACCCCATTTGTAAATATTTACTCAATATATATATATATTTTTGAAAAAACTAAGTCAGTGTGTCTTCTCTGTTGGAGGTTTCCCTTGACTCTAACTAAGGTCAACTGTTGCCAATCTCACTGTGACCTTAAGTGCACCCTAACTCAAATAGATTTGATAAAATGACACACTTGCCTGTGACAAACTTAGAAAAAGGGTGACATGAGTAGCTGCACCTAGGGTGGCTACATTAAGCATATCAAAATTATATCCTGTCGTTTAATAATTGCTCAGACATGTTTTTATGTTGATAGGTTCTGATTGGCTGTTGAAGTAA
The DNA here is from genome assembly GCA_026261675.1 of Hippocampus mohnikei. Taxonomy (NCBI): domain Eukaryota; kingdom Metazoa; phylum Chordata; class Actinopteri; order Syngnathiformes; family Syngnathidae; genus Hippocampus; species Hippocampus mohnikei. The sequence goes on from JAKGUB010000517.1 coordinate 831, forward strand.
GAGAAGCAGGAAGTGATCTTAGTTACGATTGTTGTGTTCTCGAACGTGCTGCGGTGCAGACGTCTTTTCCCCTTTTAATAAAACTGCATTTAAATGATTCCATCTCTCGTTTTGTCGTTCGTAATGTAGAGCCATCCACCAAAAACAACGAACCCCTCAACTTACACTAGCCTGACAGGCCGAGAGCTCAAAGCGCCATGAGTTTCTTAGTACAGTACATGGAAAAAGGGAGGAAGAAAGAAATGCAACAAATTCGCCCCCATTCTCCGTGACCTGGAGGTGCCTGTAAACTATAAATGGGGAAATTTTGACTCTGTCTTTCGCTACGGCCATACTACCCTGAGAACGCCCGATCTCGTCCGATCTCGGAAGCTAAGCAGGGTCGGGCCTGGTTAGTACTTGGATGGGAGACTGCCTGGGAATACCAGGTGCTGTAAGCTTTGCACCCACCTGCAATTCATGACACAAATCAAGGCTTTTTCCTATTAATTATCGCTTTCATTTCTCATTCAATTTTTATTTCTGCTACGGTTTCAAATCGTTTCCGTCACATTGATTTGACTGATCAATGTATTTTTGTAATATTATAATTTTCCAGCAGAGGGAGCCCTCTGGAAGGGATCGGTAATGATCGCACTTGGATGGGAAGCAGCCTGGGATTTCTGCCTGCTGGATGCTTTTGCACCTCCACTGGAAAAGCCAACTTTCACAACAGACATCAAGAACAGTACTGCAGCTGCGTGCTCGCAGCGAACCGTATGCTAGTGTATGCTTATATTATATTATTAATTATCATTTTATGTTTGAGCATCATATTATTTCATGTTAAGCATATCAAAAATATATCCTGTTGTTTAATAATTGCTCAGACATGTTTTTATGTTGATAGGTTCTGATTGGCTGTTGAAGTAAGAGAAGCAGGAAGTGACCTTAGTTACGATTGTTGTGTTCTCAAACGTGCTGCGGTGCAGACGTCTTTTCCCCTTTTAATAAAACTGCATTTAAATGATTCCATCTCTCGTTTTGTCGTTCGTAATGTAGAGCCATCCGCCAAAAAAATGAACCCCTCAACTTACACTAGCCTGACAGGCCGAGAGCTCAAAACGCCAAGAGTTTCTTAGTACAGTACATGGAAAAAGGGAGGAAGTACGAAATGCAACAAATTTGCCCCCCATTCTCCGTGACCTGGAGGTGCCTGTAAACTATAAAGGGGACATTTTGACTCTGTCCTTCGCTTACGGCCATACTACCCTGAGAACGCCCGATCTCCTCCGGTCTCGGAAGCTAAGCAGGGTCGGGCCTGGTTAGTACTTGGATGGGAGACCGCCTGGGAATACCAGGTGCTGTAAGCTTTGTACCCACCTGCAATTCATGACACAAATCAAGGCTCTTTCCTATTAATTATCGCTTTCATTTCTCATTCAATTTTTATTTCTGCTACGGTTTCAAATCGTTTCCGTCACATTGATTTGACTGATCAACGTATTTTTGTAATATTATAGTTTTCCAGCAGAGGGAGCCATCTGGACGGGGATCGGTAATGATCGCACTTGGATGGGAAGCAGCCTGGGATTTCCGCCTGCTGGATGCTTTTGCACCTCCACTGGAAAAGCCAACTTTCACAACAGACATCAAGAACAGTACTGCAGCTGCGTGCTCGCAGCGAACCG
>JAKGUB010000517.1:7500-12500 GCA_026261675.1 Hippocampus mohnikei
CTCTAACTAAGGTCAACTGTTGCCAATCTCACTGTGACCTTAAGTGCACCCTAACTCAAATAGATTTGATAAAATGACACACTTGCCTGTGACAAACTTAGAAAAAGGGTGACATGAGTAGCTGCACCTAGGGTGGCTACATTAAGCATATCAAAATTATATCCTGTCGTTTAATAATTGCTCAGACATGTTTTTATGTTGATAGGTTCTGATTGGCTGTTGAAGTAAGAGAAGCAGGAAGTGATCTTAGTTACGATTGTTGTGTTCTCGAACGTGCTGCGGTGCAGACGTCTTTTCCCCTTTTAATAAAACTGCATTTAAATGATTCCATCTCTCGTTTTGTCGTTCGTAATGTAGAGCCATCCACCAAAAACAACGAACCCCTCAACTTACACTAGCCTGACAGGCCGAGAGCTCAAAGCGCCATGAGTTTCTTAGTACAGTACATGGAAAAAGGGAGGAAGAAAGAAATGCAACAAATTCGCCCCCATTCTCCGTGACCTGGAGGTGCCTGTAAACTATAAATGGGGAAATTTTGACTCTGTCTTTCGCTACGGCCATACTACCCTGAGAACGCCCGATCTCGTCCGATCTCGGAAGCTAAGCAGGGTCGGGCCTGGTTAGTACTTGGATGGGAGACTGCCTGGGAATACCAGGTGCTGTAAGCTTTGCACCCACCTGCAATTCATGACACAAATCAAGGCTCTTTCCTATTAATTATCGCTTTCATTTCTCATTCAATTTTTATTTCTGCTACGGTTTCAAATCGTTTCCGTCACATTGATTTGACTGATCAACGTATTTTTGTAATATTATAGTTTTCCAGCAGAGGGAGCCATCTGGACGGGGATCGGTAATGATCGCACTTGGATGGGAAGCAGCCTGGGATTTCCGCCTGCTGGATGCTTTTGCACCTCCACTGGAAAAGCCAACTTTCACAACAGACATCAAGAACAGTACTGCAGCTGCGTGCTCGCAGCGAACCGTATGTTAGTGTAAGCTTATATTATATTATTAATTATCATTTTATGTTTGAGCATCATATTATTTCATGTTAATGTAACCCAGCCTTGATGAGACTGTTATTGTTGATTCTGTTAAGGTGATATTGTTTGTGATAATGCTGTTTCAGAGGGACATTGAACGCACCGCAGCGCTAGGAGGGAAGACTCGTTCGCGAAAAAACAGAACATTCTCGCACTCTCAGGCGGGTCGAACCGAAGGAATGATAATTGAAAACTGATCCTTGAAACCTCTACCTGTGCAAGGTAGTAAAGTTGAATCCTGTGGCGATCTTTTTTTCTTTTCAAGGCAAAAGAAGGGTTTAGAAGAGATAACGTTCCTGGTGAGTGTTTTAGTTGAATATGTCCGATTAGCATTCCTAGCATTCAAATTGTAACATTAAAAAAACAGTCAGGAATGAAGTTGGTGAAAATGGAGATTGTTATTCTGTTGATATAAGATATAACCGTGCTGTTATAAAAGAAAAAATGGATTAAACCATTGTATCGACGCGTGCTCTCCATAGCTAGTGAATTAGCATCGAGCTAAGCTAACGTGCTCACGGCAAATAGCGCTGTGGCCTTCATTCGAGCCAGGTTTACCAAACCGTTTATTTTCCCGAGCCGATTGTTGCCACATTGAGTGAATGCCTTGCGCATTTTGTGCAGGCTGTTTTTTTGGGACTCATTGACCATCGAAAGATTTGGACTACGTCGCCTGTAGATTGGATGCCACGGGGACGTCAGTGAAGGACATCTGGACTTCAAAGCCACCCGTCCCCTGGAGGGTGGTAGGACAGTTGAAAGGATTTTTTTTTTTTTTTTGACGAAACCAATATTTTTGTTTAATCTGAGATCTCAGTCGTTTTTTTCCATGGGTCAGATCTGATACCAAAACAACTGATAAGAACTGATAACAATTTAATTTGTGGTTTTCCTTGATCATTTTTTTGTATTCTATTTCAGAGGAGTGTATTCAGTTCAGTTCCCCATTTACCCCATTTGTAAATATTTACTCAATATATATATATTTTTGAAAAAACTAAGTCAGTGTGTCTTCTCTGTTGGAGGTTTCCCTTGACTCTAACTAAGGTCAACTGTTGCCAATCTCACTGTGACCTTAAGTGCACCCTAACTCAAATAGATTTGATAAAATGACACACTTGCCTGTGACAAACTTAGAAAAAGGGTGACATGAGTAGCTGCACCTAGGGTGGCTACATTAAGCATATCAAAATTATATCCTGTCGTTTAATAATTGCTCAGACATGTTTTTATGTTGATAGGTTCTGATTGGCTGTTGAAGTAAGAGAAGCAGGAAGTGATCTTAGTTACGATTGTTGTGTTCTCGAACGTGCTGCGGTGCAGACGTCTTTTCCCCTTTTAATAAAACTGCATTTAAATGATTCCATCTCTCGTTTTGTCGTTCGTAATGTAGAGCCATCCACCAAAAACAACGAACCCCTCAACTTACACTAGCCTGACAGGCCGAGAGCTCAAAGCGCCATGAGTTTCTTAGTACAGTACATGGAAAAAGGGAGGAAGAAAGAAATGCAACAAATTCGCCCCCATTCTCCGTGACCTGGAGGTGCCTGTAAACTATAAATGGGGAAATTTTGACTCTGTCTTTCGCTACGGCCATACTACCCTGAGAACGCCCGATCTCGTCCGATCTCGGAAGCTAAGCAGGGTCGGGCCTGGTTAGTACTTGGATGGGAGACTGCCTGGGAATACCAGGTGCTGTAAGCTTTGCACCCACCTGCAATTCATGACACAAATCAAGGCTTTTTCCTATTAATTATCGCTTTCATTTCTCATTCAATTTTTATTTCTGCTACGGTTTCAAATCGTTTCCGTCACATTGATTTGACTGATCAATGTATTTTTGTAATATTATAATTTTCCAGCAGAGGGAGCCCTCTGGAAGGGGATCGGTAATGATCGCACTTGGATGGGAAGCAGCCTGGGATTTCTGCCTGCTGGATGCTTTTGCACCTCCACTGGAAAAGCCAACTTTCACAACAGACATCAAGAACAGTACTGCAGCTGCGTGCTCGCAGCGAACCGTATGCTAGTGTATGCTTATATTATATTATTAATTATCATTTTATGTTTGAGCATCATATTATTTCATGTTAAGCATATCAAAATTATATCCTGTTGTTTAATAATTGCTCAGACATGTTTTTATGTTGATAGGTTCTGATTGGCTGTTGAAGTAAGAGAAGCAGGAAGTGATCTTAGTTACGATTGTTGTGTTCTCAAACGTGCTGCGGTGCAGACGTCTTTTCCCCTTTTAATAAAACTGCATTTAAATGATTCCATCTCTCGTTTTGTCGTTCGTAATGTAGAGCCATCCACCAAAAAAATGAACCCCTCAACTTACACTAGCCTGACAGGCCGAGAGCTCAAAGCGCCATGAGTTTCTTAGTACAGTACATGGAAAAAGGGAGGAAGAAAGAAATGCAACAAATTTGCCCCCCATTCTCCGTGACCTGGAGGTGCCTGTAAACTATAAATGGGGAAATTTTGACTCTGTCCTTCGCTTACGGCCATACTACCCTGAGAACGCCCGATCTCGTCCGATCTCGGAAGCTAAGCAGGGTCGGGCCTGGTTAGTACTTGGATGGGAGACTGCCTGGGAATACCAGGTGCTGTAAGCTTTGCACCCACCTGCAATTCATGACACAAATCAAGGCTCTTTCCTATTAATTATCGCTTTCATTTCTCATTCAATTTTTATTTCTGCTACGGTTTCAAATCGTTTCCGTCACATTGATTTGACTGATCAACGTATTTTTGTAATATTATAGTTTTCCAGCAGAGGAGCCATCTGGACGGGGATCGGTAATGATCGCACTTGGATGGGAAGCAGCCTGGGATTTCCGCCTGCTGGATGCTTTTGCACCTCCACTGGAAAAGCCAACTTTCACAACAGACATCAAGAACAGTACTGCAGCTGCGTGCTCGCAGCGAACCGTATGTTAGTGTAAGCTTATATTATATTATTAATTATCATTTTATGTTTGAGCATCATATTATTTCATGTTAATGTAACCCAGCCTTGATGAGACTGTTATTGTTGATTCTGTTAAGGTGATATTGTTTGTGATAATGCTGTTTCAGAGGGACATTGAACGCACCGCAGCGCTAGGAGGGAAGACTCGTTCGCGAAAAAACAGAACATTCTCGCACTCTCAGGCGGGTCGAACCGAAGGAATGATAATTGAAAACTGATCCTTGAAACCTCTACCTGTGCAAGGTAGTAAAGTTGAATCCTGTGGCGATCTTTTTTTCTTTTCAAGGCAAAAGAAGGGTTTAGAAGAGATAACGTTCCTGGTGAGTGTTTTAGTTGAATATGTCCGATTAGCATTCCTAGCATTCAAATTGTAACATTAAAAAAACAGTCAGGAATGAAGTTGGTGAAAATGGAGATTGTTATTCTGTTGATATAAGATATAACCGTGCTGTTATAAAAGAAAAAATGGATTAAACCATTGTATCGACGCGTGCTCTCCATAGCTAGTGAATTAGCATCGAGCTAAGCTAACGTGCTCACGGCAAATAGCGCTGTGGCCTTCATTCGAGCCAGGTTTACCAAACCGTTTATTTTCCCGAGCCGATTGTTGCCACATTGAGTGAATGCCTTGCGCATTTTGTGCAGGCTGTTTTTTTTGGGACTCATTGACCATCGAAAGATTTGGACTACGTCGCCTGTAGATTGGATGCCACGGGGACGTCAGTGAAGGACATCTGGACTTCAAAGCCACCCGTCCCCTGGAGGGTGGTAGGACAGTTGAAAGGATTTCCTTTTTTTTTTTTTGACGAAACCAATATTTTTGTTTAATCTGAGATCTCAGTCGTTTTTTTCCATGGGTCAGATCTGATACCAAAACAACTGATAAGAACTGATAACAATTTAATTTGTGGTTTTCCTTGATCATTTTTTTGTATTCTATTTCAGAGGAGTGTATTCAGTTCAGTTCCCCATTTACCCCA
>JAKGUB010000517.1:15000-27059 GCA_026261675.1 Hippocampus mohnikei
TATCGACGCGTGCTCTCCATAGCTAGTGAATTAGCATCGAGCTAAGCTAACGTGCTCACGGCAAATAGCGCTGTGGCCTTCATTCGAGCCAGGTTTACCAAACCGTTTATTTTCCCGAGCCGATTGTTGCCACATTGAGTGAATGCCTTGCGCATTTTGTGCAGGCTGTTTTTTTGGGACTCATTGACCATCGAAAGATTTGGACTACGTCGCCTGTAGATTGGATGCCACGGGGACGTCAGTGAAGGACATCTGGACTTCAAAGCCACCCGTCCCCTGGAGGGTGGTAGGACAGTTGAAAGGATTTCTTTTTTTTTTTTTTGACGAAACCAATATTTTTGTTTAATCTGAGATCTCAGTCGTTTTTTCCATGGGTCAGATCTGATACCAAAACAACTGATAAGAACTGATAACAATTTAATTTGTGGTTTTCCTTGATCATTTTTTTGTATTCTATTTCAGAGGAGTGTATTCAGTTCAGTTCCCCATTTACCCCATTTGTAAATATTTACTCAATATATATATATTTTTGAAAAAAACTAAGTCAGTGTGTCTTCTCTGTTGGAGGTTTCCCTTGACTCTAACTAAGGTCAACTGTTGCCAATCTCACTGTGACCTTAAGTGCACCCTAACTCAAATAGATTTGATAAAATGACACACTTGCCTGTGACAAACTTAGAAAAAGGGTGACATGAGTAGCTGCACCTAGGGTGGCTACATTAAGCATATCAAAATTATATCCTGTCGTTTAATAATTGCTCAGACATGTTTTTATGTTGATAGGTTCTGATTGGCTGTTGAAGTAAGAGAAGCAGGAAGTGATCTTAGTTACGATTGTTGTGTTCTCGAACGTGCTGCGGTGCAGACGTCTTTTCCCCTTTTAATAAAACTGCATTTAAATGATTCCATCTCTCGTTTTGTCGTTCGTAATGTAGAGCCATCCACCAAAAACAACGAACCCCTCAACTTACACTAGCCTGACAGGCCGAGAGCTCAAAGCGCCATGAGTTTCTTAGTACAGTACATGGAAAAAGGGAGGAAGAAAGAAATGCAACAAATTCGCGCCCCCATTCTCCGTGACCTGGAGGTGCCTGTAAACTATAAATGGGGAAATTTTGACTCTGTCTTTCGCTACGGCCATACTACCCTGAGAACGCCCGATCTCGTCCGATCTCGGAAGCTAAGCAGGGTCGGGCCTGGTTAGTACTTGGATGGGAGACTGCCTGGGAATACCAGGTGCTGTAAGCTTTTGCACCCACCTGCAATTCATGACACAAATCAAGGCTTTTTCCTATTAATTATCGCTTTCATTTCTCATTCAATTTTTATTTCTGCTACGGTTTCAAATCGTTTCCGTCACATTGATTTGACTGATCAATGTATTTTTGTAATATTATAATTTTCCAGCAGAGGGAGCCCTCTGGAAGGGGATCGGTAATGATCGCACTTGGATGGGAAGCAGCCTGGGATTTCTGCCTGCTGGATGCTTTTGCACCTCCACTGGAAAAGCCAACTTTCACAACAGACATCAAGAACAGTACTGCAGCTGCGTGCTCGCAGCGAACCGTATGCTAGTGTATGCTTATATTATATTATTAATTATCATTTTATGTTTGAGCATCATATTATTTCATGTTAAGCATATCAAAAATATATCCTGTTGTTTAATAATTGCTCAGACATGTTTTTATGTTGATAGGTTCTGATTGGCTGTTGAAGTAAGAGAAGCAGGAAGTGACCTTAGTTACGATTGTTGTGTTCTCAAACGTGCTGCGGTGCAGACGTCTTTTCCCCTTTTAATAAAACTGCATTTAAATGATTCCATCTCTCGTTTTGTCGTTCGTAATGTAGAGCCATCCGCCCAAAAAAATGAACCCCTCAACTTACACTAGCCTGACAGGCCGAGAGCTCAAAACGCCAAGAGTTTCTTAGTACAGTACATGGAAAAAGGGAGGAAGTACGAAATGCAACAAATTTGCCCCCCCATTCTCCGTGACCTGGAGGTGCCTGTAAACTATAAAGGGGGACATTTTGACTCTGTCCTTCGCTTACGGTCATACTACCCTGAGAACGCCTGATCTCGTCCGATCTCGGAAGCTAAGCAGGGTCGGGCCTGGTTAGTACTTGGATGGGAGACCGCCTGGGAATACCAGGTGCTGCAAGCTTTTGCACCTTCCGACACACGTAAACGCTCTTTCACGTTATTTCGTGCTTTCATTTCTCAATTTTTCACCTCAGCCTTAACTTGAGACCCACAACATTTAGCTGACATTTTAAAGTATGTTATTGATGTGTTGCACCTCCGCTGGAAAAGCCAACTTTCACAACAGACATCAAGTACTGCAGCTGCGTGCTCGCATCGAAGCGGATGCGAGCCTGACAGGCTGAGAGCTCAAAACGACAAGAGTGCGCGTCCTCGTCCGTGGAAAAGGGAGGAGGGAACGAATTGCAACAAATTCGCCCCCATTCTCCGTGACCTGGAGGTGCCTGTAAACTATAAAGGGGACATTTTGACGCTGTCTTTCGCTACGGCCATACTACCCTGAGAACGCCCGATCTCGTCCGATCTCGGAAGCTAAGCAGGGTCGGGCCTGGTTAGTACTTGGATGGGAGACCGCCTGGGAATACCAGGTGCTGTAAGCTTTTGCACCCACCTGCAATTCATGACACAAATCAAGGCTTTTTCCTATTAATTATCGCTTTCATTTCTCATTCAATTTTTATTTCTGCTACGGTTTCAAATCGTTTCCGTCACATTGATTTGACTGATCAACGTATTTTTGTAATATTATAATTTTCCAGCAGAGGGAGCCCTCTGGACGGGGATCGGTAATGATCGCACTTGGATGGGAAGCAGCCTGGGATTTCCGCCTGCTGGATGCTTTTGCACCTCCACTGGAAAAGCCAACTTTCACAACAGACATCAAGAACAGTACTGCAGCTGCGTGCTCGCAGCGAACCTATGTTAGTGTAAGCTTATATTATATTATTAATTATCATTTTATGTTTGAGCATCATATTATTTCATGTTAATGTAACCCAGCCTTGATGAGACTGTTATTGTTGATTCTGTTAAGGTGATATTGTTTGTGATAATGCTGTTTCAGAGGGACATTGAACGCACCGCAGCGCTCGGAGGGAAGACTCGTTCGCGAAAAAAACAGAACATTCTCGCACTCTCAGGCGGGTCGAACCGAACGAATGATAATTGAAAACTGATCATTGAAACCTCTACATGTGCAAGGTAGTAAAGTTGAATCCTGTGGCGATCTTTTTTTCTTTTCAAGGCAAAAGAAGGGTTTAGAAGAGATAACGTTCCTGGTGAGTGTTTTAGTTGAATATGTCCGATTAGCATTCCTAGCATTCAAATTGTAACATTAAAAAAACAGTCAGGAATGAAGTTGGTGAAAATGGAGATTGTTATTCTGTTGATATAAGATATAACCGTGCTGTTATAAAAGAAAAAATGGATTAAACCATTGTATCGACGCGTGCTCTCCATAGCTAGTGAATTAGCATCGAGCTAAGCTAACGTGCTCACGGCAAATAGCGCTGTGGCCTTCATTCGAGCCAGGTTTACCAAACCGTTTATTTTCCCGAGCCGATTGTTGCCACATTGAGTGAATGCCTTGCGCATTTTGTGCAGGCTGTTTTTTTGGGACTCATTGACCATCGAAAGATTTGGACTACGTCGCCTGTAGATTGGATGCCACGGGGACGTCAGTGAAGGACATCTGGACTTCAAAGCCACCCGTCCCCTGGAGGGTGGTAGGACAGTTGAAAGGATTTCCTTTTTTTTTTTTGACGAAACCAATATTTTTGTTTAATCTGAGATCTCAGTCGTTTTTTCCATGGGTCAGATCTGATACCAAAACAACTGATAAGACTGATAACAATTTAATTTGTTGTTTTCCTTGATCATTTTTTTGTATTCTATTTCAGAGGAGTGTATTCAGTTCAGTTCCCCATTTACCCCATATGTAAATATTTACTCAATATAATACTTATATATATATATATATTTTTTTTTTTGGAAAAAACTAAGTCAGTGTGTCTTCTCTGTTGGGAGGTTTCCCATTGACTCTAAGGTCAACTGTTGCCAATCTCACTGTGACCTTAATTAATATAATAATAATACTTTTTATTTATAAGCGCCTTTCAAGACACCCAAGGACACTTTGCAATAACAAAAACACAACACGAAACAATACAAAACAATACGGGTTGAACAGCGGCAGCCAAACGCGCCAGCGATCACTCAACCCGGAAGTGCACCCTAACTCAAATAGATTTGATAAATTGACACACTTGCCTGTGACAAACTTAGAAAAAGGGCGACATGAGTAGCTGCACCTAGGGTGGCTACATTAAGCAAATCAAAATTATATCCTGTCGTTTAATAATTGCTCAGACATGTTTTTATGTTGATAGGTTCTGATTGGCTGTTGAAGTAAGAGAAGCAGGAAGTGATCTTAGTTACGATTGTTGTGTTCTCGAACGTGCTGCGGTGCAGACGTCTTTTCCCCCTTTTAATAAAACTGCATTTAAATGATTCCATCTCTCGTTTTGTCGTTCGTAATGTAGAGCCATCCACCAAAAACAACGAACCCCTCAACTTACACTAGCCCAGGGGTGTCAAATGTACGGCCCGCGGGCCGGATCCGGCCCGCAAAGGGGTTTAATCCGGCCCGCGAGATGAATATGTAAAACAGTACAGTAATCCCTCGTTTTTCGCGGTGAATGGGGACCAAAACACCCGCGATAAACGAAAATCCGCGAAGTAGCAACCAATTAAGAAATATTTTTTTAAAATGTCCCACGTGGGCCTTTGCGCTTGAGCAGAGCGCAGTAACACACACACACACACACGCACACACACACACACACACACACACACACACACACACACACCAGCATCGCTGGCGTGCAGCAGACGTGTTTATGATTAGTCAATTAAGGTTGTTTAGACAATTAAGGATGGAGAGACCTGCTTTGGTTCTTATAAGTCTCTCTCTCTCTCTCTCTCTCTCTCTTTCTCTCAGCAACACACATACACTCACCTGCGTGGCCATGCGTGCACCACACACACACAAGGTGCAATTTATTGAGTATCTGCTAGGGGACACTGTTTTGATCAGAGAAGAGGACAACAGCAGCCTCAGTCCGTCACTGAGACAGACCCATGACAGCAGACGCTATCAATAGCACTCTCACATTTACACATTTAATAGCACTCTCCTTAGTTTGTAATGTGTAGGCAGGGATTACATTTAGATTTTATATGCACGTGTAAATGGTTTAAAACTTCGTTTCTTTATAAATCTCGTTTAATCTTAAAGTGCATTCCTATATTTTTCAATACCAATTACTTGTTAAAGTTTGTACAATCAGTGGGATCAGTTGCAATGCATATATGTGAATGATAAAAGTAAATTGCACATTTGTCAAAGGAAATGTAAGGTGCTTCATGAAATGTTTTGTAAAAGATATGTTCATTAAATGTCAACATGTTCCTAATGTTCTTGTGCTTCTTTATATCAAAACAAAGGAAAGACATATTGTTTTGGTTATTTATAGCAAAGTATGGTATAATTTTAATGGTCCGCCCACTTGACATCTACCGAGGCCGTATGTGGCCCACCATGTGAAATGAGTTTGACACCCCTGCACTAGCCTGACAGGCCGAGAGCTCAAAACGCCAAGAGTTTCTTGGTACATGGAAAAAGGGAGGAAGAAAGAAATGCAACAAATTCGCCCCCCCTCCCATTCTCCGTGACCTGGAGAATTGAAAACATTGAACCCCTGCTCGCCGCCAAAGGCGGCGAGAGTTGGGTACCCGGCGGCTGGGTGTTAGGTTCGAGGTCGGCCGGTCGCGGTGGCACCGGGCGGGAGGGTGGTCCCGACGCCGGCCGTGGCCCGGCCTGGACTAGGTGCCCCGGCTCGAGGCCGGGCGCGCTGGTGCGCCGCCGTCCGCGGGTCGGGCGCGGGCGTGGCGCTAGGTGTTGGTGACGAGGGCTCCAGCCGACCGCCGACCGGCGATCCGCGCTTCGCCCCGCCCTTACCACCGTCGCGCCGCCCGCTGCCGACGTGGAACGCCGCCGCCGCCGTCGCACTTATCCGTCCTCCTCCGCGTGCTCGGGAGGCCGGGCGCGCTGGTGCGCCGCCGCCGCCGTCGCGGGTCGGGCCGCGGGCGTGGCGCTAGGTGTTGGTGACGAGGGCTCCAGCCGACCGGCGATCCGCGCTTCCGCCCCGCCCTTACCACCGCCGCGCCGCCCGCGCTCTCTCGCGCCGACGCCGAACGCCGCCGCCGCCGTCGCACTTATCCATCCTCCTCCGCGTGCTCGGGAGGCCGGGCGCGCAGGGTGCGCCGCCGCCGTCCGCGGGTCGGGCCACGGTGCGGCGCTGGGTGTTGGTGACGAGGGCTCGAGCCGACCGCCGACCGGCGATCCGCGCTTCGCCCCGCTTACCGCCGCCGCGCCGCCCGCGCTCTCTCGCGCCGACGCCGAACGCCGCCGCCGCGCCGCTTCGCTTTCCTCCGCCCTCGGCGTTCGATATCTCGCCGCTCCGTGCTCGGGGCCGGGCGCGCGGGTGCGCCGCCGCCGCCCGGCGAGGGTCGGGCCGCGGGCGTGCGCTGGGTGTTGGTGACGAGGGCTCGAGCCGACCGCCGACCGGCGATCCGCGCTTCGCCGCCCGCCCTTACCACCGTCGCGCCCGCCCGCCTCTCCTCGCGCCGACGGCGGCGCCGCCGCCGCCGCCTCCGCCGCCCCTCCGCGTCTGGGTGTTTCTCGCGGTCCGCTGGCCGCTCTCCGTAATGATCCTTCCGCAGGTTCACCTACGGAAACCTTGTTACAACTTTTACTTCCTCTAGATAGTCAAGTAAACTATAAATGGGGAAATTTTGACTCTGTCTTTCGCTTATGGCCATACTACCCTGAGAACGCCCGATCTCGTCCGATCTCGGAAGCTAAGCAGGGTCGGGCCTGGTGGGAGACCGCCTGGGAATACCAGGTGCTGTAAGCTTTGCACCTTCCTACACACGTAAACGCGCTTTCACGTTATTTCGTGCTTTCATTTCTCATTATTTTCACCTCAGCCTTAACTTGGAGACCCACAACATTTAGCTGACATTTTAAAGTATGTTATTGATGTGTTGCACCTCCGCTGGAAAAGCCAACTTTCACAACAGACATCACCCAGTCAGCAAAATTGGTCTTGCCCAGCTCGGCGCAGACACGGCAGTGCACTCGGCCCACATACCGCAATGAATGACGTCCTGCAGTGGCCCAGGTCTGGCATCCATGATGTGGGCGCATCCGCCCAGATCTCAGCCGCATTGTATAACCGTATCTGGCCCTACTCCGCCCGACGCTGGGCCTGAACAGGCTCCTCATATCAGCCTTAATTCAACCGTAACTCAGCCACTTAATAATTATGCCTTATGCCATGCAGGTACACTTCATGTACACCTGCATGCATTGTGTCATAAAAACAAATGCATGCCGCAGGTTTAAAACCCATGCATGGCATGCATTTGCAACACAACACATGCAGGTGTACATGAAGTGTACCTGCATGGCACAATTCATGAGCCATATTAGACCCCCATTTAAAAAAAAAAAAAGCCTCAAAAACAACTGTTACAAAATTTTTATTTTCATAATGTGAACCTCACAAACAACCACACAAACTGGAAAAGTGCACGACAGTTAGCACCAAGTCCAAACTGTAATACAGCAGCTTCTTGAACAGCATTTATTCATTGATCAAACTGCTCTCCATGTTATCCTTTCTTTTCATTCTCTCCTTCCGACCACCATCCCGGGTCAGGAGCCAGCTCTAGCCATCTTTGGATGGTGGCATCAATTTCCTGGTCTGAGGCCCAAGATGTTAGGCTGTTAGGTCTCACAGGGGCTGTAAGAAAACAAGGATGAACAGTGTGTTAGGAAAACAAACATTTGTACATGTCATGACCAGTGAATGGTCACTAAAAATAACCCTTTAAATGTCTTATAATAATAATAATAATAATACATTTCTTTCATGCCTTTCAAGACACTTTACAACCAAAACTAAACTAAGTGTGACACTGTGGGGCGGAATATTTGCCACCAAAAACTAAACGTGAATAACTTTTAAATTGTTTAGACTGAATTTGAATTACATGAATTGAAGTTAAGGGGCTCAGATAATGGATGGATTTGTATATTTTACTCTGAATAATACAGAATATTTGAATTTTAATTGCACAATCTGAATTTGAAAGTTGGACTTTTTTTCTTTGAAACTGTATTTGATCCTCACTGAAAATTGAATTCAGTTTATTTTCATATTCAGTCTTACAAATATAAAACTTAATTTCAACGTCAGATTTTGTTTTTGAATTGAGGTAATAAGTTTTAAATTAACTTTATGGTCAAGAATGAAGTATCCGGTTTGTATCGCAGCAAACTGAATCCAAATTTATTTCATTGTATTTCAGTGCAGAAAGGGTTCTTTTTTAGCAGCACCTCTGACTGTTAATTTAACCTAACGCCCAGCCTGCCTGTGACGTAGCCGACCGTTTATTTTCAAACTTCGCGCGCTTCAGTCTCGATTTAGATACAGCAGGTGACAATTTTAGTAAAAATACATGTAAATAACCCTTAAATTGTAGCACAATATATTTTTAATATTTCCCTATGCCACCATAAAGAAGTCATATCTGTGCTTGGAGCACATAATCCCCCTCTCATTTCGGGCTAATGCTAATCGTCATTATTAGCTCTCTTCAAAATTCAGGCTAAACTCAGGCTAAACTCTAGACAGAATTGTCTTCGTATTGTAACTGTCAGTGTACTGTCACTAAGGACAAATGGTAACCTAAGCATGAAATAAATTTACTCACCACGTCTTTTCTGGATGTCTCACCGAGCGTGCATGGGCAACTGTGGGCAAAGAGCGTCGTCGTTAACTGCGAGCGATGTCCTCCTCAACTCCCCTCCGTTCCGTTGGGGCGAGCACTGGGCGCCTCACCTTCCGGTGAGACCCCATCTCCTTTCCCTAGTGGGCATTTAACGCGTCAGGGGCCCAAGAGCCGTCGGGACGTTCCCCACTCGCGTCACTCGGAGACATCCCACCACGCGAGGCGGAGAGCGCTGTTTTTCTTGCGTCTTCTTCTTCTTCTTCTTCTTGTTTTTCTTCTTCTTAATTGGTGGGTGGCAGCTAACGTTTGCGGTGCATCACCCTACTGTATCGGAGTGTAGCAATGACTGTTGTACATTAAAGTACTGTACGTATGAGGAAAAAAAAACACGAAAATTCAAAACTTGTACTTGGACCTTCTTTCGCTGACGCCAGTCGATTTCAACATAATCTTACTTGACCACGTTTGTGTGTGCGCACGAGCGAGGTGCACAAAATTAGTACGTGCGTGTGCAAACGCGTGTGTGTGTGTGTGTGTGTGTGTGTGTGTGTGTGTGTGTGTGAGATGAATGGAATCCCGCATCGGTGTGCAATTGTAAAACAAGGGTGTGTGTAAAAAAAAAGGAAACTGCATTTAAGGGTGGCTCAATACTGGCTGGCCATATTCGGGCCGGAGTTGGAAATTGATTTCTGGCCCAAATACTTCACTCCACAACTGGCCCTCATCTGGTTTGCCAGAGTCAAGCCATGCCTTCTTTGCCACTCCTGGGCCGTGTTCGGGCCACATGCATTATGCCAGTGCCGACACAAGGCCAGCAGTGCCAGCTTCATGCCGAATCCGGGCCAGATGCCTTTGCTGACTGGGCTGCAAGTACTGCAGCTGCGTGCTCGCATCGAAGCGGATGCGAGCCTGACAGGCTGAGAGCTCAAAACGACAAGAGTGCGCGTCCTCGTCCGTGGAAAAGGGAGGAGGGAACGAATTGCAACAAATTCGCCCCCATTCTCCGTGACCTGGAAGTGCCTGTAAACTATAAAGGGGACATTTTGACTCTGTCTTTCGCTACGGCCATACTACCCTGAGAACGCCCGATCTCGGAAGCTAAGCAGGGTCGGGCCTGGTTAGGCGTAGAAAAAATAGTAGTGTGTTTCCGGTAACATGAAATTTCGGCATAGGGTCGGTAGGTCGGACAAATGTTTTTATTTTTTTTAATATTTTTGCCACGCCCCCATCATAAATGTAAACAAAATAACCATAAAACATAAAACAAGGAGACATTGAAACCCCGCGACGCTGCCGAAGGAAAACAAACAAACAAACAAACAAAAAAGTACGGCACCCTGAGGATTTCACGTAACAATAGTTACCGGTAGCGTGTCGTTTCCGTGGCGTCATTTTACGGTACCGAAACATAGTTTAACCATTAAAGTCACCGCACACGACTTGACTGTGTGATCAACGCGATTTCACTGTGCCTCTGTGTGTTTGTGGTGTGTGGGTGTGTTTCTTCGAATTTACTTTCGTTTTGAGTGTTGGGGGGGACGCAACAGATAGGTGCGTATGCGGGTTGCTATTTTAGTCCGCAAATTGAGGAATCGCGGATGAAAGTTTGAGATGGCGGCGAAAAAAACTCACAAAGGTTTACTAATTACGTCATTTAAGAAATGGCAATGCCAGTCTGATTTTTCGTTTGAACCGTCCGAAGGGCGTATCACTAAACTCACCTGTGACGTATGCACAAAACACGAGAGCGAGAGACGGACGACGCGAGGCACGATTACATGGCAAATTGGACATTAGATTTGTAGGCTAATCGCTGTGAAAAATATTATGAAAAAGTATTGGTTATTCTATAATTTACTGGTTGTAGCATGGTAACTTTATGAATAAAATATTCGTCACAAGGTGTAGTAATGCTACACTGCAACACACAAAACGCGGTCTAAACTATTTTCGAGGTCGCGTCGCCGCCATGATTCAATGTTGTTGACACACGACGGCAAATGACGCGCATGCTCAACGTGAATATCGCGAGAGTTTGCACCGATGTAAACATCTTTCCTTTTATTATTTATAATTTTGTCTGTGGTTTTATTGTTCTTGTTTTGATTGTAAAGCGTCCTTGAGTGTTTTGAAAGGCGTGTATAAATGAAATGTACTGTAATATCTGTTTCTTGTATTCGTGTGACGTCATAGAAAGGGGAGGGGCGAGGTTGGGGGAATATTGGCTCCGGTAGTTAGTCTGAGTGTGGAGCGCATGAGCGTGAGTTGTGGCTAACAGCAACTCCTTTGAATGCGTGTGTTTATTGCTTGTTTTGTTTATTAAAAGCGACGAATTGCATCAGCGACTGCGTGCATCCTTCTCCCGTTATTGAAGGGCATTACAGTACTATTATTATTATTATTTGTTGTGAACGACAAAATATGCTCTCAATTATTTCCTTATTTCCTGTTTTACTTTGAAGGACCCGCTCCAACGTATGTAAGTTCCGCAGCTTGATGACGTTGATGAAGAGGCTAAGCACAAGGAACAGAACGGGATGGCCTATGCAGAGCTGATCCAGTTTTTGGACGACAAAAGTCTCGGCCTCGTCATGCGCGAAGCTGCAGATGATGGGAGAAAAGCCCTGAAGATGCTTCGAGAGTACTATGCAGGTAAAGGGAAACCTCGCATAATAAACCTGTATTCTGAACTGACAAGTCTGCAGATGGGAAGCAAGGAAAGCGTAACAGATTTTGTGATTAGGGCAGAGACTATCATCACGGCACTAAGAAATGCATAGGAAGTCATGAGTGATGATCTACTCATAGCAATGGTGTTGAAAGGACTTCCAGAATCCTTCAAACCTTTTGCAGTGCATGTGACACAGAGTGAAGAAAAGCTCAAATTTGCTGACTTTAAAACTAGACTGCGATCATATGAAGACACCGAAAAACTCTGCGCTCAGGTGTCAGATAATGTCATGAAAGTGAAAGACAATACTCCAAGGGGCGACGACAAAAACAAAATGGCGGATATGGTGTGCTTTAAGTGCGGTGTAAAAGGGCACAAAGCGAGAGAATGCCAAAGGAGACAGTGGTGCAGTTATTGCAAGAGTTCAACGCACAGAGATGCAAACTGCAGACGTCGACCAAAGAGTGAACAAGCTAGACAAGCTGC